>JAGIQG010000007.1:75436918-75981918 GCA_024679065.1 Sphyrna mokarran | reverse complement strand
AGGCTGCAGTATAGAAATTTTCCAGAAACATAGTCAACTCTAGAATATCATATATCGGGTGACACCTGGCAGCCATTTTTAATCAGTGTATTTTCTTGTTTTTTTAAAACATGTTTACCTGAAACAGTTCAATGTGTGTTGTTAGCTGGTGAAGATGTAGATAGGTCTCACTTTGACTCAGCAAGAGTTTTTTGTCATTGTGACATCATTACTTTTCTCTCGTTAATATTACCTCTAGGGCTCCATTCCATTATCAATGGTATCACAACTTACAGTTATCCAGTTGAGGAATTGTAAGTTCACAGCTTCGCTGATAGATGAAAGAGCTTATTAAAAGATTAACTGTCCTTAATATGAGGTTATCAATTTAAGTCTATTTGTTTTGACACTTGATTAAGTACCTGAGAGGCTTTTACAGTTTTGAATTGATTTTTATCAATTGAGTTTTTTAATATGGCTCCAGAGGTTTGTCCATAGGGTTACTGGGTGAGTTGACATGTCGGGTATAAGAGTCATGAGGATGAGCCAGGTGTTTTATGGTGTGAGGGATGAGGGTTACAGAGTGACATCCTCTATATTTTTCCTAAGAGTTGGTGGCCTATAGAATACATCCAGTATGGTAATGACACCTCAATTTTTTTCTTCACCCTAACCAAATAGGTTTTATCCTTGACCTCTTCTCAATATCCTTCCCCAGCAACATTGCAATATTCTCCGTACTCAAGACTTTCCTTCCTTCAGGAATATTTTATGCACAGTCCTTTCACCTTTTGAGCCAGATGTCCATTATTGCCACATCATATTCATGTGTAGTCATCTGCTCTCAACAACTTTATTCACCACACTTTTTCTGTTTACACAAATGCACCGCAAGCCTCAATTTAGAGCTTATTGCATTCCCTTTCAGTTTGCCTTCATCTAATTCCTAAATATTTCTTATTCTAGTGCTACCTGTCTTTTCTTATCCCTTGTGCATTTTGTTCCTCTTTTCTCATGTTTGCGGTTTCTCATTCCCTGCTGAGTTAGTTTGAATCCAATTGCCACCAAGAACAGAAAACTGTCATACAAGGACATTGGTCCCAGCTCTGTTGAGTAAAATAGCATATAATTAATTTTCATCAAGATATTGCTTAGTTGCCAATAATTTATTCCAAATATGTCAAACAGTTGGTATATAAATATTTCTGAATATTTCTAATTATAAAGAATTAAAATGATAAAATTGAACATACTTGTGCACAACTATGAAGTTGTGCTGCCATATTAGTGGCTATGTTTGGCTGAGCAATGTGATCACTCAGACCTTCATTATAATAAGGTTTTAATTTTGTGAAAAAACCAAAGTTATTAAATCATTTAATAAAAGATATATCAAACCCAATTATTTCAACTATAATTTTCCATCCACAATAAATTCCAAAATAAATCCAGTGATAAAGGTCATATTCTGGGGCATGAGTCTTGGATGTATCTGCAGTCAACAGATTTGGAAATGGCAGCACTTGATCTATCGACTTCAAACAGCTCAGATTTCATTCCTTAGGAAATGGAAGAAGAGGTGGCCTATTCGTAGGAGTAAATCTTCAGGAGTAGTCAGCCTGGCACCAGAGATGAAGGAATTGCTTTGGTAAATAAATTTTTATTGTCTATGTCTTATCAAACATCCATTCTGACCTGCCACTAAACTGCTTGATTAATGTTCTGCTGAGGTTCTGAATATACATAACTGATAAATTGCTGTTAACTGAATATTATACAGAAGACACAGATTTTCTGGAATGTACAGACAAGTCGTAAGTAAAACTTAAAGACTAAACACACAATAAGATGTGATAATAAATGTAAACTACTATTAAATAATTAACTGATGGAAACAAATTCTTTCTATTGCAGGATGATTTATATGAGAAGTTAATTTTTCATGTCATTGGTTGGTGACTTCATTCAAGATTATTTTTAATTTTCATGTACAATTAAATAGAAATAATTTACATGTTTTTAACACATTTTTGTTCAATTCTGGTACCGGAAGGAATAGATTCTAATGGCTGCATGAACTAAAGAAAATACTTTGGCCCAAATCGTCCTAATTATCCTATCTCTAGATCCTCAGAGGTGGGACTTACAACAAGAGATACACACCAGGACCCTGAGAAAGTTCTAATGTGTAGACATATTTGAGTGTTGCTAGGGAATAAACTTGCAATGGTCTGATTGCCTGCAGTCTGGGATCCTTTAATTCTGAATTTAGGATGGAGACTTTGGGCCAAATATGTTAGATTTATCTGATGCTTTCTCTGGGAATGTTGGTCCATTTAATACCTGGACTAACAATTAGGTAACTCCACAACCAATTACTTCTACAAACCACCCAACTATGTCCATCCACCTGCCCATTACTCCTATCACCTGACTCTTCCCCGCGGCTACCCACCAAACCGGACGCATCTACACAACCTCCTATCCCATCCTGACCAGACTGGTCCACTCTGCCAACCACTTGACCAGCCCCCAACCTGACCCAATTACCAACAAGATCAACCTGACTATACCCCCAACCCAACTTGACTATTCCCTTCACCATCCAATTACATCCCTGAACACACTACTACCTCCCCAGTGACCCAGCTATCCCCCAAGCCAAGCATCTGATCTGATCTGACTTACCCATATGACCACCCAACTGCACTGATCCTGACCCAGCCACTCTCCAAACCTGACCCAAATATCCCTTGGACTAGGCAATTACACTCCCAACCACCTGATTACCCAGTCACCTGACTATCCTCCTCACCCCCTATTCCATTACCCACTCACACAATCACTCACCCATTCACTCACCCACACTCATTCATTAAAAGACTCAGGTCAGAATCTTACCACTGTTCATGCCAGTGGGCTTTTCCCATCCCACTGCAGTGGACAGAGATTTGGCTGGCTACCAAATTCTCCAACCTCATTGTACCAGGAACGTGGCATGAATGGCAGGTAAGACTGTGCCCTCAGTCTTTAAAAACTTTTCAGAATATGGCAGTTACTTCTGGATAAAAGGTACATGTTTTCTCCTTCCACCCACTCTACTATGCTTTCCGGATATGTTCAGCCAGAATCTAAAGATTTCGAAAGAAATGGGCAACATCTTTGCAGGCAAAGGTAATATATCGAGTATTGACGTTGACTGGAAGACCTAGGTCTTTTTAGTGAGTACTGTATTGACTAGAGGCCTCACTTCCAACTTTTGCATTCTATGACAATTCCAAGTCAAGTGAAGGAGCTTCTCTTCAATATCTCTACATTAGACTTGCACAATGGGTTATTTAAAACATGTCATGAAAACAGGCTTTATTTCAAAGCTTATTTTTGAACTGACCAATTGAAAACCCCCAACTGAAAATTTTGTTTAGGAGACTAAAATCCGTTTCAATGACTTGACATTGCAGTCAAAGATTACTGTACAATTTGCATCATTGTATATTTTACAATTCAACAACAAGGAAATGGAGACTACCAGTTTACAAAAGTCCATCAACGGCAATGATCTTACAGGAATGTAAACAAACCATATTTCCATTCTCATTAGCATAATATTCAAACACTCAAGTATTTGGAGATAAACAATTAGAGATAATCGCTAAGACAATGGGAGCTTTGTCAACCTCTGTATGGTTTTTCCTCATTAATAAATACCCTTCATGTTCCTAACAAAGTCTGCAGCATGCATTATTACATTGACAATGAGGATAAAAATGGAATATTGTCTGTGGCCCAACACATGTGAGCGGTGAGATGTTGAGATATTGCCACCACCCTGAAAGACAGATGCGGAGCAAATCAGAGTTGGCCAGTGCAGTCAGAAGTTTGAGAGTGTTTGGAAAGAAATAGGAGAAAATAGCTTTGACTTTGAGTTTAAGGAAAATGGAACTTGGGTTGAGGAAAAATAGAGTTGTTGCAAAGTCTTTATTAAAAGAGAACACAGAAATCAGTGTTTTAAGTAGAGACTAAAGTAAGGTCCAGGGAGTTGGCAGCTAGAAAGGCTGTGATTTCAAATTTAGTGGGAAGGAATTTGGTTGGGAACAAAGAATTGCAGCAGTCCAAATTCTTCAAGTAAATCAGTTGACACTAGGAAGTGGTGTTACAGCATTAAGAGTTAAAAAAAAAGTAGCCTGTGCAATACACTCTGTACCTGCATTAACATATTTGTGACAAAATTCAGCTACAAAAGGAAGCTAACTATATCTGAGGAAGATTACTGTACAGGCTTAAAGTGGTAAGGCATTTATAGAGATAATGCAATTAAATTTGAAATACATCTAACGTGGTAATACACTTAAAACAACAATCAGAGAAAGGGGCAAATGGCAAAAGAGTAAAAAGTTGACCCCAGGTAGAGGGCAACTCTGAAAAAAGATCCATAAGCAACGAAGACCTCAAGGAAGCTCATCACAAGAAATTAAGCAAAAAGGTAAGAACATTAAAATTGGCAGCTGAATCAACAAATCAGACAGAGACAAAAACATTACCCTTACGAAAGGCTCCCCACTATTGTCTCCTGGCCTGTTGTTCTGTTTAAGCAGTGCAGTGGGTCAGGAGAATCTTGGTATGATCAATTGTGGATTACACTATTTGTTATGTATAAAACAAACTTTTGACTGAGCAAAATTAATGCTTTTCAAGAGCTCCTCATCACCTTGTTACAGACATGAACGAAAGCAAAAAGACATGCTGACATCAAGATAAAGGACATCTTTCGATGACTAAGTAAGCATGATCTATACATACTGTTCTGGTGATGATTCACTTTTTCAACTTGCTGAGCAAAATTCTAGTGTATTCTTACAAACAGTGAAATACATTCGATCATTTCAAATAAGGTGTTGCAAAAGTCAATTGCGTAGCATCTGTATTTTGAATACTATGCATTCTCATCATACACGAACACTTTTGATTCTGGTGGCAGATATATTTTGGTATGGTCTTTTTATGGTTGCTAGGTGTGTGCACTAGAAGTGTGTAAAACAGAAAAAATGTGACAGTGGTCAGCTTGTAACAGTAATTTGACACGATCAGTGTCATTTAGACCTAAACATTCCAGCTATTTCCCTCTCATAACCTTGCCTCAACATATTTTTAAGAACAGAAAGATCTATTTAAAGAAATTGTCAGTCATTCTCAGGCTAGCTGTTGAGTAATTCTATTGGTTGCTGTTGAGTTAGCAGGATTGTTGAAATTTTGTACTGCTAGTTGTTGTAGTGTTCAATGGTTTGATTGATCTGTGTTTGATTGTTAGTCAGTCCTGTGATCTATGTAATTGTATTTAATTGCTTGAGTCTGTGATTGGAGCTAGAGAGCTAATTTCCAGAGAATAGATCAAATTGAGACAATCTTTATGTGTGGAATAATCTTGTAAGTACTGAGGCATTTTTAAATAATCCAAATAAATTGTAAAATACTTAGAACTAGGATCACCCCTGCATTCCTCTGAGATAAACCAGGCATCTAAGATAAACAGCAAATGACTAAGTTCATAACAATTAAAGTTGCTGAAGTCTATAAAAAGTTGTGTGACATGTGATGAACACATAGATTTGACTCTATAGACTGTTTTCTACAGACTGTTTTCTCCCACTCATGTGTGCTGTAGTTACAATCTTCCTTGACCTTCAGCATGACAAGGACAATGAACTGAGAAAGAAATTTGAGCTGTTTGAGAAGGGGGGAGGAAGAGGAAGCAGAAATATTCCTATCAAGAGGCTATAACTAGCTAGAGTCTTCAGTAATCAATACTCTTCCTCAATCTGAATTGGTTGAATTTAATCCAGGCAATGGGGTGGATTCTCTGAGTAGCTCATCTGATTGGAAATCAACCCAACTCACTGCCCATCAACAGACTCATAAATTACCTTTCCTCTGTTTTTATCCTCAGCATCCTCTTCATCAGATATATAAATCAAGCATTCCAATCTTGCAAACATCATCTAATAATCTACTTTTGGTGCCCTGGATTAAGGATCCAGGGGAAAATCCTGGGCACTACAGAGCTGCTGGCCCCTCAGTGGCCATGGGTTCTCCATTTCCCAGCAGAACCATTGGGAGGGCTGGCAGTTGCTGGCTATGATATGGAGATGCCCGAGTTGCTATGCATCCACCAGAGACCTAGAATCACTAAGGGAATTAGGCTACAAGTGAGTGAGGATGGAATTGGGGTCAGTGCTAGGATGAATGTTGGAAGAAAAGACATGGGAGTTTCTGTCAGCAGGAACCCCTCTGTCCAGGACATTAATCAAGCAGCGTGCCTTTCAATACAAGATTCTCCTGGAAACTGGGAAAATTGCGAGTCCCTACCTGTCATTGGTTGAAGATCAATGGTGGTATGATTAAAACACTTAATTACCCACTAAAGTGTCTCAAAAAGCAGGAAGTTCACCCCCAAGCCTTTCAGGCCCAGGGCAGTGCTCCCCACCTCAAATTTCATCAGGCAGAGGTGGGAAAATGGGATCATACCCAGCCTAACCTTCCACCCAATTAAATATTTCCAGATTTGCCTCTGGAGGGGGAAAGGCATTAAATTCTGCTCAGTGTCTCCACTTCATGAAGGAGACGCTCACTGAAACCTGCCACCTGCCGCCTCCGAGAAGGTTGTCATCAGCGTTGCCAATGACTGTAGAGGTGACCTAGGCTTTGAACTTGTTTGTGTCAGATTCCTTGTAAACATCTCCAACATCTTGGAATCGTCATCCATAGTTATATAAGAACAATCCATTTTCAAAGGCAATACATTTAATCCTCTCTTTCCAAACAAAATTGGGCAAAGAGAATTTCAGTCTTTGCCAGAATAATAAGTTTCTCCATGGGTAGACTACCGTTGACAATGCGTATGTCACTTTGCGATCAGCATGTGTAAATTCAGAGATGCGCTAGAAATACAAAGTATCCCACTCACTCCGTGTCCACACTTAACATGTCTGGCAGGTGTGTGCCCACACAAAACAGAAAAAATTCTCTCAAAAATATTTAAAGTATCAAATTTGTGTAAAAACTGCAGTAAATCCCGCTGATTATTTTTGGTCGGAGTTTCAAAATGAATCTCTCACACTGCACTAGTGTGACTCATGCTAAAATTCAATGGCTGTGGCCTATTCTCGCTGGAGAGACCAACAGCATAATGCTGAGTGGGCCACTGTACATGCAATGATCCCAGTGAGATCGATATATGCACAGTAGCCCAGCACCACTGGCCTCCTGATCGCTAACCAGCTCAATTTATTGCCAGTCCCGTGAGCCATCATTGCTACTCCTCTGAACTCCCAATGGCCCCAATCGCTGGTCCTGCGAGCACGTCTGAGCTAAGCTGGCCCTACCCTCCCCCCCACCCCAATCACTGCTCTCTCTCCCTCTGCTCATGATCCCTATGCAAAGTGGCAGCAGGAATCCCACCCCCACTGACCTCTCCCCAGAGGCCCTGCTTCCATTAAGTCCTGCCTCCTTGACATTGCCCAATGCTCAGTTGAAGTGCCAATACTGCCCTTGAGAAAGATGTTACCAGGTATTGCATTATGTCAGGATTGTTATCAAAATGACCACCACTCTCAGTCTCTACGTGAAGATCTCTGCCATATTGAAGGCAGAGGATTTCTCCATGCTCCTCGACGATAACAAGAAGACATCAGATAAACTCATCAATGAACCAATTGTATCAAGTATGCTCAGATATCACCATACTGCTATAAAACACCAATCAAAGTCCTCATCTGAGTGCCCTATAGTAGAGCCCATTCATCGTCCTGTGCACTGGCACACAGACCATCCTTTACTCTGGCCTTACTGCAGCTCACTTCTGCCGGATGACTCACTGGGCCCTATTTTACCATTTTGTTTCTTAGTGCTGGGCGGACTTGAATCTGGGAATGTTTCAGATCTGACTTTGAGACCCATTCTAAGGCACCCCCATATGCTCTCTGCCTGCAAAAATATCAGTGAGCCTGAATCACACTGCAAAGCCTGTGGGCAGGGCATCATGCGTCTGAAACCCTGCCGCTCCAATCAGTGCCTTCAACTGGACGTGTGCAGAAGAAATGATAGAATGCTGCTTCCATTGTTCCCAGGCTGGATAATGCCTCCCCCTGTCCTCCATAGATATTATCCTACCTCCATTACTGACCCCTTTATCCCCCACCTTCCACCACCCAGACCGATCACGGGCCCCTTCCTTCTTCCTTCCACAGATCTCAAGCAGAGTTGCCGTGAACCCCCCTCTGCCCTCACTGATCTCAGGCAATGTGGCAGGGGGACACCCCAGCTCCCCCTCCCCACCCGCACTGATTTCAGGCAGAGTGGCCTTGGAACCCCTCTTCTCCCTCACTGATCACAAGCAGGGTAGAGGTGGTAAAGGGGGAAGTGCCTGTAAGGTTGGACATTAAGTTTAAATGCATGCAAATGCCAGTCGCAATGTTTTGAGCATTGTCCTGATCATGGTCATTTTCGGCCCTTGGTAAACAGGAAATCAGCATGGAGGTGGGCAGTGGATTGTATATGTACTTCATGCTCGACTTTATCAAGTTTTCGCGCCCGAAAGCGGGCACAACTCGATGGTAAAATTGGGCCCACCATATGTAGATGCTGACTTTACAATAGGTTTTAAAGTTCGTGCTGTGCCCATCATTGAGCTGTTGGCTGAAAAATGCTCCTTTGATATTGCTGCAGCTTTCCTCTCTCTCTTCCTCCTGAGTAAAGCGGAAGATTCACAACTGCAGTATTAGCAGCTTGCATGGCATGTTATAAAGCAGCATGACGATAAGGTGGAAGTTGAGAAGAGACATAAAAAGCAACATTTCATCATCTGGAATGATCACAGTGACTACTTTTCATTTGGTGGAAAAAGGGTGGTAATACTCCAAGATTTGTGCAGAATAATGTAATGCCATATTCCCACCTCACCTATCTGTCCAATACTACCTGGTTCTCTAATTTAGTTGGAGGAGGGCTCTCGCATTAAACACCGTTTAAATTGGGGTTTAATGAGTCCAGTACAATTCTGACTGATCAAAATATCAGTAGTGCTGAATGGTGGATCCATGAAGTAACATTTAATGTTACAGGTTGGAAATTAGGAAGATTGCTTGAACTTGCACGCTGCACACAATCTGTCTACCATTCGTGGAGATTTTAGAAAGTCTATTTGGAACAAAAACATGCCTGTTCCATTCCAGAATCCAATTGTTCTACAAATTACTGCAAGTTGCATTGCAATGTTAAACGGTGATGAAAGACATCATATATTGACCTGGATTAGAAGTGGACTCAATATCCACTTCCACCCATGAACATCGGGAGAATACAATTTCATGTTGTTTGACCAACTATGAACCAATCAGCGTGAATCAGGATTTGACATTGGTTCCATGTGGACAACAGAGTTGGGAGTTAATCAGTGAGCCAGGGGAGAGGAGTAAAAGGAGGTCAGGCAGCTGGAAGAAAACTGCTAAGGGTTGGAAGGACAAACCAAGGAGCTGACCAAGACACCATTGAGAAATGCTCCATACAGTGGACTCTGCAGCATATAGGAACAGTGGTTGGGCTGTCAGTGTTAGTGGGCACTCAGACTCACACTTCTCAGATGGCAGCCTAAGGGCTCTGGTACAGGCAGCAAGAGGTCAGCCTGACATTTTAATGCCACAGGACTAAAGGAAGAAGGTACCCTGCCAAACCAAGAGGGTGTGGACAGAGCTGGCTGCCCTGATGAGCGGGCTGAACTGCAGATGGAGTTGAACCATATACACACAGGTTCCAATAGGTTGAAACGCACGGATATATTTAACAAAACTGAAACGTCCTCAGAACAAAGTAAATTCTGTAAAAAGCTCAAAAGAAAGTACAGAAAATAGTGAGAAATTGTTTCAAGTGGAGTATCACTAACTCCTCCCTCCTAACCTTGCCTGTGCTCCTTTCGCTCTGCTCTTGGATGACAATTCAGCAAAAACGTACTGGCCTCCTGTCCAGGAGTTGACCTGAACATCGTCTGGGCAACATAAACTTTCACTCCATTGTCTCTTCAAAGACTTTAATGAGACCTTTCATTGTTGGTAGATGTCTACTCCTATCAGCTGCCCGAAATATCAGGTGATTGTGCAATGACATTGGGAACTGTGTCTGGTGCCTTCTTGTGTAAGTGGCTTCGCAATTGATCAGCCCACAACGTATAAAATTTTGGCCACAGTCTTGCAGTTTTCTGACTTGCATCAGGAAATGCTGAGGCCCCACCCCTTTCCTACTAAATGGTATGTAACATACCTACCAGTTCTTTTGTGACAGAGTGTGGTCAGATCTGCAGAGAAACATGCCATTTTCTTCGCTGGAGTCAACACCCAAGTCACTTTTTTGTAAGATTTTGCCCAGTGTTTAATATGGCACTCCTCCATACACGCTTACTGCTTTCCATTTGCTTGACCAATACAATACTCTTCCTCTGGCATGTCTCCCAGATGCTTTTTTTTTAGCACAATCAGCTTTGTGCAGGAAATTGGCGTGGAGTTGATTGATCATATGGGAATTTGAATTTCCATATGATTAGCGAGCTCAAGATAGCTCTCTAATATCTCAGAGCCACAGTCACACCCAGCAGCAGGGTTTACAACTTCACCCCACTAATGGGGAACAGGCATTTTCAGCCTACTGCTGGGGACAGAGACCACTGAAGTTCTCCCGGGAGGTCTGGAGCAAACGGTGGTGCACCTTGGGCAGCACTAGCCTGGCAGTACCAACCTAACATCCTGGCATTGCCCAAGGGGCACACTGGGACTACTCAAAGGGGAAGGGGCCGTGCCAAGGGAACAGGTCCAAAGGGGCTGGGCATACTGGAAGGAGGGGTGGGGGAGCTACTCGGAAGGGTGGGTGCTATTGGGTGGTTGGGGTTGCCACTATGCAATAGGATTAGTGGAAGAGAGAGGGAGGAGGGCGATCAGGCTAGTCATTGGTGGAAAGGTCAGGACTGACCATTGGAGTAGGCTTTTGGGGTTGGCCAGTGATTGGGAGTCCAGTAATCAGGGGCCCAGTGCACATTCGCCAAACTCCAATCTGACAGATCAGTGCATGCATTGTGACCCAGTCAGAGCTATGCTGTCAGCCTCTTGGACAGGAATAGGCCCATCCACCATGTTTGAGCATGAATCAGTCTGAATGTGGGAGATTTGTTCAGGTAAGTATGCCGAAAAAACTGGCAGAGCTTGAACAACAAGCAAGAATAGAAATATCAAATTTAATGCTGCTATCTATGAAATGGCAGTTAAATCAATGCAGGTCTTGCTTTTCATCAGAACAATCCTGCTTTTATATGACTCTGTACAATCAGGAGATGAACACACATTCAACTCAATCTAAATTCACACATTTTCTAATTTATGCATTGAGAACAGAAGTCCAAATGTTGGGAACAACAAACTTAAATTTCACTGCAATTACCCTACTTCAAAAGGACTGAATCTTGTGTAAATAGAAATATAAAATTGGTATAAAATTTGAAACCAAGCTGCCAAAATACCTTTAGATTATTGTGGTGAAGAAAAGAACTTGGATTTAAATAGCACCTTACATGCCACTCACAGCTAACGAAGTATCTTTTCAATTGTAAGCATTGTTGAAATGTTGGGAAATATGGTATCTAAGTTTTGCATAGCAAGGTGCTGAACACTTGTTCATAATTACCGACAAGTAATGGCTGGAACATAAATTCTATCCTCCCCCCCATTGCTGAATTAGAGCATCAACAACACACATAAAATATTAATCTCACTATCGTACAACGGGCACAGCCACTAAAAAATTTCAGTAAGTAAATGTTTTAAGTCAAATCTAAGAGGGAGTAATGTTCTGTTTTCTAATCAATACTTCACAATGATATAGGAAGTTAGATTAAGTATCAGCCAACAGTTGCTAGAATAGAGAAGTAGGCCACTGATCCATTGAGGCAACATTGTTCTGCTTCAGTTTTGTTTGAGGAATTTGCAAAAAGCATGCATTGTTAAATATGTGACCTTTGGATCTGCTGTGACTCCAAACAATAACTAGAAGCAGCTGCGATGATTCTGGGAAACAATATTGTGTCGCAGTTTGGATTTTAATAATCAAATACATACATACATGGAATTTATGTACATTAATGATGTTGAAACTTCTGATGTGTATTTCAGAGGATTAGCCATATTAAAACACAAAGAGTCATAAAAATTATCAAACAAAAGGTTCCTGAGGTAAGTAAGACCTACAATCTATTTCTTAGAATTTATAATAGCTATATATCCGTCATTATTAAGCTGTGTTCGTTTATAAGGCATAATTTTTAAAACTGCTTTACTTAAGAAATAATGCAAAGGAATATTTTAAGATTTTTATCCTTTGTCTAATTTCCACTATATTTGATCAGATTACAACACCTGGTGAGAAACTCTTTACAAATCAACTTAATTAGTTTTGAAGAAGCTAGATTCACCTGCATTACACTTTGTAATTTTATAGTGCATATAAAAACTTCTGATGTAATGTTTTAATCTTTCTTCAATGGAACTTAAAAGACTAAATAGATGAGAGACTCAGTCAAGGCCCATAGATGCCTCTGATGGATTAAATATTTATGGTCACTGGTCTTCAATGCACTAACACCAACAGTTTCCATGCTTGTTGGTCTTTGATATAAAGTCGGCTGATGTTCTGTATGGTCAGTGGCCCATGACAGAGAAAGACTGCATAATCTGAGCAGTAAAAATCAAGGAGAAATAGTGAACAATTGCTGACATATTTGATTTAGGCGAAAAAAATGAATTGGGAATCATTATAAAAGCATTACTTTGTAAGTCGTCACAAATGTTTAAAATAGCATAGGTGTTGGTTGGCTTTCTTTTGTAATATGGACTTGTGTGATGCATATTTGAGCTTTGTAGCCTAAATTTCATTTTTGTTTGTTGATTCACAGATGTACACATTTGGCAATCACAAAAAACATGTAACTAGCGTTTAATCACAATAATTTGTGCTCCAATTAGACTTAGATGCTAAGGTGAGAAAACCTATTGACAAAGGAATTATGTGGAATTTCCACCAAAAGATCTTCTTGGGGAAAAGAACAGTCATGGAGAGGGTGGGGATATTTAACAGATGTCCCTTCTAGGTGTTATGTTTGGCGTGTTTGCTAATTTAGTGCCACATACAGTCCTTCAGGGAGGATTGATGACAGTGGGGGAAGGGTGTGCTTTCTACTACAAGTACAAGCCCCATGAGGCAGCTACTACAACTTCCAACACTTTATTATTGGTCAATTTGGGGTTTCTTTTGCTCTGGTGACATGGCTTGAGGGATGTCACAGCTCACCAATCGATTGTTGTAGCACGACCACTGATACGTCTTCTACCACAAATACAGACAGCTGTGTCTTAGCTCATTTCAGGCCTGTTTATCAAACACTAATTACCTTAAGCACAATGGATTCATTTTGGCCCAGGCAAGCAAATCTTGATCTCTTAATTAATGCAAATTTGAACAGTTTCTGCATCCGAAAGCAGCTCTTGTTTGAAGATGTCACAGATGTTGTCCAATACTTACCAAACATCATTTCAGAAGTCTTCATTTCAACTGTTCATGATAGAAGAACATTTCCACAATTTTTTATTTGTGTGTCAATAAATTGCAAATTTTGATTGTATCTCCTCTGAACATTTACGAAAATTACCTTGAAATGAATGCAGTGATGTCTCAGTAGGAAGAGAAGCCTATTAAAAAGTCTATTTCACTCCTGGAATTAGGAAAAGAGAATTTAATGTACAATAGTTACAACAAGTGCACAAGACATCTTTTACTAAAGTACTATTGCCTATGGCTCACTATACATGACTTGTGGTGTGGCAGCCACTCAGCATGGAAGCAATCCAAATCCTAGTTAGGCTATAAACTTATTGATTTTATGGATTGCCTCCCAAAGTTGTGATAATGATATATCATTGGAAAAACAGTTTGTTCTACTAAATTTAACAATCTGTCAGGGAACACATGAAATCAAGACACAGCAAAATATGGGATTCTTCCCCAGCTGCAGATCCCAGCACGGAATGAATTGGGGGAATCGGTGTAAAGAAAAACTATTGTCACCCAGATATTATAATAAAAATATATTACATAACTGACGTGATTTAGGAAGTGATAATCTCATAGCACCAAACACTCAAATGAGATCGAACATTATAGATTGCAGTAGTGTGTATATTTCCTTCATGTAATACAGTAATATTGATTTTTTTATGGCTAAGGAGCAAACATATAAAAGTTATGTAAATTTAATAACACCGATTCTGTACTCTATTTATCAATACAGCATTATTTTGCAGTAGGAATTCTATAATGACAGTTTTTCTAAATATTATACTTGAACACTGGTCAATGCTTTATTAAAGCTTGTTACTTTACCAAAGTTATAGATTAAAACAAAGCTGTAAATGATTTACATTGTACCATAGTTTGCTTTGTTGTAAAGTTCATTCACCTTTCAGAAAGAAGGATGAGAGCTCTCAATTCTGTATTTGTCTCCTATCGGTTTATCAATTTAACCAGCACAGCATTGATTTTAGTAATAATAGGTACACAGATGTCTTTTGGATTAGTCTCTCCATTACTAAACAAGACTTCTTCAACAATGCAAAACAACTACACCATGTTCATGAAGCATTCATGTTTTGAAACAGAAAACAGTGCAATGTTTGCACCTATATTATACCTGACCCAAATGTGTTAGTGTTTAATCTTTTCCTGTTTAGTTAATTAACTTTGTGCTAATAAATTAACATTGATACCAGATCACAACAGTTTTGTAAAACATATTTGACATGAAAGAAGAAACATTTGCTTTGAAAAATGTGAATTCTAGTCTGAAATTCACTAGGCTCTTTTTTGACATTGCTCCAAGTTCGTAATTTATTTAACCAATTATACTTTATTTATCATAGCAGTAATGAGCCATGCTTCTATGATCGGGCTGTGATATTTTGTTTACAGACATTTAAAAATAGTGTTAGTGTTGCTATAGACTGTGCTGCTGCAATGTGAGGTACACAGGCAATGCTCTACAATCTCAGGTATCTGACGCTTCTGCAGCAATTTCATTTATGATAAATTACTGGTTGTTGTCCTGACACTTTTGTAAGCTTTTGCTGTGCAAGCTGTTTCCATCTGGTCTTTTTCAGAGATGCCTTTCAGGCTGTGTATCCACTGCTGTTGAGATCAGGTCAATACAGGGATGTCCTTTTAATCAGGTAGAAAGGTTAGTTTACAGGGAAACATTCACTGTTTCCAACTATTCAAGATATTTTGCCTTTTAATTATCACTGTATTATTCTGATTTTCTTTTTAATGTTTAACTTCTTTTAACATAAGGATGAAATAATTTATGTAGCTACATTTTTCTTTGTTCAAAAATGTTTAAAATTCATGGACAATTCCTGAAAAGCCACTTAATAGTTGCCAAACACTCGACAGTTACCATTGTGCTCATGAGGTTTGCAAATATTTTCTTTTTCATTTTTCTTAATGAAACATCAATGCAGTCATTATTTTAGGATTCATAACAAACCCTTAGATTGGAGGCTCAGAAGTGTTACAACTGTCTGGAAGAAGCAAATTCAATTGATTATTTGGAATGCATATTTCAGACTTTCTGTTGGAAGAATTTAGTTTAGATTAGGATACATCAAAAAAAAACTTGGAATAATAGAATGTTTACATCACTTATTTCTGTTTTAACAGATTAAGAAAGTATATTTAAGCCTGTGACTAAATTCTTTTATATCATTTTTTTTTCAATAGATATTTAAAATACACTTAATACATGACATCTTTTTTAAAAAACTCCTCGGGTAATATTTTCCAGCCACGCTCGCTCCAAGACCTGCCCAATTCCTGCCCAAGATCAATGGACCTTTGTATGATCCTGTCTCAACCTCTATGATTCCCGTGAAGTGTGGAACTGGAAGATTCTGCCCCTAATTCCACATTGAAAAAGCATGTTATCAATGTTAGCCCCTTATTTCGTAAGACTGTTAACAAAGCAAAGTCGCAGCACTAAGTATTCATTCCATATACAAAATCTATAGTTTCCATTTTGGAAGCTTAATAACTCTATTTGCTATAATTAACTTAACATAAATATAAACATTTGTACAAAGTTTCTACAAGATTAAAACCTCCATCTTTACCCAAAGGCAATATTTTTTAAATAGCCCATGCACTGTGCTTTAATTTTACATACATTTGTTAATGAAAATATCAAACTAATTTTGCATGAAAAAGTGTAGAAGCACTTAATGTTTCACACATTTTTATTATTTTATCATCAATAATGTTATGTAGCCGTCTCTTGAAACTATCAGTAAGTTGCAATTGATATTTTATATCTATTTTCCCATTGCTTTGTAATAGAGAACTACATTAAAGGCGATTCAATATTTAAGAGGTTACATTTTCTTCTGTGAAATGTATTAAAAACACAAATATCAGGAGTACAGAATGACTATAAATGACATATATATATTGAAGTCCATTGAATACACTGATGTCTTGATTTCAATTAATATGCTTGTCTTAAATAGTTCACACCAAGTGCAATTCGTGTTAAAGCTAGCAATACTTTCTATGATCCTGAGGGATATTGACAAGGTGGATGTGACAAGGATGTTTTCTTTTGTCAGGAAATCTAGAACCAGGGGTCGCTGTTTAAAATTAAGAGATTTGTCTACTTAATTCAGGGATGGGGATTTTTTTTCTCTCTTGGAGTTTTCTGAGTCTCTGGAATTCTCTTCCCCAAAAGGCAGTGAAGGCAGAATCTTTGACAGAGCTAGATAGATTCTTGATTAACAAGGGGGTGAAAGGTTATCAGCAGGCAGGAATGTGAGGTTGAAGTTACAATCAGATCAGTCGTGATCTTATTGAATGGCAGAGCAGGCTCAAGGGGCCATGTGGCCTATTTCTGCTCCTAATTTGTATGCTCATAAAGTTTTAAAATGTACATATTTATGTTTTATTTAATTTATGCATCATAACTATTATTGCTCTCTAAACAGTTTTGTTACAGAATATAGTTCACTTAATTCTATATTTGGAATTCTACAAACATAAGTGACAATGGTCTAAGCATTTAAGCTTTTAAATGAATGGAAACAAAGGGCTATTATAGGAGATTTTTGAAGGATGAACTTGATAAATTGGTTTATTTGATTGAGAAAGATCATACAGAATTGAAGGATCTACAAGTATTCAGAATTTGCAATGTTTTGACACATAAGGAGTGGATAGTTCAGTTGCTTTCAACTATAACAGCAAACTTAATGTGCCCAGCCCCAGAGAAATTAAAGCCATTCACTGGTAAATGTTTGTGCAATACTGGCTTTGCACGGATCTCGGCAAGTTTGAAGTTGTTGTGCAACAGTACCACCTGACAGCAAGCTAGGCATGGTATTTTTTATACTGACAGCTCAATGAACTCTTAAGTAAACTAATGCGAGTACAGAAGAGAAAATAGAGTCACGAGTCCATTAATCCTGGGTTGCTAAAAAGTGTGATGGAAGCAAAAATATTCTAAACACAGATTAAACATGCCTTAATCTGCACAATGCAACATAGAATATGCTTTAATTTTTATTTTGAAGAATATTTAATTTTTCTTATCTATATTCTATATATATTGACTTAGTACATCATGACATAAATAGGGGAAAATAAGAACACATCATACAATGGATAGCAAATTTTCAATCTTATAGCAATTACATATATTTTTTGATTATATGTGAATAAGAAAAGCATATGGGATCATATATTTGCAGATAAAGTTTTAAAATGTACGCATTATTTATATCTTTATTATAGAAAATTTGTTAACTATCTTTGTAGCTAAGCATTTCAAAATTGAACAGTACAGTTTCATCTTCATACTTTAAGCTGCATGGAACTTTTTGTGATCTAGTTAGTGATAAAGTTGCACAATCACATTAACACACATCACATAAGAATAAAACAACTTCCATCTTTAAAGTGCAAGATACCCTGTTTCTAGTTTATTTTTCTTGTATTATTTTAGAATTGTTGTATGAATTCCAAATGTACTTATCTCAAGTCATTTCTACTAAAACAAATGTAAACAGCTTATCCTGCTATTTGATAAAATACAAAAGAAATCAGCTTGACATTTGCTATGGGAAACTGTTAAACAGATAATAGCTGCACAAAGCAATTTTATGCAATGAGGACTGTCATGGTTTTAACAGTTAAGATCATTTTAAGACTAATTTATTTAACTAAATGCTCCCTGTACAGTAATTCATTACTCACTTTATCTTTTCTTTGATATTTATTTGCATTGGTATACAAAGGAAAGAAAAAAGGAAAGGATAATTTTTTTTTGATTGTTAATTCTGTTTCTGTTGTCTTTGTATTGTTCAGTCAAATTATGTAAATAACGGTGTTAACATACTGCAAACTATACAAGCTCACATGCAAACCAATTGGAGAAATAAATATCAACTGGAGAACAAGATTGAAGTTTCAGCCAGGAGAGTGTGGGACAGTAATGAATTAGAAGATCTCAAGAAGCTTATAGCCCTAACCGTAAACACAGGCTTACTGATCAAGGCATCTGCAAATTTGCCTTGGCTTGCATTTAGATTTGTCCTTTCTTCACTGGGCAACTTATGCAAGTTCTTTGGTAAGATGAAGAGATGAAGCCCATGAACTGACTGTGTGGATGCAGTTCCATGGGTAAGTCATTTTGGATGAAGTCCCATTGATGATTCATTTGGGTGAAGTTCCATTGGTGAGCCATTTGTGTAAAGTCCCATTGATAAATTGTTTAGATAACATTTAGTGGGCCAGTTCCTTGGTTGAAGCCCCATGGTCCAATGGAAAAACTAATCTAGGAGGACACAGAAACTCTTCTGATTAAGTCACTAAATAGTATAAATGAAAACCAGGGTTCAGATTTTTCCATCATCCCACCTGAAGAACTTGGTAATAATAAGAGATCACCTACTAAAATTAAATACAAAAATAATTTCTTCAAACTTCAATTCAAAAGTATGTAGGACGATGGTTGGAACAAGCGCATCTTGCAATTCTATACTATCTAGGGCTCTGTGGTTTTCATATAATTTGATTTCAAAGTAAGTAGTCAAGCTCTAAGCAAGAAGATACTCCACAGAATCTGAAAGCTGTATTAAATGCATTAATGCATAACATAATGGATCTAAGTGGATTCAACAGCATTATCTTTATGGTGAATAAACAATAGAATATGAAATGTGGAAGTACATAGAAATATGAGAATACAATAATAGACCAGACAAATCAAGATAAACAATTATACACTCCACCCACTCATCTTGACTGATGCTTACAAGAACCTTAAATCAAACATGGAAAAGCTATACTCAAATGTCAAAAATAACAATCAAATTACAAAAGGAGAGATTCAAAAATAGATACAAACTGATTGTCTGACTGATGTGCAAAGGAACACAAATCAAAGGATGTAAATCATTTTAAAAGCGTTCTGTAAAAAATATGGAAATGATTTCACTCATTCAAATAAGATAGCCTCGGTTGTCTTAAAATTCTGACAGAAAGTTATGCATTTCTCTCTGTTATAGATTAAATTTTTGTTTTCTTCACATGCTACTTGATTATTAGTCATTTCTATTTCTTGTTTAGTTTGATTGTTTTCACAGTAATGCTTTCATGCTCTGAATGATTTAGTTGTTCTGTTTGTTCACTTTTCCCGCTGTATTTTTAATAATGGCACAAATTAGACTCCAGTTTCAAGGCTCTCTTTGGGAGATGCTAAATGTCATCTTTTCAGAACAATTGCCAAATAACATGCTGAGTGCTCATTTGCTACTAGTTATGCCCAAATCAGGGTAACAACACATTGCTTTTAATGCAGTGACCACAGCATGAGGCTGTCAAATGAAATTAAATTTGCAATTTGATGTAAGGAAATACTCTGCTGCATGCTGTATATTGCATGTGAGGTAAACACTGTATTACAAATTTGCCACTATCATTACTGTTATTATTCTATGTGATATGTGCAAAATTTCAAACCTCACATATTCATTAATCTTAGCATATTTACTGTTTCTTCATTTGGAATATTGAACTCAAGGCGGACAATAAAATATCAAACAAAGTTAACAATAAGTGCTGATTAAAATATTTTATTCAATTACTTTGTGGGATGGCATTTTAAAAAAGGAACGGGAAGCTTCTGTTTCGAATGGGAATGAATGTAAAATTTATAGTTAGTGACTTGGAAGCCACGTCTCTACAATCCTTGATAAATGTGACCTTAAGGGGTGGTGGCCTTGTCACTTCAACTTCTTCTGAAAATGTGATTGGCTTTTCAGTCTAGGTCCAAGTTCTGTCAGGCTGATTAGCCAGAGGTGTTAATGCTAGAGATATCACCACAACAAGTCCACAGCCAATGTGATCAATGTCAACTTGATGCCTAAGCACCAAATGGCACGAGGGGTTTCTGGGTATACTGACACATGATGGTGGGGGTAGAAAACATAAATTCAAATTTCAAACAAATCTATTTACAAAAGCAAAGCAGAGCAAACCAGTGGATCTGAGTCAGGCAAGGTTTCTGACAATTTGCTGGCTGAATAATTTTGCATTACGCAATCATTTTTCAAGCACGACTAATGGAGTAGCTAATTGATTAAAACAAAAAAAATGTCTAACTCAGATTATAATAAAAGAAAGAAATGTTAGCACAGACAATAAACCATCTGTTCTGTAAATCTAATGTGAAAGGAATGCTTTTAGAATCCAGACGCTGCTAATGTGACACGTTGAAACATTAATCACCCCCTAAGGCCAACATAATTGCAGCATGGCGTTAATTACCTAACAATTAACAGCAGTAATTTCCAAGGGGCAATCAATGAATTAACCTGTGATTTTCCCACAGAATCAGTGCCCATTTCAGTGCCTTCTAAAATGGAAGGAGGATTGAACAATGACATTTCAGTTGTAAGGAATATAAATTCATTTTTGACTCGGCTAAATAGCTCTCATTACATTCTCTGCTGAGTTCTGCAAAAATGAATTATAATTCACATGGAAATCTCATTCAAGGTTTTTAATTTGTTCAAAAATCTTTCTTTCCATGTTCATTTCTGATGTCTGATTACCAAATGTTTGCTGGATTCTATTTAATTATATACCTGTGTTTGTCAATATGGCAAGCTTTGTCCAATAAAACAACTTAAAATATTAGAAGAATACATTGTGATTTTTAGTTATGTTCGATAACCTTCTGAGAAAGTGCCTGAGTTGCATTATGCAATTTCTAGAATTAATCTGCAAACATTGAACTGGAGAAACAAAGCACAGAGTGAATTTGATCAAAAAATAAACTATAATTTCAAAACCCCTGAAAAATATTATTGCAACTTTACAATAAAATGATCACATTATGTACCTAAATATAAGCACAGATAATTCAATAATAATATCCATTAATCTTAGGCTCATATGAAATTTTCCATAGAATCATTATTCAAATCTTTTGACAGATAATATTGTTGCCAAAGGTTACTAAATTGTATTACAGAAAAGATTTCTTGTGCTTTATAATATTTCACATACTAAAAGGAAAAAAACATTAATGGGAATATATTCAAACACATTAGTTATAGGAAATTAAGCTAAGATATTTTGTATACCTTCAATGATACCATGCCTGCATTTTTCAAATTGTATACTAACAATATATGAAAATCAATATGTTTTGTCAACACGGCTTCTGTTTTATGTTACTTCTGATTTTTTTTCAACAGAGAATCTGACTGGAGGAGAGAAAAAACACTGTGACTGGTTTAAATGTCAATCCTAGTATCGCCAAAAAATACCAATGGCAATCAGTGAAAAGGTTTAATAGGTTTCCTGTCTTGTTCTTAATTTGCTGAAATTACAAAATCAATACCCTCAGCTGTAGTTGCAGCTACTTGTTTTACTGCTTTAAGATAAAGTCTACAAGAATGTAACCTTCAGTTTCAATTTGCTTTGTGAGTACTGCTGTGCATTTGGCTGCTTAGATACTAGAAGCATCAGAATCCTGTATTCCTCTCTTATACTTGGTGCTTTTTCATTTATATTTCTGACCTTGCCTTTATTAGGATGCGAAAGCTTAAAATAGCTCTGTCTTATAAGTAGCGAACTGATTGTTTTTCTAAATACTTTATACAGCATACTGGTAATCAACTTATAAATGCTTTAATACAAGACAATAATAAATGAAATTTGGTTAAAATTCAGTTCCAGTTTAGGTGAGGTGATGTCTGACAAAATCGTAGGCAAATTGTTTTTAAATTTTACATGAGAAAAAAATCACAACATTTTACATTTCAGTGGATGATACAACGAAAGAAGTCATCAGACCAGATTCTGTGATACAACACTAAGCCATCATCAAAAACATGAAGAATAAACATAATGTGACTTACACAGTAGAGTTAGCAACCTATTTTGATTTAGTCTACAAACTGTAAGTTTGAAAGGGCAATTCTCAACATAAAACTTAAAATCCTGGCAACAAGACATAAAAATGATGCATTTTAGAGGGTTATTTGAAACCAAATTATGCATATCTTAAATAATGATTGTAATAATCTTTTATTTTGTCCTGTGCAAGGGAACAAAGGAATAATGTGATGATAACTTTGATTTTTTTTATTTGTGCCACTGTTTTAAGAATATATAAAGTTAATATAACATAAAGAGAATCTTTTAATCTAGCTCTACATACAGAAAAAATACTCATTGGTTTCTGTTTTAGTAAAATATGCTAATGCCAGCATCATAGAATCAAGAATGAAATATCACTTATACATTTGTTTCCATTGTCCAGAGTATATTTCTTGCATCCTCACTCATAATGGTTTACCACATTAATTCTATTACCAGCTGTGTATAATGGCTAGAATATCAGAATCTGCTGTTTGTTCCTGAATTAAGAACTTGAGGCGTAATTTGGTAAAATATACCAAAACACCAATCACCTTTCATAATGTTTACAAAAGCTTTACTAGCCAATAACTAATTTGCAAAGCTAAAATTGCTTGCCTGAACTAAAGAAAAATGGAGTTATGCACACATAGGCATTGTATAGAGAAACTGTCCAGGACTGAAGCTAAATCTGATTTGAGATGCTATCAAAGTCAGATTCAAATGATCTTAATACTTGGTCTGAGTATGAATGCAATGTATTACAGTTTTATTTGTAAGAAAACATAATCCACTGTTTTATTAACTTCTTGTCCTCATGGATTGTATAGGAATATTAAACTGCCTTAGGATTAAAAGGACTTGTAACGGAATTAAAATGATTAATTTGTTTGGAATTTCAATTATTACGTTTGCTACATTTTACAAACACACTGATGTATTATTGCACAGCTTAGGTGTAGGAAAGTAAATAGAAATTCTTTGAAAACCATTGGTAATCTGTACCACAAACAAATATCATTTTCTTTTATCTCATATAAACAAAGTAAATGGCACTACATTAAAAAACAGATTTGGCTACTGCAGCTGAGCAATCTAAGTGTCTACATCATATGCTTTCATGATTCATCAGACTTCTGGGCACTGTCATAGATCATCATGTCTGAAATCGTCCATTTTCATCCCTGACTCTGGCCATTGTTCCAGTGATTGGGTCTTCCAACTTAATAGTGTGCGGATGATTATTTGGAAAGTCACCAAACAAGAAACTATTTAAATTACAGTGATACCAAAGGTTGTCCCAGATACCAATCTTTCTGAAATACTTATTTAATGTAACATGTTCTGGAATAGATTGAGTGATTTCAGCTGGATATTGAAAACGGTGCACTGCAAAAGCTGAAGGTCAGTTTCAGAACATCAGAAATCACATTTTATGCCGTGAAAAAATATTGCTGCAATATATTTGGTGGAAAATTGTGAAATGATTCCATAGAACTGAATAACCCCCTCCCCCCCGGCCCCACTGATGAGAACTCGTATGTAATTTGTAATTTTCCTCTCAGTATGCATTAAAAAAATTCAATATCTGACCTACTTAAAAGATAATTTCCCCATATCAATGCTTTAGCAACAGTAACAATTACATTAAACTGGTCATATTTCCCTTGGAAAATATAAAGGAAGTAAAATGATACGGAAGAAAAATCTAGGAACAACCATCACTTTTCTATCATTCCACAACTGAATTTGGTGATATCGTTTAAAAATCCTGTTATTTTGGTTTTGCAAACAAAAACTATGATGTGCTCTGTAAAACATTTCTTACATTCCCATTATGGTAATGCTCATAATGATGAATAAGTCAATGAAAATGCATTGATTAGATTCATTATTACCCCTTTTTATGTAGAAACTAAGAGCATTCTTCAACAGATTTTGACTAAAGCACCAATTCGTCCCTTGTGTTTCCCAGTGCTAGTATAGCCTGTTTTGCTGTGTACAAGTCCCTGCCTATAAGCAATTGCAATGTCCAGCCTGACCTACATCCTTACATATAGTGCAGAATTGAAAAGAATGGAGATGATCTGGCTTACAGTGCCATCTTCTGACCTGTAATATAAATGCACCGACAAGGATTTACAAACCTGAAAATAATGGCTATGTGATCTAGCCTATCATATTAAAATAAAATCTCCACAATTTTTAATTACAGCTTTGTAATAGATGTAAATATGACTTTGGTGAGGAACAGAACAGGAAGAACATTTTTACAGAAATTGTTCATGCTGAAATCAGATGCAATCTTAATTACATTTGCACAATATTCTTACATGTCTCTCACAAGAATCATGATTAGCTACTACATTAAGGAAGCATTTTCAAGAATATACTTTTCAATCAGAAAATGGGTTAACTATGCTTTAAAATGTTGGGATAAATATAGCCATACACCTAGACCTAGAATATTTAATCTATAATCTACTGCAAGAAAATATCAATTATACATTCCACACTTGTGAGATAATTAAATTTAAAATCCGTTTATTGAACCTTAAATAAAAGTGACTAATGCCACTCAATGTCCAAGAAAAAATATATAATGCCATCAAAGGCTTATCATGAGAACCACATTATTTATAAAAATGGCCTCACACTGTATAAATCATCTGAACTAACCAACATCATAATATTTTGTATTACTAACAAGGAATTACTAAAATTAAAATGAGAAATTATTGAGATGGTGAAGTTGCTGTCCATAATATTGTATTAAATATCACATTCTGTAATATGTTCATGCCTTTGCAGGCAAACAATGCACACCCAAAGCCTGAAATCAATTAGCAAATTTAAACTTAAGGCATGGTCATATTTGGAAATCCTAAATAGAATATTACTTAAAACGTCTCCTGGTTAATCCTGCAATGAATCAATAATAAAGAAAATACTTGTATTAATCATAAAGAAACTTCCTAGTTCACAGGGAATACATCAGAGATTGCCTGTTTTACAGCACAGAGGAATGTGATTTGACCCAGTATGGTGGAGCTGATTTTCTGAAATAACTATTACTTATTTCTATTTCCTTGTACGATTCCACACCCTGTTAATTTTTTCTTTTTCAGTTATACATAAGGCAATATTTGAAAAACGTACAGTGACAATTGTTGGCGAGGTGTAGTGCTAGTTGAATGATAAAATTGCAATCTTAACTCTTCATTTTTGTACCACTAAAAATGTTTTGTTCTTGACTCTGTGTCATGTTTGTTTCATGAGTAATTTCACAAAGCCATAGCAGATTGAAAGAAACATCTTAAAGCTGTGTACCATGGTTTAACACCAACACTGCTGAAATGGTAACTGCATCCAAAGAACTGAGTCTGCAAACTGACTTGAAATGTGTTATTCGGTGTTAAGCTATTTTCACTTGTTGAGATTAGACTAGAAATACAGAATTCAATGAAATAATCTTTTTAAATATGTACAATAGATGCCAGTAAATTCTAGTCAAAATATTCAACTCAAATTTGATCACAAAGCTTTACAATCAGATTATTTAAAACTGAAACTTGAAGAAATACAATTTGTGTCAATTATTTGCACATTTTAATGTTCATTTTATACCTCCTGAGCAACAATAAAATGCCCTTCAAAATGAAAATATCTCACTTAAAATTGTGTTAATTCATAGCACTGCTTAATTCTACCACAAAGTGATTCTTTGCCTTAAACGTATTTTATACTTATACCATGTTAGTTTCCTAGAGAATATACAATTGGTTGGCCTCTCAAAGCTATTGGAAATAAAATTAGTCAATTCTATTGTTGGAATAAAGCTGGAACACTACATACATTCATACATCTACATTTAAATTCTGCATTGAGACAGCGATTTATCTAAAATGTAGTTCCAAATACAATCCAATTCAGACAGGTTAGAGCTTTATTTTGCTACATGATCAAGAATTTCAACCACAACCTAGTATTTACAAACTGCAAACTGAAATGAATTCTGCAACGTTTGTTCATACAAACCACAGAACTAGAATTAACAAAATGGAATCAATGTCAGTATTTTTTGTAATGATTTACTTTAAAATTAGGTTGATATTGGTGAAATGATGTAAATTTAATGAAATTAACGTTACCAACTTCAAAATATGAATTGGTGCAGTACTTAGGCTGTGAATTGGCATGACCTTCAACACCAACAATTTATGCCATGAAGAAGTAGCATGTTTATGGTGATTATTGAACTTATCTACACAAAAGCAGTGAGCACACATATTCAGGATTCTTCCCCATGGGTAGAGACAGAGAGGAAGTGGACAATTAATTCAGACCAATTTTATACACTTTGTCCTAACAGGTTACAGAGAATGGGCGGTACATTGGCACAAAGAACAGAGAACGAAGAAAATTAGGGCATATGAACAGGCCCTTAGAGACCCTCCAAACCTGCACCAACCATGCTGCCAGACTGGACTAAAATCCTTTACCCTTCCAGAGACCATATCCCTCTATTCCCATCCTATTCATTATTTGCCAAGATACCCCTTAAAATTCATTATTGAATCTACTTCCACTATCTCCGCTAGCAGCAAGTTCCAGGCTCCCAACACTTACTGTGTAAAACACGTACAGTGGTTAGCAGTGCCAGGGACCCCAGGGTTTGATTGCCAGCTTGGGTCACAATCTGTGTAGAGTTTGCCAGTTCTCCCCATATCTGCATGGGTTTGCTCCGGGCGCTTCGGTTTCCTCCCACAGTTT
Source organism: Sphyrna mokarran (assembly GCA_024679065.1). Classification (NCBI taxonomy): domain Eukaryota; kingdom Metazoa; phylum Chordata; class Chondrichthyes; order Carcharhiniformes; family Carcharhinidae; genus Sphyrna; species Sphyrna mokarran. The sequence continues at coordinate 75,954,612 of JAGIQG010000007.1, read as the reverse complement.
GAAAGACATGCTGATTAGGTGCATTGGCCATGCTAAATTCTTCCTCAGTGTAATCAAACAGGTGTTAGAGTGTGGCAACTAGAGGCTTTTCACAGTAACTTCATTGCAGTGTTAATATAAGCCTTAGTGTCAAAAGCTTTGTAAAGAATGCTGGCACAGAAGTGGGACCTTGACTGCCTAACCTTTCTTCCAGAGAATAGTACATATCTTATAGAGACAGAAAAAATAATGACAGTGTACCATTCCTTTTGTTTTTCTTTCAACTGCGGCAATGCAAGTATTATCCTCCGTATCTATTACATCCATTTTATGAAATCATTAATTTATAGATATTTCTTTGAAATGCATTAAAACTCCATAATCCTGTTTTTCACATTGTCTCGTCCTCATCCAGATATCTCGTTTCTTTTAACACCATTCCTATTGGGAGAACCAGCATTAGCCTTGTATAGTCAATGATATGATGTCTATTGTTGCCAAAACACGTAACTATAATAATTGTTTACATGTGTGTTTTTTGTTCATACCAGAACTCAGGCTTGATCATCTAATTATGTTCCTTACAGGAAAAGAACAGTTTTACACATTGTGAATAAATAAACTTCCAGCTCCGTCACAGTGGTGACAAGCACTGGCAGATATTGTCAGGGACCAGCTGAGCATCCACACTTGTTGACTGCAACCTACCAAGGAAAGATACATTCCTTCAGAGAGATAGACAGAAGAGAGAAGAGAGGAAATGCAAAATAACTTTGCAAGAAAAATAAACGTCAACTGGGCATGCAGACTTCTGTGTAGCGGGCGAGGAGGAAGTGAGATTCAAGTCTTCAAATCTTACTCATTGGAACCATCTCACGTCTCATGTCCACTGAACAGCTCATTGAAAATCAAAGCCCTGCTTAAAAAATTGAATGCTCAGTAACTCCAGGACCATACCTGTCTATTTTCAACTCGGGTGCCAGAATATACATTGTGTTATTGTGTTATGTTCATTATGTCATATATTTTAAATTCATTCCTCCAAATGAGAAGATTTGTTTCCTCGAGTCAAGTAATTATATCATTCAGAATTTAAAATGTGTTGCTTGAAGAATACTTACGTGGTATTATTTGATAGATGAGGTTTCTCAAAAAGCAATGAGGGATTCATTCTTTAAAAGGACTATCTCCTCAACCCAGGCATACTGAAAGTGACCATACTCAACTCTGCTCTGTGTGCAACTCACATGCTGTTTTCACTTCCAAAAGTATTAATGAAGAATCATATGAAAATATCAATCCCTTTAAGTTGGCTATACTGTCTGTCGGATGGGTAGGTAACAAAAAAATCATCATGGGGGAAAAAAATGTCGATAAAGATTTGGTTTAAATTACATATCAATAAATATCAGATCATTCCCAAATGTCATTATAACTGTCACTGAGGGTCCAATGTGACATCTCATCATTGCAGCATGAGCTCTTAGTTTTTGTTTGAAGTTTAATAGATTTATTTTATCATTTTTACACTGACGTGGATCATCGAAATGAATTGTGCAACCCTCTTATAAAATGAAGGATGCAGTGAACACACTTTTAAACTTTATTTTGATACGAGGAATTAGCACGCCCTCTCAAAATGAATATCAATTTGAGGTGTGGATAAAAAGGCATTGAGATTCTGCAGGAACAACTCACATCAATTCAGCATTAGGACATTGGCAGATCATTGCTGCAAATGAGCATCACAAAACCAATGGAGCTGTAGACTAAATATTAAATTTCCTTGATGATTATTTTCAATTTATATTCCCCCTATGTCACTCACTCTAATGTAAAGTCTTTCTTTCTTTCCAACTGCTGTGATAAAGTAATGCTGCTTTTTGCATGATTAAATATGATGGATCAGATTGGATGGATGAAAATCAGGGGCTGTTAATAGTAAATCTGTGCAAACTCAAATGTCAGATTGGTCCCAGCTTGTTCAATCCTAATGGCAGAGAGAATTAGGGTTCCTGTAGATTTCCTCAAACAAAACACAACTGGAGAACTTACCTTCACCATTATAGTAAATGTCACTCCTCACACCCTTTCATTCCTTTTCTTTATTCAGATGCTGTTAGCAAAAGAATATATACATTATATCCATCATGTGCTACAAATTGTAGAGAATTAATCATTGTCCATACATCAACATTTTAAATCGCAATAAAATATTTGACATCAAATATATTTGCAATGCAAATCCTGAATGTGCAGCACAGAAACTGTATTAGAAGTAAGTTGTAGACTGTAATATATAAAAGCACTTTGAATAATTTAGATTTTGCTTATGATTTGAAATGTATTAATAACTATAGTTAAAGCTAAGAATATTTACTGGTTATTTTCCCTCATCTGTAATGGCCCTATTCAAAGTAAACATCCATCTGGAATCAGATGGTAGCTTGCAAAGGGGGCACATGCACAGCTATCACCTCTAGACATATGACCCAAATTGATACTCAGAAATCAGTGTGTAACCTCGTACTAACCGGCCTCCTGCTATTAATTCAGCGTGTCCTTGAAACTATCTGCTTGCAATCTTCACAGTTTTAATGTGTGAGCTACAAGCAACATTAATTCACCCACTGCTTGGGAAAGGATTCCGATGGGATTTTTTAACCACACAAGAAAATTATGATTTAATTATGAAACGTGGGTTAGAGGACGAGCAAAAAAAAACAGATTCTAATACTGTTTATTATGTTGCTTAACAGCAGCAGGCACTGTGACATTTACTGAACATGGCTTCTTAAACTACTTGATTGTGGGCAACGTATTTTCTGTTTCTGATGGAATTACTATTTGCCTGTTTTCTCCACTAATTATGATGTGGATGAGAAAGAAAAAATGTTAATTCATAGTCTGACACTATGACAGCAATCATAGCCATCACAGCACACAAGGAAGAGAGCAATCTTATATCCTGGGATATGAATTTCTGATCAGTGGCTGGCAGACTGCTGCAAAGGCTTACAGTAATCCCATTGGACAGCTTGGGCAGATAAAGCCTGGGAACAGCCTGCCACAGTGTAGGTAGTTCACAACTGCAAGCATTTTCCCATAAATTACTATAACCAGAGACTCAGCACTATCACAAACTAGAATTTGACTTGCACCCACGTTATTTATTTGAACTAGAAGGCCCTGTTTTATGCCATCCTATTTCGACATTTTGCTTTCAAACAGATCACACCTTTTTGGCAAAATATAATGAAACGCCTTTTATTTCTATCATGTGTTCTCTCAGTAAAAGACTAACACAAAAATCAAAGCATTTCCATTTTAATAAAAGGGGCAAAGACACCTACAAATGAAAGTATTACTTATTGTATGAAGCAATTTTAATTTCAAGAAATCAGAAATGATTGAAAACACTTGGAATTATACAAGCCAACCCAGGTGTATTTAAGATGAGCAATGAAAGGCAATAAATTACTAACAATTTTTCAGGAGTTGTCTATACAGTGACAAAACACTGATATAAGTTTGATTACAAAACTGAATATGCAAAATGAATATTATTAATAATACTATTATTTTGTTCAAATATGAGATTGAATTACAACCTTAGAAATATTTTTATTTGATTTGATTTATTATTGTCATGTGTCTTAGTATACAATGAAAAGTATTGTTTTTTTGTACACTATCCAGACAAAGCATATTATACATAGAGAAAGGAACGAGGGAGTGCAGAATGTTGTGTTACAGATGTAGAAAAAGATCAACTTAATGCAAGGAAAATCCATTCAAAAGTCTGATGGCAGCAGGGAAGGAGCTGCGCTTGAGTTGATTGTTATGTGTCCTTAGACTTTTGTATCTTTTTCCTGACGGAAGTAGTAGAAGAATGTCCAACACATGAGGTCCATAATTGTGCTGACTGCTGTTCTGAGGCAGTGGATAGTGTAGATAGAGTCAATAGATGAAAGGCTGGTTTGTGTGATGGACTGGGCTTTGTTTATGCCCCTTTGTAGTTTTTTGTGGTCTTGGACAAAGCACATACCAAGCAGTGATACAACCAGAAAGAATACTTCCTGTGGTGTATCTGTAAAAGTTGGTGAGAGTCGCAATGGACATGCCAAATTTCCCTAGCCTCCTGAGAAAATAAAACCATTGGTGCACTTTCTTAACTATAGCATCAGTTTGAAGGGACCAGGATAGATTGTTGTTGATCTGGACAGCTAGAAGCCAGATGCTCTTGACCATTTTCACTTCATCTCTGTTGATGTAGATGGGATATGGAGATGCTGGCGTTGGACTGGGGTAAACACAATAAGAAGTCTCACAACACTCTCCATTCATCTGACAAATGGACAGAACCCTGAAAGTTTGTGGCGTTTACTACCAATCAATCTAGGGCCTTCATCAATTGTGAACTCCGCATGATGATAAGCCTTACTGTAGAGGAATCTGTCACCTCCTGGATTTATTTAAGTGCTGAGGACTGTGAGATGCCACATGGGTGTATGTGGATCCCTGAAGTGAACCACAAGCAAAATAATTGAGAGCGGAGGCAACTTCTGGGACGCTTAGATCCTCCCACAGAATGTGGCGAATATGATCAACCAAATCTCTTGAGAAGAACAGGTATGGGGGTTATTGTCTGTCGCTGACTGGTAGATACTTTTGTTGTGTGAGGCATCTCCGTGGGATTGGTCTAACCTCCTTATCCACTAGGTTTTGCTCAGCCTCAGATCATTGGCCCCCTCTCAAAGCTGGAACAAGCAGTGCCAGATCCTTCCCCTCCTCCTCCTCACTGAGATCATTGAGACCATTAATAAGACAACATTGACTGAAAGCTCCATATTCAATCCTCCTTCTCCCTGGGGAATGATGGATGCAAGAGGTTAATGGATGCTGGTCAAATGTAGTAGAGCCACCACTCAGAAGCAGACCAGACAATGTCATGCCCTAGAGCTGCATCAGTAATACTAGTTGTTCACTGACACAGCATGGCAGTCGAAGCACTTGCTCACCAATCTAGGTGCCCATAAAGGTGCCAATCCTGAGATTTTACATCTCAATCCTACAAAACTTATGGAAGTAAACAGAAAATGCTAGAATATTTCAGCAGGTCTGACATCATCCATGGAGAGAGAATAGAGACAATTTTTTGAGTTTGGATTACGCTTCTTCCGAGCTCTGTGTTTTCTAGACTCTAAACCTTGGCTCTATTCTCTCTCCACAGATGCTGTCAGACCTGCTGAGAATTTCCAGCATTTTCCGGGTTTTATTTAGATTCCAGCACCAACAATATTTTGTTTTTATTTTAGAACTTGTGAGATTTTGAAACATTTGATCTTATCGAGTGACCTCCTGCCATCTATTATCTTTTATGCTGATCAACCTTAACTTGCATTTGAGTAATGACTGTGATGCCACTTGGATAAAGCACCCTGCAGTCTTTCATTGATGATCTGGCAGATATTTAGGACCAACTCCTCTTCTCTGCTTTCCCATAGTTAGGTTCTCACATATCTCACGCTGAAATTTAAATAGAGTGTATGCATTATGAAGCCAATGATTCATGCAGTCATAGAGGCATAGAAAAATTATGGCACAGAAAGAGGCCATTCAGCCCATCATGTCTACGATGGCACCTGGTCCAAGGCCTTTCAGGTTACAACAATTCAGATGCGGATCTAGGTGCCTTGTAACTAAGTTAAAGGTTTCTGCCTCCACCACCAAACCAGGCAGTGAGTTCCAAATATCCAACAACCACTGGGTAAAAAGGCTTTTCCTAATATCCCCTCTAATCCTTCAACCAATCGCTTTAAATTTGCGCAACCCCTTCCCCAATAGGTGACTGAATTCACTCTCGGATTTTCCTGTCTACTCTGTCAGAATCCCTTTATGTCCTGTACACTTTAATTAAGTCATCCCCCTCAGCCTCTCCTGTTCTGAAGAAAATAGTGCATGCCTATCCAAACGGTCCTCATAACTCCAATTTTCAAATTCTGGCAATGTGCTTGTAAATCTCCTCTGTACTCTCTCCAAAGTAATTATGTAGTTATCCAGTCAGTAAAGCACAAAGAAGGGCAATGACTCCAATAGAACCACCTCAGATAAATAAATCTTCCTCTTTTCTTTTAGCTTTGACTCCATTTGAATGCTTTCAGTCCAAGCAGAACGTGAAACCCTAATACTCCAGGAGATTGAGCTGCCGGTATAGTCAGCATAGAGCTCAGAGTGATTATTCACCACCATTGAGACAGGAAGTGTTAAAGAAGCAGTATGAAGGCCATTAAGAAGTTGAGTGAGAAATCTAGGCTACCAGCAATGTTAGGCACTATTAGGTACCATAATTGACTTCGGTACAAACGACATTAGACACTACGGGCCCAATTTTAACAATCGGAGGCTAAGGGCCGGATCTGGGTTTATAAATAGATCCGAGCTCAGAATCCTCGTCCCGGCGCACCCATGTGTTTCTTGCCAGCTCTGATCCAATCTGCGCTGTGGGCAGGGCTTAATGCTGCCAGAACAATCAGAGCTCTGATCTGTGCATGCACGGTTAGAAAAAAATCTGAAACAGTGCACCCAAGCGTGAAACAGAAAAACAGCAGAGAGAGCGAGGTGGTGGGGAGGTGAACTGTGATCGGACTCCCCTGGGAGGCAGCACCCCCTCCCTCCCAGCAGTCCACCTTTCCCCACCGATCAGACCCTCCCTGGGAGGCAGGTTCCCCCTGCAATCGGATCCCCTTTGGAGGCAGACCCACTTCGGCAGAGCAGGCTCTCAAACGACCTCGATCGCTGCTCACCCTCCACCATCCTTCTGACCTGCCCTCGTTGGAGAGCCCATAGCACCTTCCTGGCCTTCCGCTGGCATCTGCCGGAGGAGGTGGGTAGGCTCAGATGTATCTCTGGTTGGGGAGTGGGTGGTGGAGATTCTCCCAAGTCCATCCTGCCCCCTCATCCTCCACCACCCACCTCCAACAAGAGAGCCATCTGAGCCCGCCCAACCACCACCCCCCCCCCCCCCCCCCACCCCCTCCATCCCCCCAGCAAATGCTAGCAGAAGGTCAGGAAGGTGTTGCAGGTTCTCCAACAACTGCAGTTCAGAAGGATGGGGGTCTGCTCTGCCGAGGGGGACCAAACTCCTGGGGGGGGGGTCCAATCACGGGGTGTGGGAGGGGGGTTCTGTCAAGGGGTTGACTCCCAAGGGGGTCCGATTGCAGGCAGGGGGGTGGGTCTGCCGGAGTGGTTAGTGGGGCATCTGCAAAGGGTGTTCGAGGAGGATGGGCTTCGGTTGTTCCCCTGCAAAATAGGAATTGGTTTCAGATTTTTATTCTGCAGGTTGACAACAGCGCAGATCCAGAACAGACCCAAAGGTGTTAAAGTGGGATTTGGCGGTAGAGTTAGGCGCGCAGTTCATTAAATTGATTTAAATGTGGATCTACGCCTAAATTGAGTGCTGGTAAAGCCGCAATCTGTTTGGATTTGAGTGCAGCTCGTGTTATAGGCCCAATGCCTGAATTTACTGTGATTTCGCACCCGAAAATAGGCGCAATGTTTTGGTAAAATCGGTCCATATGAGTACTCGATCTTACAACCTTTAATTACTCGTGCACAAGGAGAAACAAACTTGTAGTCCTCTGCAGAGTATTTCTGATGTTATATGCAAACAACCTGGCAATTATAGTTAATTACAGCAAATGAGAAAAAAAGCAATTTTTGTAATCCTTCATTTGCCTACATATTCACCAATCAAACTCTATCTTTTTGCTCTTTCTTATTTGATGAAAACTATCTCTTGCTAATCCTTCATTTGGATTGCATGTCCTCATTTCTTGCCTTTGGTATTTTGTTAAGGAGAACTCTGATTTTTCTCATCCTCTGATGAAGGCCGAAAAACAGAATGTTTAAAAGCAAAGTAAGAGGGAAGTGGGCAGTGATGGAGGGAAGTGGACAGTGATGGAGGGAAGTGGGCAGTGAGGGGGGAGTGGAAGTGAGGGGGAGTGGGCAGTGATGGGGGTGGGCAGTGAGGGGGGGAATGGGTGAGGGGGGGAGTGGCAGTGAGGGGGGGGTGGGCAGTGGGTGGGGAGTGGGCAGTGAGGGGGGGAGTGGGCAGTGAGGGGGGGAGTGGACAGTGAGGGGGGGTGGCAGTGAGGGGGGAGTGGCAGTGAGGGGGGAGTGGGTGAGGGGGGGGAGTGGGCAGTGAGGGGGGGAGTGCGTGAGGGGGGGAGTGGGCAGTGAGGGGGGGAGTGTGGGCAGTGAGGGGGGGAGTGGACAGTGAGGGGGGGTAGTGGACAGTGAGGGGGAGTGGGCAGTGAGGGGGGGAGTGGGCAGTGAGGGGGGGAGTGGCAGTGAGGAGGGGTGGGCAGTGAGGGGGGGAGTGGGCAGTGAGGGGGGGAGTGGACAGTGAGGTGGGGGAGTGGGCAGTGAGGGGGTGTGGAGTGGGGGGAGTGGGAGTGAGGGGGGGAGTGGGGGGGGAGTGGGGGCAGTGAGGGGGGGTTAAGGGATGCAGTGAGGGGGAGTGGGCAGTGGGGGAGTGGGCAGTGAGGGGGGGAGTGGCGTGAGAGGAGGGGTGGGCAGTGAGGGGGATGGGCAGTGAGGGGGGAGTGTGAGTGGGCAGTGAGGGGGGGAAGTGGACAGTGAGGGGGGAGTGGGCAGTGAGGGGGGGTGGGCAGTGGGGGGGTGGCAGTGAGGGGGGAGTGGGCAGTGAGGGGGGGAGTGGGCAGTGAGAGGAGTGGCGAGTGAGGGGGGGGAGTGGCAGTGAGTGGGGAGGGGCAGTGAGGAGGGTGGGGGAAGTGGGGAGTGAGTGGGGGGGTGGGCAGTGAGGGGGGGAAGGGAGTGGGGGGGAGTGGGCAGTGAGGGGGGGGATGGGGACAGTGAGGGGGAGTGGGCAGTGAGGGGGGGGGAGTGGACAGTGAGGGGGGGATGTGGGCAGTGAGAGGGGGGAAGGGGAGTGAGGGGGGAGTGGCAGTGAGGGGGGGGAGTGGGCAGTGAGGGGGGGTGGGCAGTGAGGGGGGGGAGTGGGCAGTGAGGGGGGAGTGGGCAGTGAGGGGGGGGATGGGCAGTGAGGGGGGGGGTGGGCAGTGAGGGGGGGTGAGTGGGAGTGGGGGGGAGTGGGCAGTGAGGGGGGGAAGTGGGCAGTGAGGGGGGGGAGTGGGCAGTTGAGGGGGGGGTGGGCAGTGGGGGGGAGTGGGCGGTGAGGGGGGTGGAGTGTGGGCAGTGAGGGGGGGGAGTGGCAGTGAGGGGGGAAGTGGACAGTGAGGGGGTGAAGGGGGGGGTGGACAGGGGGGGGAGTGGGAGTGAGTGGGGTGGGCAGTGAGGGGGAGCAGACAGTGAAGGGGGGAGTGGGGCAGTGGGGGGGGTGGCAGTGAGGGGGGAATGGACAGTGAGGGGGGATGTGAGCAGTGAGGGAGGGAAGTGGACAGTGAGGGAGGAATGGGCAGTGACGGGGTGTGTGGGCAGTGAAGGGGGGAGTGGGCAGTGAGGGGGGGAGTGGGCAGTGAGGTGGGGATTGGGCAGTGAGGGGGGAGTGGGGTGGGGGGGTGGGGTGGTGGGGGGGGGGGGGTGGGCAGTGAGGGGAGAGTGGGCAGTGAGGGGGGAGAGGGGATTGAGAGGTGGGCAGTGAGGGGAATTGGGCAGTGAGGGGGGGGTGGGCAGTGAGGGGGGAGTGGGCAGTGGGGGGGAGTGGGCAGTGAGGGGGAGTGGGCAGTGAGGGGGGAGGGCAGTGAGGGGGGGCAGTAAGCGGGGGAGTGGGCAGTGAGGGGGGAGTGGGCAGTGAGGGGGGAGTGGACAGTGAGGGGGGGAGTGGGCAGTGAGGGGGGGAGGGAGGGGAGTGGAAGGGGGGGAGTGGGCAGTAAGGGAGGGAGTGGACAGTGAGGGGGGGAGTGGGGGGAGTGGAGTGGACAGTGAGGGGGAGTGGGCAGTGAGGGGGGGAGTGGTGAGGGGGGGAGTGGCAGTGAGGGGGGGGAGTGGACAGAGGGGGGGTGGGGCAGTGAGGGGGGGAGGGCAGTGGGCAGTGAGGGGGGGAGGGCAGTGGGGGGGAAGTGGGCAGTGAGGGGGGAGTGGGGGTGAGCAGTGAGGAGGGGGTGAGTGGGCAGTGAGGGGGGAGTGGGCAGTGAGGGGAGTGGCAGTGAGGGGCAGTGGGGGGAGGGTGGGCAGTGGGCAGGAGGGGGGGAGTGGGCAGTGAGGGGGGAAGTGGGCATGGGCAGGCAGTGAGGGGGAGGGTGGGCAGTGGGGGAAGTGGGCATGAGGGGGGGTGGGCAGTGAGGGGTGAGGGGGGGTGGGCAGTGAGGGGGAGTGGGCAGTGAGTGGGGGAGTGGGCAGTGAGGGGGGGGAGTGGGCAGTGAGGGGGGAGTGGCAGTGAGGGGGGGTGGCTGGGTGGGCAGTGAGGGGGGAAGTAGTGGGGCAGTGAGGGGGGAGTGGACAGTGGGGGGGGAGTGGACAGTGAGGGGGGGAGTGGCAGTGAGGGGGGAAGTGGGCAGTGAGGGGGGAGTGGGCAGTGAGGGGGAGTGGGCAGTGAGGGGGGGAGTGGCAGTGAGGGGGGAGTGGACAGTGAGGGGGGGTGGGACAGTGAGGGGGGAGTGGGCAGTGGACAGTGAGGGGGGGAGTGGGCAGTGAGGGGGGGATGGACAGTGAGGGGGGGAGTGGGCATTGAGGGGGGGAGTGGACAGTGAGGGGGGAGTGGACAGTGAGGGGGGGGAGTGGACAGTGAGGGGGAGTGGGCAGTGAGGGGGGAGTGGGCAGTGAGGGGGGAGTGGGCAGTGAGGGGGGGGAAGTGGGCAGTGAGGGGGGGAGTGGGGGGAGTGAGGGGGGGTGGCAGTGAGGGGGGGGAGTGGGCAGTGAGGGGGAGCAGGGAGTGGGGAGGGAAGTGAGGGAGGGAGTGGGCAGTGAGGGGGGAGTGGGCATGAGGGAGGGAGTGGGCAGTGAGGGGGAGGGAGTGGGAGTGAGGGGGCGGAGTGGACAGTGAGGGAGAGAGTGGGCAGTGAGGGGGGGAGTGGGACAGTGGGAGTGGGCAGTGAGGGAGGAGTGACAGGAGGGGGGACAGTGAGGGGGGGGGGAGGGGGGGAGTGGGCAGTGAGGGAGGGAGTGGGCAGTGAGGGAGGGAGCAGTGAGGGGTGGGCAGTGAGGGGAGAGGGACAGGAGGGGGGGAGTGGACAGTGAGGGGGGAGGGACGTGGGCAGAGGGAGGGAGGGACAGTGAGGGGGGATGTGGGCAGTGAGGGGGGGAGTGGACAGTGAGGGGGGAGTCGACAGTGGGGTGAGTGGCAGTGGGGGGTGGGAGTGAGGGGGGAAGTGGGGAGTGAGGGAGGGAGTGGACAGTGAGGGGGGAGTGGGGGGGGTGAGGGGGGAGTGGGTGGAGGGGGGAGTGAGTGAGGGGGGGTGGCAGTGAGGGGGGAGAGTGAGGGGGGAGTCGACAGTGAGGGGGGAGTGGGCAGTGAGGGAGGAGTCAGTGACAGTGAGAGTGGGTAAGTGGACAGTGAGGAGGAGTGGGCAGTGAGGCAGTGAGGTGGGAGTGGACAGTGAGGAGGAGTGGGCAGTGAGGGGGGAGTGGACAGTGAGGTGAGGAGTGGACAGGTGAGGGGGGGAGTGGGCACTGAGGGGGGGAATGGGCAGTGATGAAGGGTGCGCTGTCCATACTGACACAATGTTTCTTGGCTGTGGTGGAGAGAGCCTCCAGTGATTATGCAATGCGGTGAGACCTCCTGATATCTCCAGGGGTTGCAGGGGGGAGGGGAGGAGGGGAAGCTGAGGGAAGTTTCAACACTCTGCTGATCAGGGCACCCTTTAAAGATAGTGCTGTTGCTGGCCCCAAATCATTCCTGGTAATCAGGTCTATCTGAGACCCAATCAATAGAGGAGCCCTTATTATGTTGCTGCAGGCTGGGATGATCATTGCAGTCCACTGTCTCTGTCCCAATCACTGCTTCCCTCTTCCAGTCATCTCCTCTCTTTCCTGAACATATCAGCCCTCCTCCCAGTTGCCTCCTATCTCATTGATTCCCTTTGTGTTTTAACAGCCTGCTGAAGGGTTACAGTCAATGAAGCAGTGGTTCAAAACTCAAAGACTCTTTATCAGTGAGTTTCTTGGAACATCAGCAGGTGTCCTGTGCTCTTTGGCCTCTGTTCACCAAGGAACAAGTTCTTATATTGGGTGAGTTTAAGGTTTACACCATTGTGGTGCAGGCTTGTTCCCCATGCTCAGTTTGTGCTGGCTGATCAGCTCAAAACAATTTTTAGGTCTCTGATGTGAATGTTACAATGTTAAATATTGAAAATTAGTAATTAAAACAGGAAATATGCAGCAGGTCCATCATCATCAGGAAAAGAAAAAGACTAATATTTTGGGGTTGGATCTTTCAGCTGAACTGGAAGATCCAGGAGGCTTTTAATAGAATTAATAAGGGCAGGGAGGAAGAGAGGTTATAGGTGATATGCCACTCGGGGTTTTCTGAATAAGTATACTTATTTATTCAGAAAAAGGAGAACGCACAATATGACTGCTACTTAAATGATTGTACGTTGATGAGCCAGTAAATATTCTATAAATAGGGAAGACAAGATGACTTGCTCATTAAAACATATTTGCACCAGTTTCTTCTTGTGGCTCCTAATTAAACTTGTTATTGGTCATAAGGTTATTATTGAACACTGCAAGTACCTGTAAATATCCACTATTAATATGGTGCCATCAGTATTTTGATACTAGGAATAGTATGCAATTAGACTTGAAGTTGTTTGTGGGTATGATAAATATACCTTTCATTTTGGCATTTAATTGGTGCTAAAATACTGTAGATGTTCATTTTTAATTCTCTGTCACAATGGGTGTTCATTTTTAATCTTCTGTCTCCAATATAAATTGGAGACGTTCTATAATGAAGCAACTCTTATAGAGCCTGTGTAACTAGTTGCAAAACTGATTTATTTAAATGCAATACTCTCTGATTCAGCGTGGTGGGAACTGATATCTAGTGCTGGGTTTTGTCCTGGCTTGAGACAATTCATTTCTCTTTAACCTGTGCTTAACCTCTCTCCACTCACATTGTCTGCACCTGTAAAGATTTGATTACCTGTTAAGACTCACATTCCATCCATTATCTTGCAACTGAGTCTGTGTCGATATATGCCCTGTTTATGAACTCAATCCTCCACTCATCTGATGAAGGATCAGCACTCCGAAAGCTTGTGCTACCAAATAACCCGTTGGACTTTAGCCTGGTGTTGTGAGACATTCTTACAATGTCAAAGTCTCCACATCAGGATTTTGGAGTGATGGCAAGGATCCCATTGTGGGGCCCAAAAATATGGGTTTGAAACAACTTTGGCATCCACTGGGATCTGGCTCCAGATCAAAGCGATGGCAGCCAATGAATTGATTGCACTGAGACTGCTGTTTTTTTGAAGGAAGACCACTTATCCTGAGGAGTTGCCAGCCGACCAGTGGGCTAAAAGCACCACAGGCTCAGTAGCTCCTCCAGGAACAATGGCCATTGCTGGGGCTGCACCAAGAAGAAGAAGACACATCAATGGTCATGTACTCTCAAATTCAAGTAAATGAGATATGGGGGTATGGGGCCAGTCAGGAAGACTCCAGGGAATGGGGGTGGTTTGGAGAAGGTAGGCAATGCCATTGTGGCACAGTGCCGTAACGGTTACCATCATTGCCTCACAGCATCAAAGACCTCGGTTCAATTCTGGCTTTGGGTGACTGTTCAGAGCTTTCACACTCTCCTAGTGTCTATGTGGGTTTCCTCTGGGTGCTCTGGTTCCTCCCACAGGCCAAAAATGTGTAAGTTAGGTGGGTTGACCATGCCCCTTAGAATCCCAAGATGTGTAAGTTAGGAAGCTTAATGGGGTAAATATGTGGGGTTACAGGAATAACACAACAACTTGAATGCTCTTGTCACATATTCCTGCTGTAGTGTTGACATCGAAAACAGAAAATTGCACAACGTTTTTTATGATGATGCAAAGATTATAGCCATACCATGCACAAATTTGGGAGTGAAATTGCCAGCAGGATTTTGGATTTAGGTGGGGACCCTGATGGTGGTTCAAATGGTGTGCAAGACCTCACATTTAAGGGGAGGGTAGACACTCAAAACTAGAGGGCCAATGTGAAGCCTCCCATTCACAAGCAGCAGGGAAGAGAGAAAGAGAGACAACATCTCCATCTTGAACTTCCCTTTAGACAAATGAAGTTTTAACTTAAAATGGATGAAGGTACCAAGCCAACGTTGCAGCTTTTGGCTATAACTGAGACCTGAGACATTTGGTGAACATCCTTGATCTGTCCTTCCATTCCTTTACTCACTCATTGAGACCATCCTTTCTTCCATTATTCCTTCCTCTACCACACCTGTTCTTGTACCACATTAACCCTCCCTATCCCCTGCCCTGTGCAATCCCGCCTACTCCCATAACTGTGGACCTCTTCCCCTCTGTCAAGCAGCTTCCTTACATTGACACACAAGACCCAACATTGGACACTACGGGAACCACCTCCAAGGCTCCTCATTTTCTATTTCCTTCCTCTTCCCCCCGATCACACTCATGATGTCAGGTCCATCCTGGTATGAACTTCATGCTCTGATATACCCACCCTTTACTTCAAAGCTCTCTGGATCCTATAGATTCCCTAATCCAACTCCCTCTCCATTGCCTCATTGCTCTTTTCCCTTCTGACCCTCCATTCAAGACGGAAATCTCCTGCTCCCCTCCCCAGCACCACAGAGTTCCATAAAAACAATTGTTCACCCCAGATTCAAATAAACGAGATTGCTTGGTGCGTGCCAAATTTCAACCACAAATTTCCCATATCCACTGACTTGATCTTGGAAGTAAAGGTTAATATGAAAACTTTTTAAAGTCATGTGTTTTCATGGGATGAAAATAAGAAATAGCAAAGGGAGCATGAGGCCTGACCCACCAATATAATGCAGCTGCCTTAATCTCTACATCTCAACCCACTGATGGGAAACCAAGATTTTGGTTCCAATCGAATGAAATATCAACATCGCTTACTGCTGCCCCCATTCCCAACATCCACCACATTTCCTGTTCTTGATTAAATTCTGCCCACAATCTTTCCTGGTCCCCTTCCTGCTGGGTATTTCTTCCAAATACTTCTCCATCTGACTAAACCTCGGTGTTTCCCAGTTGCTCCAGACAGTCCTGCTCTTCAGCCTTCTGCCACTGATTCTCCCATCCAACAACTGGCCACCCTGTCAACCGGATAAACTGCCAGGTATGTGGAAAAGGGATGAGATCATACAGCAGCTGGATTGCCATAGTCCCAATATTTTGGAATTCCACACTGCCTACGCAAGCATACATCCCTGCTCTCTCCTTGTGTTCCTATATGCATTGGCTGTAAAGCTTATCGCCCATGATGTGTCACAGGGCACCCACCAACCTTTCTAGGATTTGATGCTTGAGTCAGTGTTTATTTTGGCTGCTGCAGTTCTGGATGCGCCACTTACAGAAAATGTGTGCCTACTCTACACTTCAATATTTTAAATAAACATCTAGTTGGATTGATATAGAGCAGCATTATTTTCCAATAATCCTCTGTAGATTAAATTTTAGTAATTTAGCAGCGACTATGGCACGGATTTAATCCTTCAGTGAGGCATCATCATCATGTGTCAACTGAACAGGTTCCCCGAGGGCCATCATTATCAGCCACGACATTTTCAAATAAATGTTAAAATCCTCACGTACACCAACAATGACTAAGGCTGGTTGAATAATTACACAACTACATAATTGTGGATAAATAATAGGTGAGAATGATTGCATTGAAAGCATTCAATTCTCAAAGCTTATGACAGCATCTGAATCTTGCAATGAATTGATTTTCTTCAAATCAATTTTTTTTAAAAACAAATTCATTGTGTCATATGATGCTATGTATCTTCCTGATCTAATAAAATCAAGAAAACTTTCTGCCAAGTGATGTTACATTGAGCTTGAATACAGTGTGAAATGATAATATCCAGCAAATGGCTGGATTAAAACCATCACTGGCTCACAATTTTTGTCTGATATAAAACATATATTATGGTTATCATAATTACTAGTTACATTTAGAAATATAGAAACTAGGAACAGGAGTAGACTATTCAGCCCTTTGAACCTGCTCCACTATTCATCTTGATCATGGCTGATCTTCGAATTCAATATCCTGATTCCCGCTTTCCTCTCATACCCCTTGACACCTTTAACCCTGAGTTATGTCTAATTTCTTCTTGAAATCACACAACATTTTGACCTCACCTACATTCAGTGGCAGCAAATTCACCATCCTCTGGTTGAAGAAATGTCACTTCACCACAGTTCTGAAAGGTTTACCATTTATCCTCAAATTACCACCCCTAGTTCTGGACTCCCTTGCCATTGGAACATTCTTTCTGAATTTACCCCGTCTAACTCTGTTAAAGTTTAATAAGTTACTATGAGATCCCCTCTCACTCTTCCAAGCTCCTTTTGTTCCATTAAACTTTGGATATAGCGAAAACGTGATTGAGAAAGTAGAAAGCATATCTAATGCAAAGGATCTCGTTGTGAGGTGTGGGGTTGGGTTTAGGAATGCATACCACATAAAAAAAGGTGATTTGGGATCAAGTGAAATGTTACTTTTTTTCAGTCTTCCTAACTTCCCTCCAACCAATGCACTTCTGGTTCTAATTGAGGCTCAGGTGTGATTTTAAACTTATACAAGAAATGTGACTTTATTTTCAATTAATTCCTTTGCTTATCAGTCTGTTATGGTGATCCTTTTCATTTCCTTCTGCCAAGACCTTAGGAGGTCAGTTGGATTACAATGTGTTGTTTCTTTGATGCAATGCTCTTTACAATTCCTGCTTATTTGGCTTTAGGATTGCCGAATATCAGCTAATAATGTAATTTACAAAGTGCTGCTGCAGAAGACCATCTAAATCTGCAGATATTGACAGAAGTCTGAGCATAAGTAGCTTGTCATTCCCTTTAGATAGGAGTCAGCATAGGGACATTAAGGTCTGAGAAAGACAATTGCCAGGACTGTAATGACTTTACCGAGATCCATGAGGTGAACCTGCTAGAATATGAGTTCCCTGATTGAGGCAGTTAATGGTGTCGATTCCGGGAGCCCTGCAGAGATATATAATATATGTGTCCAAGCATCAGGGTGTATATTGTGTACACAGATGTATCTGCCTGAATACTGCTAACTAATTTTAAAATCTGGATTTGGTGAAGAGACAATGACCTCGTGGGAGTTATTTAAAGGACCTCATGCCAGGAAGGGTGTGGATTATTCCCTCCCGCTCTGGCCTGCACTCCATATTCCCAACTCACATCAAAATTAGGGCTGTAATCTTGGCAATATATAAAACCACAGGGTAGAATTATAAGTCACAGGATGCTTAATAATTCACCATATGCAATCTCAATATTCCTCAACAACTACTCAGTAAATATAAATCAGATCTTTAATTTATTTTGTTTAGTCATCCATTCTGTGTTGTTTTATTCTCACTTATAATGAGTAATGCTCCTTTAGTTTTGAAAATATAGTATTTCAGCTCTCAGCTGACTGGAAATTTTGCAATTTGAACTGAGGCAGAGCAAACTATTTAGAAATGCAAAGATGAAAATGAGAAACAATAATTCAACCTCAGCAGAGTGTAAAGAGAGAGACAATTTCTATAATAGAGACATCTTTGAAGCTCAGAACTGTTCAAAGAAGAGACATACAAAGTATTAAGTATTGAAAAAATGGCTGCCACAAACAAAGGTAACCAAAACGGCTTAGAAATACACAGTGGGTGAAATATTTCAAAGCAAGGCTGCCAGCCACTAGAGGGAGATTGCAAGCAACACAGGGCGTCAAGAAGGTCTTCTGCAGAGAAAACAAGCTGAGGGCTGCTCTCTCTTTACCTCTCTTTTGGTTCAAGAAGCCAATTCTAGCAGAAGCCTACCAACAAACTGAAATATCACAATAATTGCAACATCTTTAACATCTGACCTCATTCAAGAAACCAGCTAACTGAAATCAGCCACAAAGTTTAAAAATCTATGCATCAAGGACAATCAAATGGCACTTAACTGTATATTCTTTAATCTTTGTTTTTATTGGACTCAAAACCCCCAAATGATTACATCAGCTGAATGCTTGATTTCTCATTTTTATTATTTTTCTTGGGTTTAATAGTTAATAAATTTGCTCTTTCTTTGATGCAAGAAAACTTTATTTGATTGGTTCCTTATTGCTCACAGCTTCAACAGTTAAATACATTCTGATTTGGAAAAAGCATATCCTCATGATTAAAGAAACTTCAACCTTTGTTGTGACCAACCGAGGAGATCGAATAGTGAATCAGTTCTTTATCCTATATTATTGCTTCTTTCTTGTTCTCATGATTTTTTATTATTTCTTTGACATTGGTAGGAAACACATCAATCAGTAACTGTTACATATTGGTTTTAATAGGCGATGCTGATATGACATGTGGTGCTATAATTCTAAAGGAACAATAGCACAGTAGTTAAAACTGCTATCTCACAATGCCAGGGACCTGGGTTCAATTCCTGGCTTGGATCACTGTCTGTGAAGTCTGTACGTTCTTCCCATGTCTGCAGGATTTCTCCTGGATGCTCCAGTTTCCTCCCACAGTCCCTAAGAATATATGGAGGAGTAGGAGGTCATCTGGCCCCTCGAGCCTGCTCCACCATTCAATAAGATCATGGCTGATCTTTTCATGGACTCAGCTCCACTTATCCGCCCGCTCATCATAACCCTTAATTCCTTTACTGTTCAAAAATTTATCTATTCTTGCCTTAAAAACATTCAATGTGGTAGCCTTAACTGGGTAGGGAATTCCACAGGGTTCACAACTCTTTGT
This sequence comes from Sphyrna mokarran, assembly GCA_024679065.1. NCBI lineage: Eukaryota > Metazoa > Chordata > Chondrichthyes > Carcharhiniformes > Carcharhinidae > Sphyrna > Sphyrna mokarran. The sequence goes on along the minus strand of JAGIQG010000007.1, from coordinate 75,935,747 downwards.
GTAAAGAATTTCCTCAGCAACTCAGTCCTAAACCTGCACCCCCTTATATTGAGGCCATGGTCCCTAGTCCTAATTTCACCTACCAGTGGAAACAGCTTCCCTGTTTCCCTTCATAATCTTATATATTTCTGTAAGATCTCCCCTAATTCTTCTGAATTCCAATAAGTATAGTTCCAGTCTACTCAGTCTCACCACATAAGCCAACCCTCTCAACTCCGGAATCAACCTTGTAACTCTCTTCTGCACCCCCTCCAGTGCCAGTATATCCTTTCTCAAGTAAGGAGACCAAAACTGTACACAGTACTCCAGGTGTGGCCTTACCAGCACCTTATACAGCTGCAACATAATCTCACTGTTTTTAATCTCCATCCATCTGGCAATGAAGGACAAAATTCCACTGCTTTTTAATCACCTGCTGCACCTGCAAATCAATTCTTCCTGATTCTTGCACAAAGACACCCGGGTCTCTTGGCACAGCAGCATGCTGCAATTTTTTACATTTAAATAATACTCCATTTTGCTGTTATTCCCATCAAAATGGATGACTTTACCTTTACCAACATTGTACTCCATCTGCCAGACCCTTACCCACTACTTAGACTATCTATATCCCTTTGTAGGCTTTCAGCATCTTCTGCACACTCCGCTCTTCCACCCATCTTGGTGTCATCTGCAAATTTTGACACACTACACTCGGTCCCCAACTCCAAATCATCTATGTAAACCATAAACAATTGCGGTCCCAACACTGATCCCTGAGGCACACCACTAGTCACTGATCGCCAGCCAGAAAAATACCCACTTACCCCCACTCTTTGCTTTCTGTTAGTTAACCAATCCTCTATCCATGCTAATACATCACCCGTAACACTGTGCATCTTTACCTCATGTAGCAGCCTTTGGCACAGCACTTTGTCAAATGGCTTTTGGAAATCCAGATACACATATCCACAGGTTCCTCAGTGTCTACTGCACATATAATGTTCTCAAAGAATTCCACCAAATTGCACTCAAGGCAATGTCAGCTTCTCCTTCATGCCCCTCATCTCTCTCCTGCAGCTTCCGGATGCCTGGTACTCTGCTCTTTCTGTGAAAGCTGTTGCTCCTCATCTCCAATGGGCTGGACTTACAGCTCCAGCCTCCCTGGTGCTTAGATGGAGATAAAAACTACTGTACCCAGTGACCCAGTGCCTAGGTCTAGTGGGTGATGACTTCCTGAACTAGCTAGGTTTTGGATATTGTCTCTTCCCCTGACCCCTGTGGAGTGCTGAAACTTTACCTTTATAGAGGTGAACCTTTTAAACTGTAAGAATTATATTTAATTAACTCTTGCCCTCTCCATGATTTTCCCAGGCATGGTCCTCACTTCCTTGCAGTTGGTCTGCGGAATGCCAGCCCCTCCTGAAATATCAGGAATGTTGCAGGACACCAGCGTTTAATAAGCCCATGACATTAATTGTTCTCCCAATAGGCACAGACATGTTCCTAGTGCACGTTCACTCTCAGGAAAAGAAGGGAGGATGGAACATTCCAATGTCCTTTATAGACTGATAGCATTCAGGAAAATTCTGCACAAAGTACAACTTAGAATAATTAATCCAACTCCAAATCATGTGCAAAACAGAAATAAGAGGAATGATAGTAAAGAGAGAAAGAAAGCATGATGAAATGGAAAGAAAAAGCAAAGCAAGAATTACTTAAATTTTTGAATTGTTTTCAAATGTCCAATGAAATGAGAGAATGAAATGACACATTTGAGCCGGAATTTCCTGACCAGGCCCACCCATAACAAATGCTGCGCAAATGGAAGTATCTGTTCTCATTGGCAGTGGTTGCGGAGTGAATGAGATTGGAGAATTCCGGTCATATTAAAGACAATTTTCCAGTGACAGAGAAATTGTTTGGCAGTAAATAAGACTGATTAAGTGATTAAAAGTTCATTTACATTTGAATGGATGAGCTTGAACTTTCTCTGGTGATTTATATCCAATTGTAAGTACTGTAATTTCCAATCCCTCCATGCATTTGCTTGCTGTGGTTAGTAAGTTTGCAGATGACACCAAGATTGGTAGCATAATGGACAGTGAAGAAAGTTATCTCGGATTACAAAGGGATCAATTGGGCCAGTAGGCTAACAAATGGCAGATGGAGTTGAGGAATAGGAAGGGAGTGGTTACTCTGTTGGGTGTTTATTACAGACCGCCCAACAGCCCGCGGGCCGTGGAAGAAAGGATATGCAGGGACATTTTAGATAAGTGTAGGAAAAATAGGGTAGTAGTAGTGGGAGATTTCAATTTTCCTGGAGTAGATTGGAGAGGGCTGTAGGAGTGGATGGGGAGGAATTTGTACTGTGTGTTTTGGAAGGGTCCTTGGAGCAGTATGTGGATGGCCCGACTAGAGATGGGGCTATACTGGATTTGGTTCTGGGGAATGAGCCAGGCCAGGTGGTTGATGTCGAGGTAGGAGAGCAGGTGTCAAATAGTGATCACAACTCTGTCTGCTTTAGGATATTAATGGAAAAGGACGAGACCGGCCCAAAAGGGAAGGTATTTAACTGGGGGAGGGCTAGATACGGCCAGATTAGGCAAGATCTTAAAGATACTGACTGGGATAAGCTTTTTGAGGGCAGGTCGACGAGGTACATGTGGGAGTCTTTCAAGGGAAAACTAAACTCTCTGCAGGAAAGATACATGCCGGCAAGGAGGAAGGATGGGAAAGGTAGGATTAGAGAACCGTGGCTTACCAGGGATATTGAGGACTTGATCAAGAAAAAGCGAGAGGCTTACATTAGATCTAGGCAACTAGGGACTGAGACAGCGCTGGAAGCTTATAGAAAGTGTAGACGGGATCTTAAAAGGGGTATTAGAAAGGCAAAAAGGGGCCACGAGGTGGCTCTGGCAGGTAGGATTAAGGAAAATCCAAAGGCATTTTAAACCTATGTAAGGAGCAAAAGGATGGTTAGAGGCAAGATTGGACCTCTTAGGGACAGAGGAGGGGATCTATGCTTAGAGCCTGAGGGAATGGGGGAGATCCTGAATGAATACTTTGCGTCGGTATTCACGCAGGAGACTGGACAGATGTTTGTTGCTGATGTTGACAAAATTGAGGATCGGTTGAGGGAAATAAGGATTACGAGGAAAGAGGTGTTGGGGCTGTTAGGCAGCTTAAAGACATATAAAGCTCCGGGGCCTGATGGCATTTACCCCAGGCTGCTAAGGGAGTTGAGGGAAGACTTGGCTGGGCCTCTGACGCAAATCTTGGTCTCTTCCTTGGACACAGGTGAGGTCCCAGAGGACTGGAGGATAGCAAACGTAGTACCGTTGTTTAAAAAAGGTCAGAGGGATCACCCAGGGAACTATAGGCTGGTGAGCTTGACTTCAGTTATAGGTAAGCTAATGGAGGGGATCCTTAGGGACAGGATGTATGAGCATCTGGAGCGCTGCGATCTGATCAGGGATACGCAGCATGGCTTCGTCAAAGGGAAGTCTTGTCTTACAAATCTAGTGGAATTTTTTGAAGAAGTGACAAAAACAGTTGATGAAGGACATGCTGTTGATGTCGTCTACATGGATTTCAGTAAGGCGTTTGACAAGGTTCCTCATGGTAGAATGATAGAGAAGGTGAAGGCGCATGGGATACAGGGTCGGGTATGTAGATGGGTCGAGAACTGGCTCGGGAGGAGGAGACAGAGGGTAGTAGTGGAAGGCTCTTTTTCAGGCTGGAAGCCTGTCACTAGTGGAGTGCCACAAGGCTCAGTACTAGGTCCTCTTCTATTTGTGGTCTACATAAATGACTTGGAAGTTGGGGTAGGTGGTGAGATCAGCAAATTTGCTGATGACACTAAGATGCTTGGATTGGCGAGTACAGAAGAGCAGTGTCAGGCAATACAACAGGACATAGGTTGGTAGACTGGGCAGATAGATGGCAAATGGAATTTAATCCGGATAAATGCGAGGTGATGCATTTTGGCCGGAAAAATGTAGAAGAGTGTTATAGGATAAAAGGTAAACTATACGGAGCATAGAGACACAGAGAGACTTGGGGGTGCAGGTTCACAAGTCTCTGAAGGTGTCCTCACAGGTGGAGAAGGTGATAAAGAAGGCGTACAGTATGTTAGCTTTCATAGAAAAGGGTATAGAATACAAGAGTAGGAGTTTGATGTTGCAATTGTATAGAACGTTGGTTAGGCCTCACTTGGAATACTGCGTACAGTTCTGGTCGCCGTACTATCGGAAGGATGTGGAGTCCTTGGAGAGAGTGCAGAGGAGGTTTACCAGGATGCTGCCTGGTATGGAAGGACTGTCTTATGAGGAACGATAGATAGACTGGGGTTGTTTTCCCTTGAAAGACGTCGGCTTAGAGGGGATCTCATAGAGGTGTATAAGATTATAAGGGGTATAGATAGAGTAAATGGAGGTAAACTTTTTCCATCTTTAGAAATGGATAGGACGAGGGGTCATGGCCATAGGGTGAGGGGGGCTATGTATAGGACGAATATTAGAGGGCAGTTTTCACACAAAGGGTAGTGGGGGTGTGGAATGCACTGCCGAGTAAGGTGGTGGGAGCAGGCACACTAGGGCTGTTTAAGGGTCTCTTGGACAGCCACATGAGCGTTATGCAGATAGAGGGATATAGTAGGCCTGTTTAACTATGGCTTTTTTTTCCACAGGTAATTCGGTCCATACTTGACCAACAAAGAGCATGCATTCGGCAGGTGGTGCGAGGACAGCTCTTGGATGTTGATTCATGGGTTGCCTGGTGCTTCATGTCGAAAATGAGTGCTTTATCTGGACCATCTGAAGGGCACCATGACAGCTCAGTGACTATCGCTGTAGCTGTGCAGACACTTGGAATTGGGCCGGTGTCTGCGGGAGTTTGCGCGTTCTCCCCGTGGTTGCGTGGGTTTTCTCCGGGCACTCCGGTTTCCTCCCACAACCCAAAAAATTCGCTCTTAGGCTGATTGGGAAACAAATTGTCCCTATAGTGAGAGTTTTCCATATTAGGAATAATATATATTATTATATAGGAATAATATAATAGGATAATGGATTTGCTACTATATAGTTATGACGGCGGCGCAGGCTCGTTGGGCCGAAGGGCCTGTTTCCCGTGCTGTGTTGCTCTTAAAAAAAAAAATTTAGACAAATGCGAGGTAATACATTTTGGTAGATTGAACCAGAGCAGGGTTTACTCGGTTAATGCTAGGGCAGAGAGAGTTAAAGAACAAAGAGATTGGGGCTATAAGTTCACAGCTCCTTGAAGTCACAGGTGAACAGAATGGTGAAGAAGGCATTCGGCATGCTTGGTTTCAGCGGTCAGAGCATTGAATTACAGGAATTGGGACACCTTGTTGAAGTTGTACAAGACATTGGTAAGGCTCACTTAGAATACTGTGTTCACTTCTGGTCAATCTATTATAGAAAGGATATTATTAAACTAGAAAGAGTAAAGAAAAGATTTACTAGGATGCTATTAGGACTTGATGGTTTGGATTATAAGGACAGTTTGGATAGATTGAGACTTCTTTCTCTGGAGCATAAGAGGCCAAGAGGTGATCTTATAGTGGTCCATAAAATAATGAGGAGCATAGATCAGCTAGATAGTCAATATCTTTTCCCAAAGATAGGGGAATTTAAAACTAGACAGCATAGGTTTAAAGTGAGGGGTGAAATACAAAAGTGTACAGAGGGACAATTTTTTCACACAGAGGATGGTGAGCATCTGGAACAAGCTGCTAGAGGTAATACTAGTGGCGGGTATAATTATTTTTAAAAAGCATGCACAAGATGGGTATAGAGGGATATGGGCCAAATGCAGGCCCATATCCCTCTAGGATGGCATAGACAAATTGGGCCGAAGGGCCTATTTCCATGCTGTAAATCTCTATGATTCTACGACTGTCAGCAAGATCATTTTATCTGCAAGATACAGCACGGTGGCACAATGGTTAACACTGCTGCCTCATATCTCCAGGGACCTGGATTCAATTTCAGCCATGTGGAGTTTGCACATTCTCCCTGTGTCTGCGTGGGTTTCCTCCCACAATCCAAAAATGTGTAGACTAAGTGGATTGGCCATGCTAAGTGCCCCCCAAAGTCATGGAGATTAACGGGGTAAATATGTGGGGTTACAGAGATAGGGCTTGGGTGGGGTTATTGTGGGTGCAGGTTCAATGGACTGAATGGCTTTCTTCTGCACTGTATCGATTCTGTGGTCATACACCTCAGCTGGAGCTGGACAACTCAAAGGATTTATTCCTAATTTTTGTGTTTAATGATGTGTGTGTGACTCGGAGATGTTGCTGCATAAGTTATTCCTCCGTCACACTAAGCAGTCTAACATTACTATTATTTCTAGCACTAAGTTTGACGTACTGCTTCAAAGCAGCATTGCTTACTCCCTTAGCCCATCAACAGAGCTAAAACATGCATTGGAATGGGGGGGAGGGGGGGGTTGGTGTATCTGGGATCGGATTAGTACCTCTGAGTCATTGCCAGATTCATGCTCCAGTTCTGAATGTGGGTAAGGCATTCTGATGTCCCACAGTATCCTCAGCTCTCACTTATACCTGCAAGCAGATGGCGATGCATGCCAGCAGACATTATCCTGTACCTCAACATAATTGACAAGTGATAGTGCTATCATCTTTGTCTATAGATGAGGGAGTCATCACTTTTAGAAGCATACAAAGTTTTGACCAATAGAAGAGACAGATGTTCTTAGCAAAAGACCAATCAGTGGTTTTGAAATAGGATACCAGCCAGATGCATAATATATCCAGGGCAGAAGGTTGACAATGTGGGCTTGAGACTCACAGTTCTCATAGTTCTTTTCCACTTTCCCTCCCTTCCCCTTCCTTCACTTCCCTCCCCTCCCCCTCAGAAAGGATTGAGACTCATAGTTACCTAGTCGCAAAAATGTTGTCACTTACAGTAGAACCACTGGTGAAACATTGCATCCACAGGAAGGAACCTGAAGCAAGGACAAACTTCAAAGTAGTAGAAGTAAGAAAACCAGCAGTTTGTTGCTGAATCCAACCCCGATACACTGAGCACTTTCCAATGTTAGACATCAGAATTAACAATACAGAAATGAATATTTAATTGATTTCAGAATTTGCTCCTTACAACCATTTCCCAACTTGGACTATTTGAGTAGTAAGTAGATTAGATTAGAAAAAGTTCTGGTTTAATGCCCAAACATGTAAACCATCATCCAAATTCCAGATTACCTATGAGCAATACACAATAGCTAACTGCTTCCTTCATAGAACACAACAAGAAACTTTGAATGATATTAGGGGACAAATCTTCGAGGCTCCAGATAGTCAAAGACTTGATGTATGATTGAGGACTTATGTAGGAATATTGCAGATATTCTGACACACTGATCCACATCACCCTCCTAGCCCCACCCACTCACCCACCTTCCCCTTACCTACTTAACCCCCATCCACTCACCTATACTCTTACTCACCTATCCATTCATCATCCACTAACCCATTTATATATCCACTCACAAAATTCCGAACTGGTGAAATAGTCACACAGCATCTTAAAATGTAAGCATGTCCTGTTTTACCCAACTCTACTGCAATCTGGCGGAGTTTTTTAACATTTGTTTATGGGATGTGGGTATCATTGGCTGAGCCAGCATTTATTGTCTATTGCTATCTGCCCTCAATTTAAAGGGGCATTTCAGAGTCATCCACATTGTTATGGATCTGGATCTCATGTCAGGCAGACCATGTAAGGAAGGCAGATCTCCTTCCCTCAAGAGCATTAATGAACCAGATGGGTTTTTACAACAATCAATAATGGCTTGATGATCAGCATTAATAACTATTTTTTTTACTGAAATCAAATTTCGCCATCTACTATAGTGGGAATTGAATCCAGGTTCCCAAGATCTCTGGATTGCCAGTCCAATGACAATACCACTGTGGCACTGCCTCTCCTAAGAGCTTGTCAATAGTCACTACTCTGCCCATTTCTGTGAAAGCTGGAATAGGAAGGTCCTCATAGAAATGTGTAGCAACATTGAGGAGAATTTTTGAGCAGAGCAGTAAAACGGCAAACATTGTCACTGCTTTGAAGACCCAGGCCTATATTTCTGAACTTGCAATTGTATATAACACTGTCTCAAGAATTCTTGTGGTTGCTGGTTGTGGAAATGAGATGAATCAATCTCTAATTCTCCCCACCCCCACCCCCACCATGGAACAGCAATTTGCATTTCTTCATATCCCTATGCGTGACAGTCATTGAAAGCAGCAACTCAGTGCTACGAAGAATTGTGGCTACAATTTCATAAGGATCTAAAGCACAACACTATTATGCTACAAGATGGCATTTATCCTTTTGTTTTAAAGCAAAACTGATAATTTCCTCAAATAAAACAACAAGATGTAATCAGATTCATTTTCAATCAACTATGTAACCAATAAAGTTTGATCCCCTGTTCGTTTATTGCAAGAGAATGGCTAATGGCATCTAAAAATACTTTATACTGAAAATGTGCCGTAAAAATAAATTGTTACAATGCAAAAATAGATATCACAACACTTCATGCACTTGGATAATTTAAGTATGTCAGGTTAATTATCTTAAGTTCAAAAATCATTTTGGGCATATTATTCAGCCTCAGCATATTCTATAGTTAAACATTTCCACCAAATGAAAAAAAAAGCTTTATACAGTCCACTTCCTGCTATAATCAAGGTCTTGCAAACCTGATATCTCAAGGTTCTGCTTCAGTGCTTTTTTCAGAAGGTTACTGATCCTATGGCAGCGTAAGAAACTACCAATCTTAGATTGAAGTTGTGAAGGATATTAAGGAACAATCGCAGAGAGTGACACATTTAATAGAGAAGGATTACACCGTGCTACATCTACTTAATTTGAATTGAATAAATTTCACAACCATTTTACGAAATGCATTCCACAAATTATGTGAAAAATTGTGCTGCAACAGAGGGCTAGAGCACAAGGTTGTGTTTTTTTTTAATTTTAATATTTTTGCATTCATTTTGCCGCCTAGCTCTCCTGCCTTTACCATTTCAAGCTAGAATTCAGGAAAAAAAACCTCAATTTTAATACGGCAATGTGACAAATAGCGAAGAAAGGCAAAGAAGACTCCTTGGTGTAATTGAATTCCTTTAGGACTATTGCTGTTTGGCTGGACACATTCTCAATCAATCAAGGGAAATTTAGTGGCTATTTCCAAGATGACTTTAAAATTCTGAGTAAATGTACACGGCGGGGGTGAGGGGGGGGTGGTGGTGGTGGGGGAGCTGTAGATTTGGCATGACTCGTAAACCAGAATTCATACACAGAACTCTCTTGACAACTGTTAGCAAAGGTAACTTGCTATCCATTCCACAGATAATATTTTTCCAGCTACCTCTGAAAACACAGACATAGATTCTAAGAAATGTTTATTTTTGATATGCTGAATGACTGGCATTTTACCACAAGTCTGCCTTTAATTCACACCTATTCATGCAGTACAGTAAAATATATTTTTTCTGGCATTTACTCAAAGTCCTAGTTGATAATTAAGGATAGGCAGACAACAAATACTAAATTTTGAAGAGCAAGAATGCATTAGGTATTCTTTTGACTCTTGACAATTCACACACAAACATATGCAATAGCAAAATTGACCAATTGTCACACACATAAGAATATTTATGTACAGGAGTGCATGCCCACAGCTTCTCCATAGTTTATATCATAGCAATGCTAGTGATGGCAATGGAGATGGTGTTATTGGGAAAAAAATTCTTGGCCAAACTACAAGAAGAAAAGTGTCTGGGTATAAGCAGAAAATGCAACCCTTTGCTAATTTCACCTTCCTTCCAGCAAAGCATTTTGCTTCTACTTGTTCTTGCAAGAAAAGATAATGTAGTCAATTTAATTGGGTCCAATGCTCCCTCTAATTTCTCTCTGTTGTGTGCAGCTTCATTGTTGCACTGAGAGCCCTGCAAGATTGCCGCCCAATCATACATACATTCTTCTCAGTGGGAACATTACTTGTCAATGGCTTATTTATGCATATACCTGACTGGTGATTAGCCATACACCCTTGCAGCTTAGAAGCAACATTCATTGGGTTCCTGTCATCATAACCCAAACTGGAAAATGAAAATCAGTTGAAGTTCGCATTTAAACTGATGAGGCCCAGCCTGAAGCACAGCATAATGATTCATTGTGTCGGATGGCAAATGGGAGAATAGATTCAATAGAGCCCACTGGAGTGAGCTAAGTGGCAGGTGGGCAGGTGTACTCTTTGAAATGCCTCTTCCCCTCTGTGGAAAAAATTACCCCTATTTGTTTTGTGGAATTCCACACATTCACCACTCGATAGGTAAAGAAATTTCTCTTCACCTCAGTTCTAAGCGATTTATCCCTTATCTTCAAACCATAACTACTTGTTCTAGATTCCCCCACCATCGGGAACATTCTTGCTGAATTTACCTCGTCTAACCCTGGTAAAATGTTATACGTTTCTACAAGGTCTCTCTCACTCTTCTAAACACCAGTAAATATAACCCTATGGGAAACTTTATGCAGCACATTCATGCAACTGGATTAAAATTGTGTAAACCTCCTTCACACAAGACTTTCAGTCAGCAAACGGAGGAAATTTTGCCCGGAATTTTACCGTTCTACCTGCTAAGCAAATCGGAGTGGGCAAGGGGCAGACCATGGAAAGATCTGTTGACCTCAGGATGAGCGAAGCAATAAAATCCCACCCTTTCAGTCAATTAAGACCAAAGGTGCTGGGATTGTTCTCTGAGCAAAAAAAGTTCAGGGGAGATTTAATAGAGAGGTTTAAAATTATGAAGAGGTTTAATACAATAAATAGGAAATAAATTGTCTTCATTGGTGGTGAGAGAGAGGTGGCAAACCAAAGGACACAATTTTAGGTTAACGGCAAAAGAATGAGAGAGCAGGTAAAGAGACTTACCCAGTGAGTTGTTATGGTCTGAAATGCATTGCCTGAAATGGTAGTGAAAACAGATTGAATAGTAGCTTTCAAAACAAAAAATAGGATAAGTACTTGAGAAGAAAATAAATCTCTGGCTAAGGGCAAAGTGTGAGACTGGAAGTAATTGGATAGTTAATTAAAGGGGTAGTACAAGCCCCTTAGACTGAATGGTTTTCTTGTATGTGGTTTGATTCCGCCATGTTTCTGTATTAATTCAAAGTCTGAAGATCCACATGTAACCTAGGTAAATTAAACATTAATAAGACAGGAAGATGAATAAATTTTCTATGAGGTAAAAATCTTTGGAAAATTAAATGAAAAATGCTTGATGAAAATTATCAATTATTTAAATAATGCAATCTGTAATTCATGAGGTAAGGATACAGCAAGTGAATACTGGATAGTAAACTGTCACATTCTAATAAAGTGCATGTTGCTAGTGTAAAGTACATTAAATGGTGTGGGCGGTAGCGGGGGCATAAATTAACCTGATTTGAATAATGATGAACACCGTAAGGTTTGGTAACTAAAATGAGAACAATATCAGGAATCTCTATCAAAAGATATTCTACTGAAACCACTAAAGCCAATTTTAACTTCTGTATAAAAATGACAGATTTCAACTGCTGTCCATCTGTTCCTGCTGAGCTGAGGCCCAGGCCTCAATTATGCTCCCCCAACAAGCTGCACGCGTCAAAGTTGTGCCCCGTTGCAGTTTGTCAAATCATGAAAGGTGGGGTATTTACCAGTGCTCACTGTGAGTCAACCAACAGTTGGATCCTGGTGGCAGTGAGGTATCCAGATGTGCAGAGCCTTGAATGGACTAATGGTGATTGGGAGTTTTCTAGTGGGCCCAGAATGATTATGAATCTTCCCCTGCCCCGTGTGAGTACACTCCAGTGTTTTCCCTTTAAGATCTGAAATGAAATAGCAATCACATGGACATTATAGAACCCTAACTTTCAAGCGCATCTGCCTGAAGAAGTTAAGGGATCTAGTTGCCTGATAAGGATCCTTTCCAAGATGAAGATGGCTAGAATAGCAGCGTTAATAGAGCAGGAAATGATCCAAACAAAAATAGAAAATGTTGGAAAATGTCAGGAGGTCTAACAGCATCTGTGGGGAGAAAATACAGCCAACGTTTCAAATCTAGGTGGCCCTTCATCAGAGCTCTGACAATGTTAGCTCTATTCTCTTCCCATAGATGCTGTCAGATCTGCTGACATTTTCCAGCATTTTCTGTTTTTGTTTCAGATTGCAGCATCTGCAGTATTTTGCTTTTATTTTAGGAAATGATCCAACCTCATTTTCAGGCCTTGTGCACATTTGGTAGAAAGAGTAATGATCACCCCTGCCAGAATTTCACTAGCACACTCTCCCCCCAGAATTGGAAGCTCGCAGAATGACATTCTCCCTTGGCTTTGAGTGGGCGTGACGGTAAAATTCCAGCACCTGTTCTCAGGTCCAGATAATGGTAAGAAGGAAAATCTCGATGTGGAGTTTTGAATTAACTGACTTCTGTTCGGTTTAAAAGTGAAATTTCAAAATAGAAAAACTGATGATCACCCAGAAGCAGTTTAGTGAGGAGAGTTTATAATTTTGTTAAAATATCTGTGAAATCTGTAATTGTTTATATGAATATCTGAGATTCATATATTAAGGGTTTACATCAATTATAAAGGGATTAAATGTAATTTTCTTCAGTAATAATAAATACTGGTCCATGTGACTGGTAGTCCTTAACCTTGCAACAATACCAACAGGAAGGGAGTTAAGCCAGAAGTCATATGGCCAGATATAAAGGAGACTACGATGGTGATCAATGTACAACTGCAGACACAATGTGAATGTAGACAGAGACTGAAAGAGAAATATAGGATAAACTTTTCCAGCCACGCTTGCCCCAAAACCAGAAAGTTCCATCCGAGGTCAATGGACCTTTCCATGGTCCACCCCTCATCACTCTGATTTCTATGGAGGGTGGAATGGGAAAATTTGCCCCATAGAGTTATAGTTTTGTGCTTTTACTGCTTGGCAGGAGAAGAATCAAGAGCTATTGGAGGGAACGTTCAAACTAGTTCAAACTGGAAAGTGGTGTGAATAGCTCTGAGATGCGAAAGAGATGGATAATTTCCCAGGAAAGACAAATCATGAACTAAGTTGTCATCAACTGTTTGGTTGAAAAGGAATTCTGAAAAGTGACACAATCTGGGTTGTCATGAGTGAAGGAAAAGAAATTTGTAGAAATGTGCCTTGTTGATGATAATCATACTCAAAGATGAAAGCAGTTGTCAGAGTGAACTCCTAACCAACTGTTTGTGAATAAAGAACAGCATTTTGAGGAACTGTGTGACTACGTAGTGCCATATATCTGCAGCGAGTGATGTGAATGCTTGTGGTTATGTGCAAAGTTTCTTTGTGGTATTGACTATTCAAGGTGAAAATCTTTTTTTTCATCCATTAATTCATATTTAATTTACATTAGTTCTGACTAGTGTTAACATAAAAGTTATAAAAAGTTAAATCTTGTTGAAAACATCTGCACTTGGGGGTTGTTTGATAAGTTTGGATACTTTGGTTTATGGTTCCTCACAAGGTTCATAAATGAAAATATACTTATGAATTAGATGAAAACAAATGAAGATATTAAAGAGATGTCAAACAGGAGTCCAGGAATGTTAAAAAATATTTATTCTTGCACAGTTTGTGGACATTGTTAGCAGGGTCAGCATTTACCCTCTATTCCTAATTGCCCTTGAAAATATGGGAAGACTCTGTCTTTTTAAAACGCTGCAGTCTATGGGGTGAAGACATTCTGAGCACTTCAAGTGAGTTGGGTAAATTTTTCTCCGGCCACCTGTCACAGGAATCATAGTGGCGAGACAGGACCATGCAAAGGTCTGTTAATCACTGGTGGGATTTTCTGGTTATGGGGCATGCACAGCTGGAAAACCTCACACTTCATGTCAAAAATTTGATACTTCAACAAGGAAGGAGCTTTTTCCTAGTCAGGATGATATGTAACCTGGAAGGAAGCTTGGAGGTCATGGTGTTCTTGTTTGCCTTCTGTTTTGACAAAGTGTCAACAAACTACAATGTTCGGGATGAATCACTTCTGTGTACCCAGAAGGAAAGTTGTGAAATAGTGATCTTAACAGAGACAGGGTTAACACTGCAGAGGATACTTGCCAGTCAATTAGATCCACTAATAGACTTTCTTGAGGAATTGTGTTGCCAGGATGCATCTACCGCTGAAACCACTGAGACCCAGTACCATCATGTTTGTTTTCCATTAGCCCAAGGCAATTCCCCTTCTACAATGATGCATGGTGGCACAATGGTTAACACTACTGCCTCACAGCGTCAGGGACCCGGGTTTGATTCTCAGCTTGGGTCACTATCTGTGCGAAGTCTGCACATTCTCCCTGTGTCTGTATGGGTTCCCTCCCACAGTCTGAAAGACATGCTATTTAGATGGATTGCCCATGTTAAATTCTCCCTCAGTGTACTCAAACAGGCACCGGATTGTTGCGGCTATGGGATTTTCACAGTAACTTCATTACAGTGTTAATGTAGGCCAACTTATGACAATAATAAATAAAGTTTAAAAACTTAAACTTAGCGTGTGGCCAAGCACAATACTTTTTTTTTGCCAAAAGCAACTGAAGATGAAATGCTTTCATAGACTCCTGCTGTCCTCAGCAGCATCCACTTCTCAGTGCAGCTGCTGTTCAGCCATTGTTGCAGCATTCTACTGGGCCTTCCAATTGCATGGTTTTCCCCCTCCATTATCCTCAATTCGATGGGCAGTCCACAGGGGCCTTCTTAATGAGCCCTTTGCTGGAAATTTCAATGTTGCCTTTCAATGTTCCATAATCCCAAATGGAAACTGAGGCTGATATTGGTCACTATCCAACTTCAGCCTATTAACTTTGCTTCTCTCTCCATAGATGATGACTATTTCTGGAATCTTCTGTTTTTATTTTAACCTTCCACTAAAAAACTGGACTCTGATCCTGTGTTACTGAATTTGCAGGTTGTGATGTCCCTATGCATTTGATACCTTTGTTCTTTGAGGTGATAGCTGCAACTAGTTTAGAAAATATTCTGTTCTTTTTGCATATGGCTCATACTGCTGCACCTGTGGGCCCATACTGCTATCACTATGGTTCATACTACTGTCACTATGGCCCATACTGCTGCCACTGTCACCCATACTGCCCCCACTGAGACCCATACCACTGCAAGTGAGTCCCATACCGCTGCCAGTGAGACATATATCACTGCACTGAGACCCATACCACTACATTGAGACCCATACTGCTGTCACCATCACCCATACCGCTACCACTGAGACTGACATCACTGTCACTGAGACCCATACTACAGTCACAATCACCCATACTGCTACCACTGAGACTGATATCACTGTCACTGAGACCCATACCACTACGACTGAGACACATACTGTTGCCACTGAGACCCATACCACTGCAAGTGAGTCCCATACCACTGCCACTGAGTTCCACAGTGGGACATATATCGCTGAACTGAGACCATACTGCTACCACTGAGACCCATAATGTTGTCAGTGAGATCTATACTAGTGTCACCATGGCCCATAACACAGTCACTGAGGCCCGTACTGCTGCCACTATGGTCCATACTGCTGAGTGAATGTTTAAGGCTGGGGAGTGAATGTTTAAGGCAGCAGAATGGGTGCCAATTTTATGACTTGTTATGTTACATTTCTGGTCAATAGTATCTCCAAAAACATTAATAGTGAGCTGATAATAATATCCTTGAAGGTCAAGGGGAGGTCATTAGATTCCATCTTATTGGAAATGATAAGTGCCTAGCACTTGTGTGTCATGAACATTATTTGCCAGTTACCAGTCCAAGTTTTAATTTTGTCCCAGTCTTGCTGCATGTGGGCATGAATTGCTTCATTATGTGAAGAATTGCAAATGGAATTGAACACTGGGCAATCATAGCAAACATCCCCTCTTCTGACCTTATGATGAAGGAAGACCATGGAAGAAGCAACTGAAGATGGCACTGTTCTAAAGAGCTTTTGCAGCCATATCCTGGGGCTCAGGTGATGTTTTTTACAACAACCACATCATTTTCATTTATGCGAATGACTAATCCAATCAATGGAGAGTTTTCTCCTTTATTCCTATTTATTTCAATTTTCCTGGTGTTCCTTGATTTCAGTCTCAGTATTGTCTTATTGTCACAGGCAGTCATTTTTATCTTTCCTGGTGAATTCTGCTATTTGATCCATGTTGGACCAAGGCTGTAAAGATTTTTGCAGCCTCGTGGTACTGGCAGAATCCAGAATGAGCATTGAGTAGCAGGTTATTGATGAATAAGACCTGTTTGATAGCGCTGCCAATGACATCCTCATCACTTTGCTGTGAATCAAGAGAAGATTTATGGGGCAAAAATTGGCTACTTTGGACTTGTTCTGCTTTTTGTGGACAAGACCTGGGCAATTTTCAACATTTGCCGGGTGGTGTTGCACTGGAATAGGTTGGGTAGAAACATGGCTAGTTCTGAGGCACAAATCTGCAGTATAATAGTCAGGCATTGTCAGAATCCATAGTCTTTGCTGCACCAAGTGCACTTAACTGTTACTGTCACATGGTGTGAATCAAAATGGCATCTGTAATGGTGGGGACTGTAAAGGAGGCCTAGATTTAGCAGACACTCAGCACTTCTGGCTGAAGGTGACTGCAGAGCATGAGGCTTGTGCCAACACTGAGATTGGGGATGTTTGTGCAACCTCCTCCTTCCATTTATTGTTTGATTATTCACCACCATTTGTCGCTGTATGTGACAGGATTGTAGAGTTTTGATCTGATTTATTGATTGTGGAATCGTTTACCTCTAATGAGAGCATGCTGCATCCACAGTTCAGAAGCATATTGTCCTAAATTGTAGCTTCACCAAATTGGCAATTAATATGCATGTATGCCGAGTGTTGCTCCTGGCATATGCTCCTATACACCTGATTGAACCAGAGTTGGTCAATAGAGTAAGGGGCTATGAGGTTTATAGATTGTGATGGAATACAACATTACAATCTTTGTTGCTTAATTATTATGCAACAATGTATTACACAATGTTAACCTTTTGGAAATGACACTGTCTCACTTTACAACATGGGCTAGTAGAATAACATTGCCAATGAAAATATCTTGTGTTTCTTGTGTTTGATAAGTTGAGGTCTGAAATTAATCTGATTTGGAAAGAAACGGTAGTACTGGGTGGCGGTAGCAATGTGATTGGAATCAGTTTCACTTCAGAGATTGCAATGGAACACATTCCTGATGTAGCTGATTCCACTCAGCATTTCATGATTATCATAGAATCAAATTATAGAATCCCTACAGTGCAGAAGGAGGCCATTCAGCCCATCAAGTCTGTACCACCCACAATCCCATGCAGGCTCTATTTCCATAATTTTGAGCTGCCAGATCTGTTTTGATTTACAATTTACAGGAATTAGACTGGCCAAAAACTAAAAGATGTAAATTTCATTTTGTGATGAGGAAGCACATAATTATGTGGACCAATGCATTTGTACCAAATCAGCAAAGTGACATCAGCATTACTGCATGCAATACAGTTTGTGCATGCATCTCAGGATAAGGTCCTTGGTCAGAATTTGAGATTGCTCAAGATGGCACTTGCTCGACCTGAAAATTATGTAAGAGACATGAATGTGTGTCCCAGTGTTATTGCATCCTTCCATGAGATTTTAGTTGACAGTCTGGAAACACACATGCCAACAATCAAGGAGACAATTGAAATGAATAAACAGCAACTGATTGGGTTTTTACATTTGGCATTTGCCTTTACAGTTGGCGGGCAGGCCAATTGGCCAGGCAGATTCCAAGTCTTAGCTGCAAACTCGACCCAGGGTGGGATAAAAGTTCATCAATTAACCCAATTGATCCCTGAAAAGATCCAGATGTATAAAAATTGAGGACCACTGTGATCTTCACAGACACTGGCATTGGGTGCCCACTCACATAGCTAGAGGCAATCTCTGTCCATGACAGATAATGACGTCATGATGTCCTTATAGGCAGAGCCTTCTGTGACACAGGACCTTGAACATATTGTGAAAGCTGGATCACTGCCTGTACACTCTGGTATGAGGATAATTGTGTGTTCTGAAATGTTCACTTTGCTCTCTCTGCTGACCCCGCATTCGCTGTGATTACATCTGTTGTCCCACAAATGTCTCCTGGCAATGCTGCCTGTGGACACCTAGCCTCCTCCCCCTTTTGGCCCCTCTTTTCCTCCTCCAGAGGAGTAGACAACTCCATCTGCTGAAATGCAGATGGCACTGCCCTATGCACTAGCAATGGGCAGAAATGCTCCAATAGAGTTGATCAAACAAAAGAGTCCTCAGGACAAGACTTACAAAGCAAATACTTCAGAAGAAACCAAAGGAAGAGGTCTGAAATCTCAAGACTAAAGCAACAGGAAACTCTCATCTGAACTCTTGGCAACTCACACAGCCAATGCTCCAGCCTCCTATTATTCTGCCCTTCGATCAGAAAGTAAAGACATGGGATTGTCGCATTATCATGTTTCCTGTGTGTCAAGCCAAAAATCTCACGCACAACATAAAATTCCAGTCAATTGTTCTTTTAAATGTCTTAACTGGCAGATGATACAAAGATATGTAGAGGAAATGTGAGGCAGGGGGTGGTGTGGAGGGGTGCTGCAGAAGGACTTGGACATGTAAGGAGAGTGGACAAAGAAGTGGCAGATGGAATACAATGTGGAGGTGTGAGGTTATGCACTTTGGAAGGAAAAATGGAGGCGTAGACTATTTTCTCAATGGGAAAATGCTTAGGAAATCATAAACATAAAGGAACTTGGGAGTCCTTGTTTAAAACTCTCTTAAGGTTAATATGCAGGTTCAGTCGACAGTTAGGAAGGCAAATGCAATGTTAGCATTCATGTCGAGAGAGCTAGAATACAAGTATAGGGATGTACTTCTGAGGCTGTATAAGGCTCAGAGCCCATTTGGAGTATTGTGAGCAGGTTTGCACCCCATATCTAAGAAAGAATGTGCTGGCCTTGAAAAGGGTCCAGAGGAGGTTCACAAGAATAATCCCTGGAACAGAGACCTTGTTGTATGAGGAACAGTTGAGGACTCTGGGTCAATACTCGTTGAAATTTAGAATGATGATGGGGGATCTTATTGAAATTTACAGGAGGATAAGCAAGGCCACTACAGAGTGGATATGGAGAAGACATTTCCATTAGTAGGAAAAATTAGAACCAGAGGACATAACCTCAGGCTAAAGGGATGATCCTTTAAAACAGAAATGAGAAGGAATTCCTTCAATCAGAGAGTGATAAATCTGTGGAACTTTTTCCACAGAAGGCTGTGAAGACCAGGTCATTGAATGTCTTTAAGACAGAGATAGATAAGTTCTTGTTTAATAAGGAGGTCAGAGGGATCTCCTTATTAATCCCCCTTTAAGGAGAATGGGGATGAGAAAAATATCCGCCATGATTGAATGGTAGAGCAGACTCGATGGGCCGATTGGTCTAATTCTGCTTCTATGTCTTAAGGTCTTATGGTCTAATTGTCAGCAGCATGCAGCCAACTATTGCATATGCACCAACCAAAACATCACATCAGTGTGTGATGTTGCCAATGCACACTCAATGTTTTCTTGTGTGATATTCCATTCTTCTGTGCTGGCCACATCTCTGAAAATAACTCGTGAAATTCTAGCATTGAAAATGAACATGATTCCAAATGTCAGCAAAAATAAACCAGCAAGTATCATTGTAAAATTTGGTATATTATTATTAAAGTTCATTTCCTTATAGATCAATGTATAATAATACATCAAATAAATATGCAAGTCTCTGGTTTTAAACTACAGGAAAAACATTATTATTTAACATTTTGTGTAAGTTTCAGCCAAATTCTGCACCATCCATTGTAATTGAAAACTCAGTGAAGCCCCTCTCCACATCACAACATTGTAAACAACAACTTAGCCACCACACATGAACACCTCAATCCACTTCCCACTCACACATTTCCTCAAATGGCTCTCTTCTCTAGTTGTCCCTTTCAATTACTCAAAGCTCCATCCCTCACAATCCTTCCTTCCCACCTTCTCACACACCCCTATTCACAACTTTCCCCCATCCATCCCCATTCATTTAGCCCTTCTTCTCTCTTACACCACCCAACCCTACTCACTCGCCCCCTCTTCTCCACTCATCCTGCTACCTGCATTTCTCCACCTTGCCTGGACTTGTCTCCTCATTGCTGTCACTGCCCATGGCAGATGCGTCTCTTCCTTGGCCAATGCCATTTAGATCTGCACTGCCAGAGAAGTTACCTCCCTGGGGAATAGGAGATCATCCCATCTGAGCCAAGGAGCCTTTTCCATCACTGGCCATTTGGGCTGGAGCCAGAATCCTGAGTAGGCCGATATAGAGGTGACAGAAAGCGGCAACTGCTATAAAGGAGCTGAGTCATGGCAGAAGAGAGTGTGGCTAAGTGATTGTTCCCCCTGGTCAGGTGAATGTCAGAAAATAAAGATGATTAAAAAGGGCAGAATTGTGTGATCCACAGGTCAGAATTCTGCCAAACAGCAGAGATTTCCTCCCCCTGTATTTAGCCAAGGCTGCTGAGTTGATATCCCTCTGGGGAGTTTCGGGCTGCTGAGGTTAATTCAATGGCAGCCCACCAGTGGCCTGTTAATTGGCCACTGCCAGGAATATTTTGTCTCAGGGTACAACCATGTCCTGGAGCGGGGCTAGTTCTCATTTTGTCCCCTATGGTAGGACTCCATTCAAAACATTCACTGTCAATACCTTACCAGGCAGCATGTGGAATACATCATACAGAATAGTTAAGTGTGTCTATCATATCCATCAACATTAAAAATGAATTGTAAGAATCATATATTAAAAAAAAGGCACTCCATTCCTTACTTCGAAGACTAAAAACAGTTTCATTCTTGACCTGAGCAGCATTACACACACTGCTGTTTTTGCAAAGCCCACTAACAACATCTAAAGGTGGAATTTAGTATTACAGCTACTGCTTTACCATCAACGGCCCACCTTTTAAAAAAGCAAGTCCACAGCTTATTTCCAAGATCTTTTTATGGTGTCCCAATTGTGAAATATGTTGCCTCCAAAATTGTACAGTTTTTTATGTCTTATAGTTACAGAAATTGTGTAAAATGGGCAACATTGCATTGGCTGTCTGTCATATGCCCATCACATAATCAGCTCTATTGCTGGCAATGAAGCTGGATATTGGGTCGAAATATTACAGGTGATGTATGTTAAACCATCCATTATTCACTATTGTTCAAGATCAATTCTAGCTTTTTGTTTCAGTACAAGGATCCAACAGAATAAAAATAGCAATAGAATTTATTGGTAAATTCTGCTAGCCTTTTATTCTGGATTGAAACTGAGGTGTTGAGTCAAAGTGAATAATTTGTCACTTGGCATATTCATTTGCACAGACCGCCAAAGGCCTCATGCACTCAGCCACTCCTCTAAGTTATTTCTGCCGTAGAAAACCTTGAACTGGATAAAATCCTAAGATTTTTAAAGAATTTTTTGTCCAGAATTCTCCGAACTTGCCTGCAGCTGGAATTCTCTATTTCTGCTGTGGTGAATGGAAATTTGGCAGAGCCCCAAATTCACTATTCTCACCACCAGTAGTAGCAGGGCATGCGAGACCACAGAATTCTGGCCAATATCTTTTGAAGGTCTGATTTGCTGCCTTTCCGTAAGGGTCCACAGCAAGAATGTGTTTCTGACTGATCATAAAGACAAACTAATTGCTGTTGGTAAAAATAGTCTCTTAAATTCATACTAGTAACTGCAAACTATTCTGAATTATGTTCTCATGAGGCTATCACTATTTGTATATCAATCAATCAAATGTTTACTCATCCTCAGTTCCAATAAAAAAAGGTAATTTTGACTTATGCATGGTGCAAAATAGAGAATCAGCAGTTATTATTACAACCCCATTGATTTGTCTAATATAGAATCACAGAGCAAAGCAGACCATTTGATCCATCATACCTGTACTAGCTCTTTGAAAGAACTATTCAATTACTGCCATATAACTGCTCTTAATTCATAGACCTGCAAATTTTGACATTCATTTCGATTGTGATAACAAAAATCAGGAGATTCTCTATCACACAAAGTCAGAATTACCGCTACTGTATTGAAAGAACATGAGGAAGACACACTGTTAGAAGCAAATGTGCTGTGCATTGCCTTTTTTAAAAAAAAAATCGTAGCCATTCATTTGATCCTTGGTGATTAATTCAGGTTCTACCCTAGCGGTCAAGCAGAAAAGGTTCTTAATATTAAACTGAAATGGTGCTGTGTGCACTAGAGCAGAATGTGTCATTCCTTTAAGATGGATTCACATATTTCAAACAGATTGTCTGATTTTTTTTCTGCTATCGAACTGTGGAAAATGTTGTGTCTATTGTAAAATGTGACAGTTGTAACAAATATAAATGGGTAGCTCAAAGACTGTTACTGAGGAATTTGTCATGTAATGTACAATAATGTGTCGCATTTATGTTAACATTTTTTTCCTATTTCAATGCTTACATTTGATGCAAATGTACAACAGATAGGAATGGAAATTTTCAATCAGTTTCTTATTACACATTTCAGAAGTCAAAAAATAATGCAACTTTCCAAGAAATGATTTTCCCTTTCAAAGTTCAGTCTACAACTCATTCCTTTGATCCATCGATATGATTTGTTCTGTTGGTATTTTTTATGGATTTAATGTAATATTTGGGCAAAGATATTCTTTAGGTTTTTTTATCATATTATAGGCACTTTTAACCTGTATCTATAAACAACTAACAATGACTAAGAATGAAAAATGAGGCAATATAGAACAAAGAATAAAGAATAGCAAGGACAAACTCTTTGGTCTGCTAAGCTTTTACTGATCATGTTCTCCTATCTAGACTAACCGTTTGTTTCTCTCTCTTCCCCATCTGTTCATGTGTCTTTCCAGGTAAGTCTTAAATGTCATTAACTTTTCCAACTCAACCACCTCACTTAGCAGTGCATTCCAGGCTCCCAACATCTTTTGTGTAAAAGACTTCACCTGCACATCTCCACTGAAAATTTTCCCCCTCACCTTGAACTTGTGTCCCTTGTAATTGTCATTTTTGCCCTGGGAAAACGGCTTATAAAATGAACAATTTGTCAAACACAAAATTCTCAAGCTTTTTTAGAAGATTCAGCTGAAATGATTACAGAATCCTTACGCCTAAGCAACATAAATATTACTGGCAAAATCGAACTTATGCTACACAGATTATAATAACTACAATAGTGTTGATTGAATTATATCAGTGCTATTCCATAACAGTTATATTTTTTATCAAGAAAAAATGCATAATACATAATCAGTGAAATGATGGAACTTTCAACTTGCTGAGCAAATTTAACAATGCTGATTTAGATTGGAAAGAGATTATCAGTGGATTATCATAAACCTGGATTTTAATCTGGAGATTGATTTTTGTTTGTGGTGGATGTTGTTGTAAAGTCAGAAAACCAAGAGCAACGAGATTCCTGAATGTCTTACTGAATTAAACTTCAGGGTTTCTTTAAGTGTGGTCCCATCCAGAAGCAGCTTGACTGACAGTCTGGAGGCCTCTAGTGTGGGAATCCTGTTTCACAGGGCTGATCCTATTAAACCAAGTAGATCAATTGGGGGCAGTGAATGAGATTGTTGTGATAGCAGGGTTGGATTACAAATGCAGGCTTGCGAGGAAGTATCTGGATTATGGCAGAGTTGGTAATTGATAGCTGAATCATAATGAAGGGGTTTAAATCATGGTGGGACAGACACTAATGGCCTGGGATCCCAATCAATGGAGAGGAAGCTCAATGATGGGCAGGGGCAGACAGTTGTGGGATTATGGTGTGACGTTAACTGTGAAAGGCCCCCTTACCCAGAAGCAGTGCTGCAAAAGTACCTACTTCATGAATTCATTCCTTCTCATCTCATTTCCATTGACGTGGGAAGACAAGTTGACAGTGGTTAAAAGTAGAATAGTTGCTAAAATGAAGGTAGCAACATCATTATAATAGTTAAATGATCAACTTGCTTCTGGCGAGGAGATTAGTCAGCCATTCCACATCCTGGTTTCATTAAAACTGGAGATGGAAGAGGTCGAGGGCGTAGAGTTCCTGCTTCACATTTTTCTATGTTAACATCTGATGCAGCCTCATTATTGGGATGGATCTTTAGCCTAAAGGATTATAGAATTATGGAACTTCATAGCACAGGAGACAACTCAGCCCATCATGACTGTGTCATCTGTTTGAATGAACAGAATTAATCCTTATTATCCACATTTTGCCCTATAACTATAATATTTTCTTTTGAAACATAAGGAATAATTCCCTTTTGAAAGTTACTATTGAATCTGTTTCCATGACCCTTCATCCCAGGTCAGAGCAACTTGCAACATGTAAAAAATAATTCCTCATCTCCTCTCTGATTCTTCAGGCAACTGTTTTAAATTCTGTGTCCTCTAGTTACTGAAAAATCTACCAATGGAATATACTAGGAACTGGCAATTTTACTACAAGTCAATGACTTAGGTGAAGTCTGTTAATGTTTTCTAATTGATAGATGGTATAAACATTTAAAAAAGGCAAATGAAGTCCCATCACAGTCATTCACAATTTGCAATGCCTCAATTTAAAAAATTCTCATCCTTGTTCTCAAGTGGCACAATGTCAATGAGCTTCTAATTGCCTCACCCAATTCTTCCTCAGTAATATCATTCAGTCTTACTATCTTCTAAATTTCTGTGTTCTTACAAATCTGTGTTTTAGGAATCCCAGATTTCCATCGCCATAATATCTAGGCCCTAAGCACTGGAATTCCCTCCCTAAACCTCTCCATTTCTTTTGCTCACTCTCCTTCTTTGAAATGCTTTTAAAACCTACTTTTTTTAATAAATCCTCTTAACCTCTTCCCATCGTATTTCTTTTGTGGTTTCATGTTGCAGTTTTGAAACTCCTGTGAAGTACTTTCAGACGAATAAAAGCATCAAGTGCTGAAAGACTTAGCCAGTTAGGTAGCATCTGAGGAGAAAGGAGCAATGTTAATGCTTCAAGTCCAATATAACTCTTCTTCAGAACAGTCCTGGTGAGGGATGGAGATGTAGAAGGATTAGATGTCCATAGTGAAGAGGATTTGATATGGTTCAGGGAAGTGGAAATTGTTAAAATTATTGATGCACTGCTTCAGAAGAAACATTAATTTGGTGGAGAAAGACTGGACAATGGGAAAAAAAGTAACATCAATGCAGCAAGAAATTAATTCAGTGAGGCAGGATCAGGCTGAAATGATGGGTCTACCAGGACAGACCTGTTTGTGGATTTTGGAAAGATAGAAGTCAGCTGTATGGTGCTGGTGGCTATGAGGTTGGAAGCTGCAAAGGGATTTAGAGCAGATTTAATTGACAATCCTGGAAATAAATGGCTTGACAGTTGTGGTGGGGCCATGGCTCAGGGGAGGTAGGAAGCAATGTCTGAACATTAGCGCTCAGCCTTTACAATATAGAGGTTGGTATACCATATGATAACAGCATCATTCTTATCAGCAGTTTTGATCACACAGTTCAGGTTCGGCCTGAGACAACAGAGTTCAGCAAGTTCAGAGAGAGACAAATTAAAGTGGGTGAGCGGAACAGAAGAATTAAGGTGGCCAATGTCACTCCACCAGTTCTCAATGGAAAAAAGCAAGAGCGGGTAAGAGGACAGAGAGAGGGGTCCAGGTAGAGGGAGAGTACTGGAACAGATGAACGGGTCCATTAAGCAAATGGAATGACTTCAGCATAAAGAAATGAGCACAGAAATAAAGATCATGCTGAGCTCAAAATTCATTGAGGTAAGGGTGTAAGAGTTTAAAGCTGAGTCCTTTGCTGGACACAAAGCATTCAACATCAGAGAGGGAAGTTCAGTGCTCATAGTGAACATACAGCAAGATTTAGGATTAGAAGAAGCGATGTGTTCAGGGAGAAATGGAGGAAGTATGCAGAAGGACATTGGTACCAACAAGTTGTCGGAATCCTTTAGGACATTTTAATACGTTAAAGGCAATATATAATTACAAGTTGTTGTGGGTGATTGATACTTAAATATGAGATAGATTAATTAATGAGGGTCAAGTGCTTGGTATCAATGTAAAATAATTTCTTATATATAGCAATAATGATGGTATAGCTTAGTGGTCAGGTCAGCAACCACTGAGTGTTCCAACAAAGAGCTATGCAATCACTTTTAATGCATGACTTCATTTTGCTCAGACATTTTTTTTTTAATTCAACGTAGTTAAATGTAACTTTTTAAATTCAATGTAATTATTTTAAATTAAGTCAGAGGTTGTTTACGGGAATGGTATTGGGGATAGGCAAGCTGCAGTTATGTAGCAAGACTATAATAGCTGGGGGTTGTCTGTAAGAACAAATAATGCTAAGGCAACACTTGCAAGAGACATTCAACATCATGAAGGATTTTGACTGAGGGTCAGCAACCAGAGGACAGGGATTTAAAAACCAAAGTCATAATGAGGAATGTTTTTACATAGCGACTTGTTATGGTCTGAAATGCATTGCCAACAAGGATAATGAAAGCAGATAATAACTTTCAAAAGGAAATTGAAAAAATGCATGAAGGGTAAACATTGCAGAGTTACAGAGGGAGGGCAAGAATAGAACTCATTTAGAGAGCTGTTTCAAAGAGATTTTTAAACATTCTTTCATAGGATGTGGGTGTCGCTGTCAAGGTCAGCATTTGTTGTCCATCCGAAATTGTCCTTGAACTGAGTGTCTTGCGAGGCCATTTCTGGGGCAAATAAGAGTCAAACACAATACTATGGATCTGGAACCACATGTGGGCCAGACCAGGTATATATGGCAAATTTGTTTCCTAAAGGACACTAGTAAATCAGATGTGTTTTTATAACTATCAATGATAGTTGTTACACTTACCATTACTGACATTTGTTTTATATTTCCAGATTTATTCTGTTACTTAACTTCTACTTCTTACCACTTCTACACACAGGACCTCATGTGACTTTAGCCAAGGTAGAGGCAGACTACTCTAACTGCTAAGATACATTCAATCTCTGCCCTCTGGATTTTCAAACATCTGAGGTCTCACCAAAGACTGCTTTGCATGCATCTTTATAGGGACAGTTCTCCCACTGAGAGGCCAAATAGCATGTCTAATATAAGCTGAGATGGGAACAATAGGTGAGAAGTGAACGTGTTTGTGAGGAGCCCCCTTTTCATGTCCTTATCCCCTTTTCATTATCACTCCTTGACCAGCCTAACATTTTAGCCACAGACCAGCTTCGTGAAGATTGGTGACACATTATAAGGTAACAGATCAGGTATCAGTTATCCTATTTAAGGTGACACATATCTCCTGCATGGCTGTGGTCATAACCTACATGGACTTATTAGAGATTGATAATTAATACTATCTGGAGACCACTCTCTCTCCACAGCAGACATACTCACAATTCTGTCGGTCACAAATCCATTAACAACTGAATTGGACTCCTTCATCCTCTCTACTATTATGCAGAATATGCAAGGCATATCAGTCAATACTTTGTTACATTGCCAATGGATCTCAATCATTTTTCTTCTCAGTGATAGCTACCCAGGGTTCAACATCCATGTCTAGCTGAGTAGGTCTTGGGATGATTGTAACCCCAATAAAGACTTTGGCTCCAATGGCTATTCTTGCTCAATTATGAGATGTGAATCACCAAGTGCAAACTTAATGAATTTTTTAAATGAACTTACGTATGGATGTGTGAATTTCCACACTCATACATGGCAATAGGTTCTGTCTTTCCCATAGAAAGAGTGAGCTTCTCATGGATACCCTGCAAATTTGTTATTGGTGTAAAGAAGACAAAAAAAGAGATATAATTTAATTGTGACAAATATTCAGTTTTGTGATAGTTCAGTTTGCGGTAAATAGAGACAGCACATGCTTGTCAGGGATATTTATGCTTGTCAGGGATATTTATAATTCCATCATCAGCTATCTGCAGCCTCCCAGTCTCTCCACCGCTGCCTGAAATACCACTTACCTCCTCTATCAGCTATCCTATTTTTAGAAGCCGATCTCCTATCCTGTACCTTTGCTTTGTATTTTTCACTCTTTTTCCTACAGAGATGAGAAAACCGACAGGTGAATGAAGGTCAGATATTCAGGATGCAGTGCATTTGGTGAGGGTGTTTGAGAAACGTAAGCAGCACATTGATAACACCGGGGCGACAGATTAAGTTATATGGATAAATGCAGAGTGATGAAGATGACAGAAAGTGAACATTGCTGAAAGTTGAGTAAATGTGAGGAGGTATGATGAAATATACTTGAAAAAAACAGC
Organism: Sphyrna mokarran; assembly: GCA_024679065.1. Classification (NCBI taxonomy): domain Eukaryota; kingdom Metazoa; phylum Chordata; class Chondrichthyes; order Carcharhiniformes; family Carcharhinidae; genus Sphyrna; species Sphyrna mokarran. The sequence continues at coordinate 75,907,258 of JAGIQG010000007.1, read as the reverse complement.
ATGAAAGAAATGGTCAAAAACCAAAGGATATAGTTGAATCAGCAAATTTGCTCATTTTCCCTGACCTGTTTAGATCATTAGTGCACTTTTCTATATCACCTTCTCATCATCCATCTCACCAACCTAACCCTTCACCACATCATTCATCTACTTCCCCATTCACTCACCCAACCATTAACCCACACTCGGTCATTGAAACACATGAAGTCTTTAAAAAGTTAATTGAATATGTCAGTTACTGTAGTAAAAGGGGAATGTGTCCTCTCCTTCTGGCAGCTCTCCCACTCTCACTGGACTCACCCTGGAGTGTCTGTGCTGTTCATTTCTGTTTCATGATGTAGAGATGCCGGCGTTGGACTGGGGTAAACTCAGTAAAGTTTTGCAACACCAATTTAAAATCCAACCAATTTATTTGATAGTAAATCCACGAGCTTTCGACACTATGTTGTGCCTTTGTCAGGCAAATGCAGTGTTCTGATCTGCAGAGGCACTCATATCCACACAGACAGTTACATACTGCTGATTAGAATGCGAATCCTTACATCTAACCTGCTATTCAAGTGTTAAAGTGGCTAAAAATGTGTGTGAAGGAAATCCTGAGCATTGGTTAGAGAATTGTGTATTTTCTCCAGACAGCACAGTAAGTGAGGTTTTTTGCTAATCCAGGCAAGTTACGGGGGTTACAGATAGTGTGACATGAAGCCAAGATCCCGGTTAAGACCGTCCTCATGTGTGCGGAACTTGGCTATCAGTCTCTGCTCAGCAACTCTGCGCTGTCGTGTGTCACAAAGGCCCCCTTGAAGGACATTTACCCGCAGGTCGGAGGCCGAATGCCCATGACTGCTGAAGTGTTCACCCACAGGAAGGGAACTGTTTTGCCTGGTGATTGTTAAGCGATGCTCATTCATCCGCTGTCGTAGTGACTGCATGGTCTCCCCAATGTACCATGCTTCGGGACATCCTTTCTTGCAACGTATTAAGTAGACAACGTTGGCCGAGTTGCAAGAGTATGTACCGTGTACCTGGTGAATGGTATCCTCACATTTGACTATGTCGTCCATGTCTATGATCTGGCATGTCTTGCAGAGGTTGTTGTGGCAGGGTTATGTGGTATTGTGGTCACCGTTCTCCTGAAGGTTGGGTAGTTTGCTGCAAACAATGATCTGTTTAAGGTTGTGCGGTTGTCTGAAAGCAAGAAGTGGGGGGGTGGGGATGGCCCTAGCGAGATGTTCATCGTCATCGATGACATGTTGAAGACTCCGGAGAAGATGTCGTAGCTTCTCCGCTCCGGGGAAGTACTGGACAACAAAGGGAACTCTGTCCACGTTGTCCTGTGTTCGTCTTCTGAGGAGGTCAGTGTGGTTTATCGCTGTGGCACGTTGGAACTGTCGATTGATGAGTCGAGCGCCATATCCTGTTCTCATGAGGGCATCCTTCAGCGTCTGGAGGGGTCTGTCACGATCCTCCTCATCTGAGCAAATTCTGTGTATACGGAGGGCTTGTCCATAGGGAGTGGCTTCTTTAACGTGTCTGGAGTGGAAGCTGGAAAAGTGGAGCATTGTGAGGTTGTCTGTCGGTTTTCGGTACAGTGAGGTGCTGAGGTGACCGTCCTTGATGGAGATGCGTGTGTCCAAGAATGCAACTGATTCTGGAGAATAGTCCATGGTGAGTATGATGGTGGGATGGAACTTGTTGATATCATCATACAGTTGTTTCAATGATTGTTCACCATGAGTCCAAAGGAAGAAGATGTCATCAATGTATCTGGTATATAACCTTGGTTGAAGATCTTGTGTAGTGAAGAAGTCTTGTTTGAACCTGTGCATGAAGATGTTGGCATATTGAGGTGCAAATTTGGTCCCCATGGCTGTTCCATGTGTCTGGATGAAAAGCTGGTTGTTGAAGGTGAAGACATTGTGGTCCAAGATGAAGCGGATGAGTTGTAAAATTGCATCTGGAAACTGACAGTTGTTGGCATTGAGTACTGAGGCAGTTGCAGCAATACCATCGTCGTGGGGGATATTGGTGTAGAGTGCCGAGACATCCATTGTGACCAGGAGTGTCCCTGGTTCAACTGCTTCATGCGTGCTGAGTTTCTGTAGGAAGTCTGTAGTGTCAAGACAAAAGCTGGGGGTTCTTTGTTTCAGTTTCTGTTTCAGCCAGGATCAACACTAGAGACAGATGCAATGCATCCAGCACTGCTGCTGAGCAGAGAGTCGAGGCCAAGATGTAACTTAATTTTTGTGCTCAACTAATAATTAGTGGAGACATGAGCAACAAAGCTTTAGATTTGCTATAGCCCTTTATTTTGAGCCTCTTATTGAGCCACTTGATGTGAGACTTGCAAGGAAAGAGAGTAATTTTCCACCTCTGGGTCTGGCTTTAACCATTTCCATGACACAACATTTTCTGACTGGTCTGTATTTGGAACGACTAATATTTAGAGTTGTAATGAGATGCGGGGCCACATAAAACTGATTTGATTTATCAGACTGGATCTATTTATATACTACAAGCTATTGTTCCACAGAACAAATTTAAGATTGTGGTATTTAACCCTTAATTTCTTGATTGTTGTGTTTATAAATTGAGAACAAAGGTTTTTATACTCGCCAAAGAGGCTTTTATTTCTGGAATTGGCATATTATATTATAGAAATATATAATTTGGTCTGTCCCATTGCTACAATTTTTTTTTTACGTTGGGTTTCCTATACTCTATTCAAAAATATGAGATGATTATAGAAAGCACATGTAATGAAAAGTCATCCCTCAAGTGATCTTAGCAAGCTATAATTGGAAAGCTTAAATTGGATTCCACTGCTCTGGGTTGTAATTCCATTTACATCGCATGAACCACTTCCCATCTAAACTCATCTATCAGCAAATTCAGAGCTTTGATCAGCTTTTGATCCAATGCAAACTTTGGAAGACCTCACAAACAGGTAACTGGCAAATTGTCAATTCTCAGCACACCCTCTCTTCAATGGTAATGTGCAATTGTACATAAGACTGATAAACAATAATGTGGATTCTTTCTTCGAAAATAATCTATGCAGATAGAATTAACTGGCCTATTGTTCACACATCTTACTCGTGGCTCTGCTGCAAGATTGCAAGAAATGGCACTAATATTTTTGATTTGGTTTATTATTGTAACATATATTGGGATACATTGAAAAGTATTGTTTCTTGCCTGCTATACAGGCAGAACATACCGAGTACATAGGGGAGAAGGGAAGGAGAGGATGCAGAATGTACTGCTACAGTCATAGCTAGTGTGTAGAGAAAAATCAACTTAATAAATGGTAAGTCCATTCAAAAATCTGATTGTAGCAGAGAAAAAGCTGTTCTTGAGTCAGTATGTGATCTCAGATTTTTGTATCATTTCCCAATGGAAGAAGGGGAAGAGAGTATGTCCAGAGTATATGAGGTTCCTGATTATGATGGCTATTTTTCCAAGGCAGTGGGAAGTGTCGACAGAGTCAATGGATGGGAGGCTGGTTTGTGTGATGGACTGGGTTACATTCACAATATTTTGCTTATTTTTTGTGATCTTGATCAGAACTGGAACCATACCAAGCTGTGACATGTCTGGAATGGATGCTTTCTATGATGCATTTGTGAAAATTGGTGAGAGTCATTTCTTATAAAAAATGATTGACAATAGTTCAAGAAATGCCTCCTTAAGGATATATGCACACCCTATCACAAAATGGATAGTTTGCTGAATGGGACGATAGAAAACTAGAGTTCTGACACAGTGATGGAGGCATTGACTGAGATGACCAAAAGTGGTCCCCACAAAATTAGCCGTGGAACCAATATCTGCGCAATATTTCTTACTACTAAATTAGTACATTCCGTGCCTATTTTAAGTAAAAACAAAGCACATTTTTTGAATTGCTTCTTCTGCTGGAAATTGCAAATGAAGTAAAATCAAAAATACGATTAATGTCTCTAAATTATATCGATATTTGTATGTGAAATTGATATCAGTGTATAAAATAATGGTTCTGCAATAAGTCTCAAAGTTTTATGGTTTGACTTTTCTTTCTTACAATGCCATTTTCAATGTTTTGTTTTCATAATAATTGAATGAATGGGTACACTTCGTCCTGAAGCATTCAAGATTACGTTAAAATTAATTAAATAGGCATTAACAAAATGAACCTGCCATTGTAATATTTTACTTGCTACAATGCACTTTAATAAATCTGTTGGCCCATGGATGGATGTGAAACATGCTAAAGAAATCAAGACCATCGGGTAAAATATGCTACGTGTGCCAGAACATTGTTCAGAAAGCTCACAGTGATCTATGCAGTAGAAAATGCAGCCCTCCCTTCAACTTTTACTGTATAAAAAAACTGTTAATCAGGATGTCACAATTTATCAGTGCTCTGACATGCTAAGACAGTGTGACATTAAGAAACAATGATAATTGTATCTGTCATTTTTCACCTATGATGATAATCTTCGAGTCTGACAGTTGAGGCATTGTGCCAGATCGACACGAGAGGCACACATGAGCCCAAAGCACTACTACCTGGAAAGAAAGTTCCATATCCAGGGAATTGACAGCACTGATAGCATGGTGTCATCACTGTTGTGATTAATAAAATTGTGATAATCCTTCCTCGCAAAATCATACACTGTCAACGTTAATTGTTAATGTTGTCAATGGTGTCTTCATCCATATCTTCTCCTGTCTTAAGCAATTTAACAGCACAGTCAATATTTGTGAATTACAGTCTAACAATATGTACTGTAGGCACATGAAGACAAATAAAGCCAGCTCAGTTTTTCAGCATTATTCAGACTTTCTGGGCCTTGATCTCCACATTATTAAACAAGTTGCTCATGATTCTTTAAATTCCCCAATCCTGCTGTAACTTCAGTGAAAGATTCACAGAATCCATGGAAAAATGGCGCAAGTATGTTCGGCATACATGCTAAGCTCACTCAAGCAAACTAAAGTACTAATGGGCTCAAGAACATTCCATAAAAATCGTGCTTCATAAAGTAAATAATAGTGTTCTTCAAATATAGTTACACAGGCAGGACAACTATCAAGGAACAATCAATAAGCAGTTGAAAGCCACCAAGTAATGATTGTAAATCATCACATAATCAACCACTTCTGTTGCAAATTGTTTGTAATGTTTTCACTGTACATGTTACTACAGAGCACACACAGGAATATGATTTTCACATGATTAGCAACCCGGCTCTCAATTGTCTGGGTTCACTTGCCTTTATGGCCTCACTACAAGAAGTTCTCTTCAGCAAGGAAAACACTTGCTCCCACGAACAGGGAACAGACATATTGCCCTTGCCGGTAGAAACAGAGGCAATTGAGGTCTCCCAGGAAGGCTGAGGGCAAAGGGGAATGCCCCTTGGATATTGCTGACCTGCACTTTGGCAATTCCACCAGGCAGTGCTGGGGTGGGGCCAGAAGTTTGCAAGGCTTATTGGTCAGTGTCCAAAGGGGCAGAGCCTATAGGGCAGCACATCCTATGGGGTGCCTGAAGTGACCTGGCCTATGGAGGTGGGGATCTGAAAGCGCTTGCTCTATGGGGGTGCCTGAAGTGACAGGGCCTAAGAGGGATGGGACCAGACCAGGGCAGCCCAATTAGGGAGAGGTGTATTCCGCAGCTGCAATAGGTAAGGAGGAGGGATAAGAAGCCCGCTGAACATTCTGTACAAGCCCAGCATGTTCCCTCAAAGATAATAGAAAGGAGTAATAAGCCCAGAGAACCATGGATGACCAGAGATACTCAGGGTACAATGAGAAGGAAAAGAAAGGCTTTAATCCAAGGGGAACAAATCAGCAGAGGAATTAGTGAAGTACAGAAAGTGCAGGACAGAGATAAGAAAGTAATTAAAAGAAAAGCAGGGAATCTGAGAAAGCTCTGGCTGGTAAAAGTAGCAAAAATCCCAAGATGTTTTATAAGTATATGTCTGGGAAAAGGACAATCAAAGAAAGAGTGGAGCTTATTAGGGCCCAAAGGGCAATCTATGAGTGGAGCCAGAGGACAGTGGTAGAGTGTTGAATGAATACTTCACAGCTAATTTCACTCAAAAGACTGAGGATGAAATTTAGGGAGAGAAACTGCGAGGTTCTTGAGCAAACTGACAGAGGGAGTGACGAGGTATTGGCAGTGTTGACAGGCTTAAAAGAGGATAAATCTGTAGGTCCTGATAAATTGCGTCCAACACTGCTGTTGGAGGCAAGTGAGGAAACTCTAGGTGCTCTGACCCTAATTTTTAATTCTTTCTGGTCACTGGGGTGGTTCCACAGGACTAGAGAACAGCTAATATGGCTCTGTTATTTAAGAAGGGTTGCAGAGATAAGCCAGGGAACTACAGACAATTGAGTCTCACATCAGTGGTAGGGAAACTATTGGAGAAAATTCTGAAGGAAAGTCTCAATCTCCACTTGGAAAGACCAGGCTCGATCAGAGGGAGACAATGTAGCTTCATCAGAGGGAGGCCATGCCTAACAAATTTGTTTGAATTTTTTGAGGAGGTGAACAGGTGTATTGATAAGGATAGTGCAGTTGATATAGTTTATATGGATTTCAGCAAAGTCTTAACACTTCTTACATGGGAGACTTATAAAGGAGGCAAATGCATATAGAATACTGAGCTATGTGATAACATGGATTCAAAATTGGCTTAGTTGCATGAGACTGAGGGTGATGACAGAAGGCTACTTTAGTGATTGGAAGCCAGTGTTAGTTGCATACACAGGGTTCCATGCTGGGTTCCCTATTATTTATGTAAATGATATGTGAGTAGTGGGGGGGTAGGGATGTGATTACACTAGAGACAGTGCAGAGAAGGTTCTCCAGGATGCTGTCTGAGATGGAACATCTAAATAATGAAGAGAGGTTGGGTAAGCTCAGGTTGTTTTCGCTGCAGCAGAGAAGCCATAGGAGTGACCTGATTTAAGTGTACAAGATGATATCCAGAATGGATAAGGAGCAGCTGTTCCCCTTAGTTGCAGAATCAGTCATGAGGAAGCACAAGTTCAAGCTGTTTGATTTGATTTGATTTATTGTTGTCACGTGTATTAACATACAGTGAAAAGTATTGTTTCTTGCAGGCCAGACAGACAAAACATACAATAGAGAAGGAAGTGAAAGACAGCAGAATGTAGTGTTGCAGTCATAGTTAGGGTGCAGAGAAAGATCAACTTAATGTGAGGTAAGTCCATTCAAAAGCCTGACAGCAGCAGGGAAGAAGCTGTTCTTGAATCAGTTGGTACGTGACCTCAGACTTTTGTACCTTTCTTCCAACGGAAGAAGATGGAAGAGAGAACGTTCAAGGTGTGTGGGGTCCTTAATTATGCTGGCTCCTTTGCCGAGGCTTTGGGAAGTGTAGGCAAAGTCAATGAATGGGAAGCTGGTTTCTGTGATGGGTTGGGTTACATTCATGACCTTTTGTAGTTTCTTGCAGTTTTGGGCAGAGCAGAAGCCATACCAAGCTGTGATACAATCAGAAAAAATGCTTTCTGTGATGCTCTTGCAAAAGTTTGCTGAGAATCGTAGCTGACATGCCAAACTTCCTTCGTCTTCTGAGAGACATTCGTGGGTTTTCTTAACTATAGTGTCAACATGGGGGGACCAGAAGAGGTTGTTAGTGATCTGGACACCTAAAAACTTGAAGCTCTCGATCCTTTCTACTTCCTCTCCATTGATGTAGACAAGGGCATGTTCTCCTTTACACTTCCTGAAGTCGATGACAATCTCTTTTGTTTTGTTGACATTGGAGGAGAGATTATTTTTGCTGCACCAGTTCATCAGATTCACTATCGCATTCCTGTACTCTGTCTTGTCATTGTTTGAGATCTGACTCACTATGATGGTGTCTTCAGTAAACTTGAAAATCGATTTGGAGGGGAATTTGGCCACACAGTCATAGATGTACAAGTACAGTAAGGGGCTGAGAACACAGCCTATTGGGGCACCAATGTTGAGGATTATCTTGGTGGAAACATAGTTGCCTATTCTTACTGATTATGGTCTGTGAGTTAGGAAGTTCAGGATCTAGTCGCAGAGGGAGATGCCAAAATCCAGGCCACAAAAGATTTGGAGATGAGTTTCATGGAAATAATAGTTTAGAAGGCTGAGTTGTAGTCAATAAATATGCATCTGACATAGATGTCCTTGTTATCTAGGTATTCCAGGATTAAGTGCTAGGCCAGAGAAAATAGTATCTGCTGTGGAACTGTTATGCAGTAGACAAACTGTAATGGGTCTGGGTAGTTCGAGAGGCTGGAATTGATTTGTGCCATGACCAACCTTTTGAAGCACTTCATAATGATGGATGTCATTATCATTAAGGCATGTTGCTTGGTTTTTCTTAGGTGAGGAGGTTTAGAGGGGATGCGAGACAAATGATTTTACAAAGAGGATGGTGACACGCTGCAATGTGCTGTCAGGGAGAATGGTAGAGGCGGTTGCTTCACATCTTCTAAAAAGTACCTGGTTGAGCACTTGGCACATCATATCATTCAAGGCTATGGACCAAGTGAATGGGATTAGGTGTGAGGTTGGTGTTTTTCACATGTTAGCGCAGACTTAATTGGCTGAAGTATCTCTTCTGCACTGTATGGTCCTCTGATTCTAAGGAACTCAGCAACAGTAAGGTGAGGCGGCTAGCTGAGAATCACTTGCCCTTTCTTCCAATCTTCCTTCCTTCCCTAGCCAGCACCCATACCCTTATGACCCCCATCCTGCCCTCAATCCTTTGTGGCCTGCACCCGCACTGATCCTAGTCAGCTAGACCATGAACTCCAGCCAGAGGGCCACATTCAAATTTGAGCACTGGAAATGCATTTGATGAAACACAGCAAATTCAGGTCCATTTCTGCTAATATTCTGTGTGTCCTAGTTTAGGAGTAGTTTCCAGCTTCCTCATCCTCCATTTTCTTTGTGTATCACTGTCGAGGGCAGCCTCGATCAAGACCCCTCCAGCTTGGACTATGCCAGTTTTACCTTTGAGTTGAAAAGTAGCCTTCTGCTTCTTCCAGTTGAGAGCATAATTACAGTATTACACCAGGAACTGCACACAACATCTTAACACTCCATCAAACACCCGACATGGTTTCAATAAATCCATTCCTCTTTGATGTCCAGTTTATTCTCAGAATCAAATAGTTCAGCGACTGCTTTCAGCTTTCCTATATTTTGTAATAACTACACTTTTTGAAGTCTGGCATGAATTTAAGTTTCAACATTAAGCCAGAAATACACAGATAAATGGAATAAAAGACATCAAAGACAGCCAAAAAATTGCGAACACATTATTTCACGGAACAATCATGCTAAAATTGCAAAGTGGCATATCTGTGAAGTTAATCAGTTCTTTCTGTCCCTGAATGTTGAACGGATGTCTCAAAGGATATCTCTTTCCTTTGACGTTTGTGTTTGGAAAACATTATGAAAATGGAAGCATTCTTTTACCAAATATCTACAGATATTTGATGAGCTTGCGCTCACAGGGTGGAGTTTACTTCCACACATGGGCAAATGGGACATGGGCATCAGTGTGCAGTTCCACATCAATGATAAACACCAGCAGCTTACATTGCAGCAAATACTATTGCTTACCCTTCATGCACATTGTCATTTTTATTGTGAATTGCAATGGCTCAGAACAATGTTCTAGCTAGACTCTAATTTCATAGACCAGTTTTTAACAACAGAATTACGCAAAAAAAGTCACATTCTTTTTCCAGAAAAATGCTTCTTTTTGCCCTCCGTTTTTAAATACTTCCTCCATTAACAAATATTTAGAATGAGTGATGAAGAATTGAAATGCTTCAGAGGCATGGGCAGGATTTTCTGGCCGCGCGCACCCTAAGACTGGATAATCTCACCCGAGATCAGTGGACCTTTGCATGGTCCGTATCCCACCTGCTATGATTCTCATGGTGGGCGGGATGAGAAAATTCCACCCATGGAGTACAAAGCTGTGATTTTGCCTCCAGGGTCAGAAAAGGAAATTGGAACAATTTCTGGGTACCAGATCTACCCCAGAGTGGGTGCAGTTTCCCAAGAATATCCCTTTAATTAGCCAAGAGTTGGTTTTTGCAGGAAGAGAAATGGAAAAGAGATGACTCTCAAGTGTTGGCCCAAATTGCACAAAGAGAGGGAACCATGACTTTGGCCATTGTTTCCCTGCTGCATGATCTGCTTGCAGAATCATACATTCAGAGAAACTTAGAATGTGTCAAGAGAGCCAAAAGCCAGATCAGGACACAATGCCTGATCATGCTCTCTTTTGTCTTTGCAGGAGAAATAAACTCATAATCCTGGTGACACAATGGTTCGCACTGCTCCCTCACAGGGACTGGGGTTCAATTCCAACTTCAGTCATTGTCTGTGTGGAGGTTGCACATTCTCCTTGTGTCTGCATGGATTTCTTCTGGGTGCGCTGGTTTCTCGTCACACTGCAAAGATGTGCAGATCAAGTTGATTGGCCATGCTAAATTGTCCCTTAGTGTCAGGGGAAGATTAGCAGGGTAAATACATGAGGTCACAGGAATAAGGCCTGGGTGGGATTGTTGTCTATCTGCAACATCAGGATTCTATAATGTCTAGGAGAGGGAATACGGAGGGATAATGTAGAAAATACAGCAGCCAATTCACACGGAACAAGCTTCCATAAACAGCAATGAGATAATGTCCAGATAGTTTATTTTTCTCAAGCCAAATTGAAAATACTGAAAAATCTCAGCAGATCTGTTAACATTTGTAAGGAGAGAAAAGAGCTGATGTTTCAAGTCCAGGTGACTCATTGACAAAGCTGTTTTTCTAAGGGATGATCCTACAGAGATAATGTTAACAAGGGCACTTGGTATAGACAATACACTTTACTCCTTTAAAATAGCATCATTGAATGTTTTACAATTTGATGTGTGAATATTTCTCTACCTTTATATAGTCACAATCTCGGAGTAAAGAGTGCAATGCATTCATTACAGGGATTTGACAATAGGTTAGATTGAGAAAGTTATTGGATGGGATTTTACAGCTTCGTTTGTCCGAAAACTGTAAAATCCCACCTGAGGTAAACGATCTTCCCATTGTCCACCCCTCGCCCACTCCAATTCCTATGGTGGGAAGGATGATAAAATTCCAGCTGATGTGTCTGCTCCCAAAGGCTAATTCTAATTATCTCTTCTTGTGTCTCTCACAATTCCAGATGTTGTGCCAATTAAAACATCTTCCCCTCCATCAGCTGCCAAGCATAGCAACACCAGAGCTCAGATGTGTCAATCCTTACAAGTGCATCATCCTCCAACTCAGGCGCACTCACCATGGGTGGCACAGTGGTTAGCGCTGCTACCGCACAGAGTCAGGGATCTGGGTTCAATTCTGGCCTTAGGTCAGTGTTTGTGTAGTTTGCAGTTTCTCCCCATGTCTGCATGGGTTTCCTTCGGGTATTTTAGTTTCTTCCCACAATCCAAAGATGCATGAGTTAGATTAATTGATAATGCTAAATTCACCCTAATATCAGAGGGAATTAGCAGGGTAATTGTGTGGAGTGACAGGGGGGATTGGGGCTGGTACAGACTCCATGGGCTGAATGGCCTCCTTCTGTGCTGCAGGGATTCTATGATTCTACCTCATCGGCTCCTTGCGACCCAGGTAAACGTGGAGGCCCTGCGTGATGAGTAGTAGTGTACACAAGGACATGCCAGAGGATGATGCAGATGTGAGCATTCTCCATCAGAGGATGAGAAATAAATACGGTCCTGCTCAGCTGGGCACAGATGCAGAGCCTCAGGAGTCACAGGAAAGGAAACTGTGTATCAATAGGCACAGACTTATTCCCACATGCTGGAGTTCCCTGAGGCAGTGTGGGGTCATGGGCAACGAATGAAGATATCCATCCAACTCATGTGTGCTGCAATGGTTCAGGTCTTCGAGCACATGAGCTACCCATTGGAAAAAGTGACGAATTTTTGCCAAGCTATAAGATGCAGAATAATGCATGCAGCAAATGTGCACTGAGATAGACAAGATACATACACTATATGGTCAGTGGTGCTGAAGCAGTTATTTACAGAGATACATAATACAAACATGATCCCCTCACCCAACAATCTGTATCAGTTTGCTTCTTTGTATAGTGTTACAAATTAATACTCATCACCTGCACACGATTAAATATAATTATTAGATTTCCTTAAAGCATAAGTACAAACAAAATTTCAAAACAAATTAAATCAAAAATCTTCATATTCTACACAAAACACCATATTGCCTCCTCTAGGACCCCATATGATTTCCTTTAACAAACACTTATTTTTGTAAAACAATCCACAGTTGACTACTGCTGAAAAAGGAGATACACATCGGAATTCTACCACCCTGCCCATTATGGACTCGGAGCGGGTGAGGGGCGGACAATGGAAATGTCCGTTGACCTCAGATGGGATTTTCCAGTCTTGACTCAAGCAAGGTCATAAAATTCCACCCCACCATGCTCTCAGGCTTCTCATCTTGCACTTAGCAGGATAGCTTGCCAGACTTGTTCAATAGTAACATGAAAATGACAATTTACACTGCATAAGCAGTGGGTCAAGTGACTTGACCACTTAATTGTTGAGATCTTCCTTCTCACCAAAATTTGTTTCAAAGCAGCAAAGTTAATCTGTAAGTTTTTCTGAATGATACTTTTCACAGAGTGTACATTACCCTACCAGGAATTAACGTTCAATGAGTAAATTATCTTCATTATGACCATTGTACAGATTCTAACTTCAAATATTTGACAAATAGAATCCATATAAGGACAGCCTCCACAAGTGTCAGAGGGCTAATCTTTTTGGACAGAGTGTTTTCCACCTTGCCACTCGAAGAGGCAACAGGGAATGCATCCCCACTGATACCAACTACCCTGCAGATATTTAACATCTGTTGGGGCACTCACTGGCTGAGGGGAAAACCTCTGCCTTTTTGGGGGAGGAGGTTCCACAATCTGATTGACCAGCAGCCCCAGAGGTACCATTTTCAAGCAACAGCCACTGCTGGGCCTATGGCCAGTCCCTAAAAAGCAGCTAATCAAAGCCAAACTGATGATATATCCAGTATATTGGCAGGGCCCAGGGAATGGGTGAGGGCTGGGTTTGAGATTCTAGGGAGGGAAGCTCCGAGGACACATTTAAACAGCAGCACCATCCTGAAAAGGTGTTAAATAATGTCAACTTTTGGACAAATAACAGTGTGTCTCAATTACCAGCAATGAGTCAACACGAAGGTGACAGAATGGCCTGCCTCTGAGTGTTATTACAAAGTGAATCAGCCAAACATAGGTACATTGATACAATTCTAAACGCTTGTCATTCACACAAAAATTTTTATTTCATGTGATTTTATTTCATGTGAAAGCTAGTTTCTTCTAATCACAACAGAGGTAGGAAGGCTCAAAACATGCTGAGTAATATTTCTGACCTTTCTTACTAATGCAAAGCTAAATGGTGCAGAATAAATATACATTTTTTAAAAATGGTTTCAATGTTGCAAAGACAAAATTTGGTAACATTTAAACCTTGGATTTTTGTGGGACAGCACAAGGCCTGCAGACAAAATCTAATCCACCACACACTTTTTTAAGATTATAGATTAAACCTCACCAAGTATTGGTCCCTTGAGCAAAAAGAGACTGTTTCATTTGGGCTGAGATGTATCATTATTCACCAGAGCAAGCTTGCAAGATCTTCCCATAGGATCAGGGAGGAAATGAAAAGTTCAACCCATGTGTCACGCAGTAAGTTTTGGTTGTTCATGCACAATGTGTGTACCATGATCTATGTACTATTTGGAGAACAGAGGCATCCCCTGTGTTATGAGGACACTATTGAGATTAAACAGACTGGTTTGACCTTCAGCCTAATAAAAATAATAGATCTGCATCTGTAAGTTTAAAAATATTGTGCATATGATTATATGTTTTAATATTTTCTAACATTTCTATAAAAAATCAAGGGCAACTTGATGTGGCTCAAAGTAACAAAGGATTTATTGCCAACCATAAACAGATGTTTACAATAAAGGGTCAGACAGAATTAACTATGTGACCATACAACACTCCTCCCTGGCTCCAAGAGCAGACCCTCCCTAATCCAGGATACACTCCCTGACACCCAATTTATTCAGCTTCCTGCCACAACACTGCAAAGGGTCTGACCCGAACACATGGCCCTCAGGGAGTGCCCCCTTAAAGGGACTACAATACCATAATTTCCTTTTGGGATTTCCCTGCATTCACAAATTATCCCTGGATAAGAATAGTCAATTGCAAGGGTTCTATCAATTTGACTCTGAAGTTGAAAAGTAGTTCTCTCCTTAATGAAGATAAGGCGAAGAGTAGAACTCAACTTGGAAAGATTTAGAAATAAAAGTTGCTTTGTTTGTTATTTTGTTAAATGGGATTCCACAATAGGATAGCACTTGCTGACTAATCCTATGTGTGCTAAATTAACACCAATTTAGGATCATCAGTCAGGTTCACAATTTGGCCACTTAGGCTTGCTAGAAGCTATATATATTCATGTGCAGATACCTGTGCTCTGCGGGAAAAGGAACATGTCCAGGCATTGCACCTTTTTGAATAAAACAAAAATGTGGGCCAATCAGCCCCCTATTCTTATGTAGTATAAATTGTTGCTGAATTTAAAACTTGGCATTTTTTTGTCTGTCCTGTTGAGTATATGATGAAAAGCTTCAACAGTATGTCTTTTTTCAGCAATAATCTTATATATGGTATACATTGCTGCCATTGTGCATCGGTGGTGGGGGAAATGAATGTTTAAGTAGAAGGATGGAGTGCCAATCAAGAAAATTGCTTTGTTCTAGATTGTATCGAGCTTTTTGAAACATACAAAAACTCATTGGAGCTGTACTTATCCAGGCAATTGGGATTCCATCACAGTCTTGGCTTGTGCCTTGTAAATGATGGACAGGCTTTGCAACTCAAGAGGTCAGTTATTCACCTCAGAATTCCCAGTCTCTGACCTGCTCTTGTAGCAAAATTGGAGATAGTTAGGATCTCTCTTGTTGGAAATGATCGTTATCTGGCACTTGTGTGGTGTGAATTTTAATTGCCAATCATCAGTCCAATCTGAATATTATTCAGATCTTGCTGATTTGTACTGATCATTGTACAATCATCAACAAACATCCCCAGCTCTGATCTTATGATAAAGGAAAGTCCTTGATTGGTTAGCTCAAGATGGTTGACCTGATCAGATATCCTTAGAAACTCCTGCAGCAATGTCCTGGGACTGTGATGATTGGTCTCAAAGAATCACAACCCTCTTGTTCTGTGCAAGGTATGGTTCTAACCAGTAGTGCACTTCCTCTCTGATTCTGATAAGATCCTGAGAAGACACACAGTCAAATGCTGTCTCCAGAAATTTGATGAACAGTTCATTCCTGAAAGTAATGTTTCATATTACTTGAATGAAGGACATAGATAGGTTGGTAGACTGGGCAGATAATTGGCAAATGGAATTTAATCCGGATAAATGCGAGGTGATGCATTTTGGCCGGAAAAATGTAGAACAGAGTTATAGGATAAAAGGTAAAACTATACGGAGCATAGAGACGCAGAGAGACTTGGGGGTGCAGGCTCACAAGTCTCTGAAGGTGTCGTCACAGGTGGAGAAGGTGATAAAGAAGGCGTATAGTATGTTAGCTTTCATAGAAAAGGGTATAGAATACAAGAGTAGGAGTTTGATGTTGCAGTTGTATAGAACTTTGGTTAGGCCTCACTTGGAATACTGCGTCCAGTTCTGGTCGCCGTACTATTGGAAGGATGTGGAGTCCTTGGAGAGAGTGCAGAGGAGGTTTACCAGGATGCTGCCTGGTATGGAAGGACTGTCTTACGAGGAACGATTAAATAGACTGGGGTTGTTTTCCCTTGAAAGACGTCGGCTTAGAGGGGATCTCATAGAGGTGTATAAGATTATAAGGGGTATAGATAGAGTAAATGGAGGTAAACTTTTTCCACCTTCAGAAATGGATAGGACGAGGGGTCATGGCCTTAGGGTGAGGGGGGCTATGTATAAGACGAATATTAGAGGGCAGTTTTTCACACAAAGGGTAGTGGGGGTGTGGAATGCACTGCCGAGTAAGGTGGTGGGAGCAGGCACGCTGGGGCTGTTTAAGGGTCTCTTGGACAGCCATATGAGCGGTATGCAGATAGAGGGATATAGTAGGACTGTTTAACTATGGCTTTTTTTCCACAGGTAATTCGGTCCATACTTGACCAACAAGGAGCATGCATTCAGCAGGTGGTGCGAGGACAGCTCTTGGATGTTGATTCATGGGTTGCCTGGTGCTTCATGTCGTAAATGAGTGCTTTATCTGGACCATCTGAAGGGCACCATGACAGCTCAGTGACTATCGCTGTAGCTGTGCAGACACTTGGAATTGGGCCGGTGTCTGCGGGAGTTTGCGCGTTCTCCCCGTGGTTGCGTGGGTTTTCTCCGGGCACTCCGGTTTCCTCCCACAACCCAAAAATTCGCTCTTAGGCTGATTGGGAAATAAATTGTCCCTATAGTGAGAGTCTTCCATATTAGGAATAACCTAAATTTAGAATAGGATAATGGAATTGCTACTATATAGTTACGATGGCGGCGCGGGCTCGTTGGGCCGAAGGGCCTGTTTCCCGTGCTGTGTTGCTCTAAAGAGAAGGAAGATTAGAAAATAAAAAAATGTGGAGAAATTTGTATTTTCTTCACTACACACAGCCTATACAAAGATTGTGCATTTTTCTCCTCTCATGCACTATTATTTCAATGATTAACAAACTAAAGAATAAAAAATGGCATTCCAACTTGAATCCAATAATAACTGAAACTTAAATAAGCTTCCATTCATGAAAAGATGCACAGTAAGGAAACTTTTAATTACAAGATCCAGGGTATTCTCCACAGAACCGCATTTGTGAGAACAGAGCAGAATGTATGCACACCCAGGCAATATTCATTAAACCTTACAAACATTTTCCATTTTATCAGTACACATTGAACCTTAGCAAAGTACTGTCCAAAGACTAACATGTCTGTCACAATGACTCAGAGCAGGGTGTATGCACGGTCAGACTGTTTACATTAGCAGTAAGATAAAAAACAGCCCCATAAAAGTGTATTTAGTGGGCATGAGTCTTAATATAAAAACAGCCCAAAACAAAAACTTTATTCAATAACTCACAACAGAAAATGGTGCACAATCAATGGTCATGCCAGCAGTGTGAAAAAACAGCCTCCAAGAATAGGAACTAGCAAAATGCACTTTGTACGTGACACATTCATTTGGCACATGGAATGAGTCAAACTATTCTTTCTGAGACACTGCATAGTCCTGCTGCTTTGCAGACAATATTCTACACTGTACCTTGCAGTATCTTCCATTTCAGCAAGGTGAAACATGATGAACTCAAAATTGAAAGATCTTGGTGCTGAAGTGTCCCTCACCACATAACAGTTGACTCCTGGCAGGCAACTGAGGAATTTGAGGAATTTCTTGAGGAATTTCTTTTGCAGCCTAATCTTGCCTGCCACACTACTCTGATGGAGTTGTCTGAGGATGAAGTCCCTGACAAGAGCTACTGAACTGATAACCAGATGTATTGAATTCTTGTGTTGCAATTGCCACCCTTTCACATGGTCCTGGTTCTGGCTTCAAGCACCAGCTGGATGACTGGCATGAAGGTAGCCACCGAATCCTCTAAATCCTGAGTCACTACATTAGTTAGACACTGGGAGCCACACAGAGGTGGACTTACAATAAAACACTCTGTGCCTAGATATGGGGCCCCCCTCTGCACCAATGGGGGAGCTCCATGCCAGCCAGTGTCTGCAAGCACCAATCAGAGACTGATAACTCTGCATTTACTAATAGGTTCATTTGTATTTGTTGAGCCTATCAGCAGGCAATGCAGAGCAACATCAGATTGTAATTGGTTGAGTCTCCTTAGAGCAGGAAAACGCTAGCGAACATTGACGTGACTCGGAGGGAGAGAGGCAGCAGTCAAGGTGAAGATCTCCTGCACTTACTTAACTAATATTTTTGCAAATTGGCGAAATAAGCCACAAGGAAATTGATGAGCCAGCCAGCTGGTCAGGACTCCAAAGCAAACCCTCATCAAGGGGAACAGGGGCGATTAGAAATTAGTTGATTTTTTTCGGAACCTCACAGGCAGCCTACTGTTATGTTTTTAAAACTATTCCTTGTCCCGAGTAAATGAAACAAACATTCATCAATGGGTACTCTAACTGGTGAAATGTTGCAAGAGATATTTCTGTTTATAAAACCTCAAAAGCTCATATTAACAAGATTGTATGTGTTCATTCAAAGATGTAAATCATATGCAGGAATTAATTCTCGTTATCGGCTCAGTTTAAAAAGAATGTTATTGAAGCAAAGTGCTAAGACGTGTTGCTGCCACAGTCAAACTCTTGTCTTCTTGAGGACTATCTCTAAGGGGACATGATGAATCAGCTGCATCATCTCATAAAGGTAATGTTTTTAACCTTCCTTGAATAGTTCAGTGAATTTGATGAGCTTCTCAAAGATCATTTGGAAAGTTACCAATATTGGGGTTCAGGGATCACCAATTTTTTAATGTACAGAACCTATAACGACTCCATTACTACGTCGGCAGAGTGACTCAGAAACCAATCCACGAATGAAGTAAAAGGTGCCAAATGTGACACTGTAATAGTTGATTCAACACTTGATGTGAGTCATGTGGACCAACTAACATTAATTTTAAAACACGTGACCAGGGATGGTGAAGTTAGCAAGTGCTTTATTTGTTTTGTCCAATTACAATTTCACCCTTCTGAGTGTCTGTCAACAACTGTTTGTAATCATTGCAAATTTAGGTTTGGATATTAAAAATTGTTGTGGGTAGAGCTTCAATAATGCTGCAAATATGGTAGGAAAATATTCATATCTATAAGCAAGACTGAACAAAACAAGCCATTGTGCATTATTCATCCTATGTTCCAGTCACTCCCTGAACTAACAACGCTGTGTCCTGTGAGTAAGCTGTATATTTTTTTGACTTTGCTCAAAACATGTATGCCTTTTTCTCAGTTTCCCCATATTAGTGGAATATATTGTAATCATGCTGGAACAGACAAATGAAAAATACTTGATGGTCAAAAGAAGTTGTGGTGCCAGGTGATCGAATGCTGTTTCTGCTTTGAAAATGAGCTTTGTAGATATAAAAGAAACTTTATCAGGCATGGCTGCATCAAATTTAGAAAAAAACAATGTGTGAAAGCTGAGAGCAGAGAAGTTTAAGAAGTGTGAAATTGCTATTTTTATTGTTTCATTGAACTATTTACTTGTAGGAATTAATATCACCAGCAAACCACTGCAAAATGTTGATACAACTTTATTGAATGATGCACATTTATCAAGTTTATTTATGAGTGTCACAAGTAGGCTTAAATTGACACTGCAATGAAGTTACTATTCCACTCCGATACCTGTTTGGGTACAATGAGGGAGAATTTACCATGGCCAATGTACCTAACCAGCATGTCTTTTAGACTGTGGGAGGGAACAAGAGCAGCCAGAGGAAATCCACACAGACATGGGAAGAATGTGCAGATTCCACACAGATAGTGACCCAAACTGGGAATCAAACTTGGGTCCCTGGCGTTGTGAGGCAGTAGTGCTAATCCTGTGCCACTATGCTACCCTCAGTTAGCCTTAGTTAAACGTTTATCATGGAAGTTCAAAATGACTTTAACTCGGTGGGAAGCAGAGCCTAGCTAACAAAAATATAGGCCCCTCTTACAAGCATACAAGACACAGCAAGTTGTTTTTCAATGAAACAATGAAATCATTTTAAAAGGGGAAAAGGTCACTATTGAGGAAATCAATCTTATTTGTGACTCAATAAAAGTGCAATTGCAGAGTGGAAGTGAATCTCTTCAGAAAACTGTTGATTTATTTTGCGTGCTTTTTGAGAGAAGTTTGGATGAGAAAACTAAAAGCTACTAAGGTAAGAAATTAAGTGAATTCTAGCACAAACCTATTTCAAGATGAAATTAGACATGTATTTCATCAGTCAAAATTATCAGCTGATTTGTGCAAATTTGTACTTGATGGTTTGCAGGTCACCCTTTCCAAATGTGAAAAATGTTCTGAAAATTTTTTAAAAAAATTGTTCCAGTGAATTTTTTTTGTGTATTAACAATGTTTTAAAAAATTTCTGTATTGAAAACAGTTACTTCAGAAGTCTGGTATCAGCCATATAAATGTCAGGTTGACTGATTCTGAGAGATCAGCATCTTCATGCTGGGCATGTTGACTTGGGAGAAGACACTGGATTTGGACAGCCTTTCTTGGTACCCGATCTGGAGGATCTGTAGAGGCATTGCCGGTGATACATCACAATTGCTTTAAGGTGTCTGCTGTGCGTTGCCTAACTGTCCAAAGCATACATATGTGTGAGGAGGTGTTGGCCTCATGGTATTATTGCTAGATTATTAATCCAGAAAACTCCGTTAATGTCCTGGAGACCCAGGTTCGAATCCCATCATGATAGATGGTAGAATTTGAATTCAGTAAAAAACATCCAAAACTAAGAATCTATTGATGACCACGAAACCATTGTTGTTTATTGAAAAATAAACAGCAGGTTCACTAACATCCTTTAAGGAAGGAAATCTGCCATCCTTACCTGGTATGACCTACATGTGACTTCAGATAACAATAACATAGTTGACTCTCAACTTCCCTCTGAACAAGGGTAGCTAGGGATGGGTAATAAATGCTGGCCAGCCAGAAATGCTCATGCCCCATGAATTAATAATAATAAATACAGGAGTGTTGAATCACTTCTGCAGTAAACCATAAGGCAGGTAATACAGAGATGGAGATGGAAGTGGTTCCAGCTGGCTAAAATAGTGTATTCTTAGATGAAAACAGAATAATGAAACCCTTAATATTCTCATCCTGGAGACCAACAAGTATATAGAGATCAGAGTCTTCTTCCTCTTAAGGCATCCTCGGTTGGCTCTTATGGTATTTCTCAAGTTGAAGGATAAACAGACATAGATTTAGAATATATGACTATGTCCCACTTGGATGCCCTCCCCATTTAAAGGAGTTGGATCAGGTTTACAACCTTTCTTCCATTTTCATTTAATTTCTGAACTCTTGAATTCGCCATCATTACTTGCTTAATCTCAACAAATGATTTGGCACATATTCTGACCACGGGTACAATTGGCACAAGTACAAGTACGAGTCTCCTACGTTCTACTCCCATATATTTTATGGTTCTTTTATCCTTCCATCTCTATCAGATGTTTACTTTCTCTTTCATATAACTGACTAAAGATTTTGTTATAATTAATATGATGTAGATATTAGATTGCTAAAATGCCACTTGCTGGTATAGGCAATCTATGATGTGGAGATGCCAGTGTTGGACTGGGGTAAACACAGTAGGCAGTCTGTGCCAGTATTTCGCCAAGTGTGCCATAGCATTGTACTGGAATTATGCACCACTTCTGTCTTTTTGTCCTTTCCTATACAATTATAATTAAAATTCTAAGTAGCAGGGCGTGCAGGCAAAACATATCTAATTTAACAGTGGGAAAGGCTTTTATTGGTGAAAACTGCTGTCATCAGACAATGCTTTATCTGTAGGTGGTCTATTAAAAAGTCTCCTGTTCAAACAAGAAGAATGTGCATTGTCTCCAGGTCATTCCACTGCCTGAGAGTGCCATATTATTTGAAGAAATATATGACCATTAAACAAAACCAGTCCTCAGTCCAACATGCCTTCCTCCATGTTCTGACAGCCAGAAAAAGGTGCGCTTTTTCTGAAGATGGCATCAGAAGGCAGGCCCAGCAGACCACAGCAAACTAGATGAAGGTGGCAGAGGAAAAATGCTTCAGAGGAGAAACAAGACTAACCCTGGCCCTGGCAGGAAATGGATCAGTAAGCAGTCCCAATCTGCAAGGGCTAGTGTTTCATCTTCAACAAGAACCTCTTGTACAATCATCAGTAATGTATATGTGTGACTGGAGAGCAATGCCAGAAAAGTAGATGCATGATCAACCTTAATGCCATGTGGCAATTAAGAGTGAGGATGTTTGTCTTTTGTGTGTGTTTGCAATATGTGAATAACTGGACTATATGTATAATGGAGATGTGTGCAGACAAATGAATAGGTATCACTTGACATATCACTAACTTTGAACTTTGTCAGAAGGGACAAGTAGCCTTGCAATGCCAGGGAGAGAGATGCACAGGAGAAGTTCCTGACCTGAAGTTCCTCACAGCTGCCAAGGAGATCGAGGCTGATCAGTGAAGATAGGTCGAGCTCTTGATCCACAAGACATGCATTCCATTACTCTAGCCGTGGATTCAGTGCATCAGTGGCTTGGCCAGAGGAACAAAGATCCTTGTCCTCAAGGAACAAGGGAGCAGGTATCCTTGTGCACCTAGATGGAGGAGGATTGCATGCCAGCTGTCATAGGACTTTCCTTTCAGGATACCTCCAAGGTTAATAGTATCTCTTTAACCTGAAAACATCCAGCAGCAAAGGTCTAGGGGATGGTATGCTGGAGTATTCAAGGCTGCAAGCCTCCACAGGATGTCCACCATAGCCCACCATAATCACTGAGCAAACTATCTCCCCTTCCCTCCTTACATAGGTGTTGTTAAAACATAGTGATGGAAATGAAAACTGCATAAAGTATGATCCATAAGATAGCACAGATGACTTTTCTCATGTCTGTCTCACATTAAAATATGCACAAAATAATTTATTTCCTGTAATGATTTATAATTATTGAGAAGTTTTGGGTTGTTCCATACTATCGGATAAAGCAGTCATGGCCTGGTCCATGCTTCTGGCAGTGTGATGGCTAGAGAGGAGGTAGAGACGCAAACAACTATTCCTGAATGAGATGTATTGTATTTTTGTGTGTTTTGGACCAAATATTCATGTGAATGGTCAATACTGTGATGATCACTCTGTGGAATATGGCTGAAAATAGGTGATTTTCTGGCCTGTGCATTTTAGAGAATATTGCCTCAATTCACTCTTAGACGGTATAAGTGAGACAAGTGCAGTTGCAATCAAAGCACTTTGAAGATGATGCTGAATCAGAATAATGGGGCAAGGTAGTTTGTTACATGGCAGTCCATATACCTTTAAGATAATTTAGTACGAAAACTCACTAGCAAGTATGTGTCACACAGCTTCATTCCCCTTTCAACTCTAGGTGGTAGGTTCATAGTTTATTCAGCAAGGGAAGATGGCAGGGTTAGGTCTACACCCCAGGAAGGTGATGGAGGTCAGGCAATGGGAGTGATGGTCATGCCGATGTGATATTTTTTGGATGAACCTTTGTAAATCAGGTTGTCCATTGTATATCTCTCCATGACCCAGCTTCCAGAAAAGGCTTATTTGGATTTCCTGCTTTAACAAATCCTAATTATCTGAGAAACTCTACTGTACCTCTTCCCCTTATAAGCCTTGTCCACTTTGCAGCACCAGGTTGTGCTGTGCACAACAGATTGCTACTATTCCTTCCTACTATTCCAGACTGGTCAAGGCAGTGGAAATGCATATTAAGCAACCAAATTGTGCTCAATGATATCTCTGGTGGACACATGAGCTTGACTGCAGTGTTCCAGTCTTGGTCTAACAATGCCTCACTGACATCATCAGCCACGTACACAGGGGATATTCCTTGTCACTGAGGATTCATCCATCATGTTGGGCTGGGGCTTCAATAAGCTCCATGATCTATGAATTGTGCCAGATATATTCATCTTGTTAACTCCCTGGGAAACAAGCACAGACCTGCAAATGTTCTTTTCCTGTAATTGCACATCAGTCATACATTCAAAGAGTGAACTCCTTCATAATTTATCAATGCAGTTGATTGTTCCCAGGGAGATTTCACCTTACACTCAAGGAAACTGAAAGATGATACTGAACTTGGCTCTTCTTGTAGCTGGCTGTGTTCATTGGCGAAATCAAGAAAATTAATGACTAAACAGGGCATCAGTCAGCTCTTTTATGCATGTGTATGGCAGCCTACGAGATGCCACAAATGTCACCACCTCACTGGCATAGAAACTGCCCGCTGCTGGAGACCACTGACATGGAGTTCCCATCAACTTTCCATAGCTGTACATCTAGATCAACAATCCAACATATCACAGTGCCCATTTCCCAAGATATGTTTCTAGCATCATCACATCACCACTGTGCCTTTTGAAAGTAGTTTGCTCTTCTCGTCCAGATGCCCTGACCTGAAAACATCAGTCTTCGCCGATGCCTTCCCTCAACGTTTATTTCTCTCTCGTGCTGCCTGCTATTGATCAGGAGGCCTCTATTGCAGGGCAGCAAGTGCTTCTCTTCTTTGCGTTGTTACGTCAATGTGAGACAGAGTGAACTGGCTCCCCTCTATTCAACTGCCTCAGTTGGTCACAACAAAAGTTTACGCTTTTTTTTCACAAGAATATGTCTTTTCCTAATTCAAACACGTTTAAGTATTTATGCAGTGAGCAATAAGGTGCCAATAAAACAATGTTTTCTTTAATTAAGAAAAGAGCAAATTTATTTCCATTAAACCCAAAAAAATGAAAGCTCAATGTCACACTCACACAGGTGTCAGATGTAAGGGAAGTTAGAGTCCAATAAAAAAAAAAGGTTAAAAGAATATATAATTAAGTGTCCTTCAATTGTCTTTCAGGCAGAGAGTTTAAAATGTTGCAGCCGATATGGATCAGTTGGTTTGGTGAATGTGATCTGGTGTAAAAGGTGTTGCAATTATTATGAGATTGTGGGTTTGCTGGTAGATTTCTGCTAAACCAATTAACACATTCATTCCAAAAGAGAGAGAGAGAAAGCAGGAGCTTTCAGCCTGCTTCATCTGCTGAAGTTTCTCTTGCAACTCCTCTGCAAGAGCTAAAACCTGACCTGTTGCACTTCATCCATTGTGTATTTCCAAGAGGTTTTGAATGGGTCTATCAGTGACCGCCATTGTTTCAATATCCAGCACTTTGTACTTTAATGTCTCTCCCTTGGACAGTGATGAGTTTCATTGGGTCTCTGATTGATAGAAAATTTTGGGGATTTCCTCCTCATAATTTGTTTTTAAATTGCAGTGGAGGTGGCCTGCCATTGATTGGTGACAGGATCCTCTGCTCCTGCCAGTGTCAGTGGGTTTTCATGTTGTTCGCCCCCTTTGCCACCAGTGAACCCATGATGGGGATCACTATCTGCTGGATTGGAAGATCCCAACACCAGAAATGGCCAAGAAATTTTGGCCAGTTTCTCTATCGTCATACTCCTCTGACAATGTCATGTTTGCTTTTACACCTTCACTTTGGAAGCTGACCTTCCATTTTTAAGTAATTTGTTCTAACTGATTTCAAATTGCAAAATTTCTTGTTAGCTGAAAGGTGAAAAATAATATTTTCAAAAACAGTGTAGCCTCATGACAAATATAACTTTTACATCCCACTGAATTAAGTCCGCATTTTTTGCCCCATGCAGGCTCCATTAAGAACGTCTTCCCATAGCTGATGAAATAAGAATACTGCTCCACAAAATAATTTCAGGTATGACTTTCAGCTTCAGGAATATGCATTCTGATATTCCATAAATTTCTTTATTTTTATGAGAAGAAAATGCACATAAACTGTATATAAATGCCAATCTATATTTTCTTTATCCATGCTTGATAATCGCAAATCAAGAAAGCACAGTTATAAAAAATTTAGTCAACATTATAAGAGCATAAGTTGTAATAATCCAAATTCTGATTCCTAATGGAACATTTTAGACTGCCCTCCCCACATTTTGAATGTGGTCTTAAACAGGTAGATATTCCTGTTTAAGCAAAAATTGCCAGTATCTGAAAAAATCAAATAGCTGCAACTTTGTTGAAATATAAATTCTGAGATATGGAAAAGAACATACCTACACTCTATTCCTGGTGAAGAAAGCATTAAAACATAGAAAGCAGGAGCAAGAGTAGGCCATTCAGCCTATCAAGCCTGCTTCGCCATTCATTATGACCATTACTGATCATCCAATGCAAAAACCTGTTCCTGCCCAAGAACAAAACTCTGTAAAACTGGAGCAAGACACTCCTGCTCCTATACTTCAAAACTTTCACCATGAAGACCAAAACACCACTTGCCTTCTTCAGTGCCTGCTGCACCTGCATGCTTCTTTCAGTGACTGGTGTACAAGGACACCCAGGTCTCTTTATACAATCCCCTCTCTCAATCTGTAGCCAGTCAAATAATAATCTGCCTTTTTGTTTTTATTATAAAGTGGATAACCTCATATTTATCCACATGTACCTCATCTGCCATGCATTTGCCCACTCACTCAACTTGTCTAAGTCACACTGAAGCATCGCTGCATCCTCCTCACAGTTCACCCTCTTACTCAGCTTTCTGTCATCTGGGTCATCCTATGCCCTTTAATTTTACACACTAATCGCTTATATGAGACTTCATCAAAAACTTTTCTGAAAGTCCAAATAAACAACATCCACTGCCTCCCTCTCACTAACTCCACTAGTTACATCCTCAAAGAATTTCAGTAAGTTTGAGAAGCATGACTTTCCTTTCACAAATCTATTCAGTCTCTGTTCATTTCTTCTATTGTTCTCCAACTGCACTGCTGTCCTTTATAATGGACTGGAGCATTTTCCCCACCATCGACACCAGACTAACTAGCCTAAAATTCCCTGTTACTCTTTACCTCCCATTTTAACTAGTGGGGTTACATCGGCTATCTTCCAATCCATAGGAACTCCACAGAGTTTATAGAAAGTTTAGCTTCTACAATTGAAATACTTTGAATGCATCATGTACAGTTTTTAGTTTTACTCTTGTCAAACTCCTCAGGGATACGGATACTGACTGATAAGACATCCAAGGTATAAGCAAGAATCAATGAACTGGAACAGTTATCATAATATTGCATTATACTAGAAGAGAACAGAAAATAGACATGGTCAGTGCATAGCTATTCTTCTCAATCAATTAGCTGCAAAAGCATTAAAGGGAGTGGAATCCATTGAATTATCAAATTACCACAGTAGAATTCATCACCAGCCATGGGAAAACTTGCATTAATGGAATGTTATGCTCCACCAAGTAATAGTTTTGAGCAAGAGAAGCAAGATTTTTTATGACAAGTTGGCTGATGATTTATATATTGCAACAAAGGAAATCTTGATAAACTTATGGTCAATGGACAGCTGAATTGAAAACCCTAACCCTAATGCATGACATTTGAAGAAAGAACTGATGCATACAACATTGGTAAGATAAGTGAAAATAGTAAGAGGTTTCCTTTCTGCTGGAAATTAATAATTGGTGAACTGATTTTGCACACAAAGATACAGCCATTACCCATGCTGAGCTTTCCAGGAAGCGTAACCAGAAATTGGATTGAGTATCAGAGCTAAGTGGTGGAAATCTCTATAAGACGTCCGATCACATAAAGGATCAAGCATTAGAAGTGGCCACAATCTGCTAATAGTTAACACCAATATAGCAAATAGAAACAAGTTCAAGTGTCTTGACTCCCACATAACATCAACAGATTGAAAGATCCACATATAAGTGAACAGTTCCAGCTACATCTCAAGGAACACAGAGATTGAGCAGTGGAACCAATTTAAAATCTTGATAACTACTGTGGGGCACTGGAGACTGAGTGATAAACCAATAGGTACGGAACCTAATTGAAGAACAAACAAAAATCAAGAAGCGTGATTAGTAAAATAACCCCTTACGGATCTCTAAATATGTCTTAGGGGAGTAAAGGTTAAAAAACTGTCTAAAATTGTGAAAAAAGATGAGGAGCACAGAAAGCAGCTACCCAGAATTCTCTCAGGACTATAAAAGTTAATGAAACAACTTACTGCACAATCAACATCCAGATATCACTGCCTGTGAAAAGTAAGCAAGATACAGTTCTCACTGCAGAAGATAAAACAATTCCAAGAAATGCTTAACCACCCTGATCCAAGGTCAGCACCTCATTTAAGAGCAAAAGCTAGGATTAAAACTACTCCGAGATGGGTTACTAGTCAGAATAAAGAAAGTAGTACAATTGTAGAGCTGGGTTTTATGGTCCCTACCATGCATTTGCAGGTGGGGGTGGGGCATGTATGATAGAATAAGTGGCTAGTCCACTGCCTTCCAGTCCACCCCTGAGTTGTCACCCCACCACACAGTGAGTGGGTAAGGCATTAGCCAAAACTGGCCTATTAGGCCTATCAAGTCCATTAACTGCCTAATTAGTTGCCAATTATTGACTTGTTTCCACCTCTTCCACAACAATACTTGGTGATGTTCTCCCTGTGGCCTAGGTCACTGAGCTGGTAAATCATAAACCTAGAGCAATGCGCTGGGGTTCCAGACTTGAATCCTATCACAGTCGACAGCAGATCATCCTGTGGAAAGCATTGGTGAGCTGAAATATATATGTAAATAGAAGATCCTAACCAAAATATTTGTAGCTGGACGTACTGGAATGAAGGAGCCCGGCCTACTTTTTCACCAACTCAAACTAAAAGACAGGAAAAAAATAGGGGATTTCCAATTGGAGGAGGGTGACTTTCCTCCTTGCAGGAGAGCCCTGTGCCCATTAGGGCACTACCCCAAGACAGACATCCACTTTATGCCTCCCCCAGTCCCCAAAAGCTGAAAACCAACCCCAGCTTCTTCCTTGGATCCTATTCATCCCTAACAAATAACCTTACATTCATCTTTCAGTCCACCATCAGTGTTCCTTCTCCTTGGGTTTGCCTGCACTCCCAGCAATGCACCTCAGAGGGCTGGCGTTGCTTGTACTACTAACATGCTGGGCAGAGGAAGAGGGCACCCTTGGCTTGGGCTGCCGGCAATATATTGTTGCTGTGGGGCAACACAATCACTCACAATTTGCAGCTCTCCTGTAAAATTCACTCCATAGAATTGTAGCCAATGTAATTGTCTAATATCCTAGGAAATTAGAATGCATTGAGTGGAATGCTTAAAGCTTTCTTGAACCCTGCAGTCCATACGGTGTAGGTACAGTCAGAGTGCTGTAAGGGAATTCCAGGTTCAGTGGAGGAAGTGAAATGCAGTTTCAAGTCCGGATAGTATGTGATTTAGTGGAGGACTTGCAGCTCGTGAAATCTCCATCCATCTGATGCCCTTATTCTTTTGGATAATTCATACCACTGTTTTGAAAAGGTGTTGCTGAAAGTGGCTTGGCGACCTGCAGTGGTGCACCTTGTGAATGCATTGGTGGTGGAGAGAAGAAATGATTAAAGTCATATAAAGGATGCAACATCAAGGGGGATGTTGAGCTCCTGGGTGTTGTTCATCCAGGCAAGTGGGGAGAATGCCATCACATGCCTGACTTTTGCTTTGTGAACGGTGGACAGGCTTTGGGAAAATAGGACGTGAGTTATTTTGTTCAGAATTCCTGGCTTCTGACTTGCTCTAGTAGCCACAATGTTTATATGGTTAGACCAGTTCAATGGTTACCCTCGTAAATTTTTTTAGTGCATCTTCACACACAATCTTTTCCCCTTTTGAGGAATACTGGGCAATTGGAAGATTGATTCCCAAGCTCATTTTCGGCCTGTTGAACTACCTCATGAATGCTCCTTCCATGGCCAACAAGCCCTGGACTTGGACTTGAACTTTGAGGTTATGGCCTGAATGTTGAAACGCGGCAAAGGCCTCCTCCCAAGAAGCCATGAGTGGGAGATTGCCATTGAATGTCAAAGCGAGATGATTAGATTTTCTCTTGTTAGAGATTATCTTTGTGTGGCATGTATGTGATACAAATGTTACTTGCCATTTATCAGCACAAGACTGGATATTATCTAGGTCTATGGAAATGGACTGCTTCACGGACCAGGCTAAGTACAAAAAAAGGTTCAGAGGGGAGATGAAGACACAAATCAGAGAAGCAAAACAGGAGTATAAAATGAAACTAGTAATCAACATAAAAAGGAATCCCAAAGTCTTCTACAGGCATATAAACAGTAAAAGGATGGTAAGTTGGGTCAGGGTAGGGGTCAAAAAGAGTAGGCTGAGAGCATAGCTAAGATATTAAATTAATACATTGCATCTGTCTTTACCAAGGAAGAAAGCAAAGATAATTCAGACTCTTGGAGAGGTTAACATTGATTTGTCAGAGATATTGGATGAGCTTTATGTACTGAAAATTAATAATGTGCCTGGACTACCAGATGGAATACATCTGAAGACTCTGAGGGAAGAAAAGTGGAGATTGCAGAGGCACTGGCCATAATGTTTTAGTCTTCCTTAAGCTTGGGGGTGGTGCCATAGGACTGGAGAATTGCAAACATTTCACCTTTCTTCAGAAAAGGGTGTAAAGATATTATCCAGCAACTACTGGTTAGTTGATTTAATGTCAGTGTTGGGGTTTTGACAGTAGCAATGCTGTTGATGTGATGTGTATGAACTTCCAAAAGGCATTTGCTACAGTGCTGCATAATAGTCTCATGATAAATCTCCTGGAATAAAAGGGGTAGTATCAATACGGATACAGACTGAGTGGCAGGAAAGAATGAGTAGTAATCAATGGATGCTTTCAGATTGGGGAACTGTTTGTAGTGGACTGTCTCTACAGGGGTCAGTAACTCCAGCTTTTCTTAATACATATTAATGACCTAGACTTTGATGTGCAGGGCACAATTTCAAAATGTGTGGGTGGTATGAAATTTGGAAGCATAGTGAACATTAAGGGCAATGATATAGGACTTCATCAGAACAAACTGATGGAGTGGGCAGACAGGTTGCACATTAATTTATAATGCGAAGGAAGGTCAACTGATTAATTTGGAAAGGAAAAATAAGGAGAGACAATACAAAATAAGACTATATTCTGGCAGACCTCAACAGAATATCCTCTGGAGCAGCATAACACTTTGACGGCAACTCTCTGGGAGATTGCTGCATTTAGCAGCACAGGTACAATCTCCAGAAGTTATTATTAGTTTCAGAGGAGCAAAGATTCATAAACTGATGGTTGCACTATCCACACCACTGCAAAACCTGGATCACAATCATGTCCATAATGATAACATCAAATCTTTGTAGCTTAATTCATTCTTACATTTTCTCTCTCTCACATCCTGCAGGACATGGTTCAGCTGATCACTGATGATGGCAACACCTCAGAGAAGGTCAGCCCTCTGAGAGCACATGATTACAAGGCTCATTCAGGCCATGCACCAACTTAGACACATGCTCTTCTGTGGGACAGGTTAGGAAGATGGCTGGTTATTCATCCAATGACTTACACAGCATAAATGAACAACAGATGGTGGAGACAGGGATAGTCATATAGTGTTCATACTGGAGGACACAGAATGGTCCAAGCCCTGGTTATCTGGAAGCAGATGCTGTGCCTCAGGAGATTGTTGAAGAACAGGGTTCTTCTGGAGCAGACACAGAGAAAGCACACTGAACAGTCAGGCAGGCATCCCAGCTGCACTGTGCAGACTGCTGAAGAATTGATGGAGTCTGTCTTAAGCATGAATGCTTGATATCACAGGTAATTGCAATGATGTCTTCATCCACGCAGAAAGTAATTACCTGTGTAGAGTATCAAACATGGTAATCACACAAATGCACACAGGTATTTACCAATAATAGCCACACAATTGATTCCAGCTGAAGTAAGATGAGAAAATATCCCAGCTTTGGCATGCATTACCTCATTCATCTGCAACAAAGTGTTCTCCAGATTTTTACTCGCTGAGAAGTGTGGGTGGGTCAATAGAGGAAGTTGGTGAAAAGGGATATGGAAATAGGGACTTAGTTCAAAGTGTTTCCACTGCATGCTCACTGCCGCCCATAAATCAATGTTCCGTGTCTCATGTCCCAGTGACTGAGATTGTTGATGCACAGTTCAATGCGGTTTTTGCTGAGGCCTTCTCAGGCCCCAGAGCTATGGCGACTCTGTGTAAGAGCATCTCGCCATTAACGGAGATGTAATGAATTGTACGCGCACAAGATTATGCGTACAGATGTGTCACAAGATGTCACATTGATAAGTTTCTGTTTGTCATGTGAAACAAATAAATTTCATTCTTTCACCATTTTCTCTTCTTACCCATTCTTGATTACAGACTAGCAAGTGACTTGTTCAGTTGTGGGGATGATGAAGAGGAAAAAATGAATTGACACCACGAAACAGACAGATATGAGGCATGGGTGTCCCAGCATGTTTTAAAAGTTTATCCTAAGCCTGTAGACTCCTGTAAGGCCTCCGTCAAATCACTCTTTTGCTCCCTCTGTATGGCAAATTGCAGCTCTTTGCTGATTCTCTCTCTGCACGACAAACTGTAAACTTTTAGCGATGCTCTCTCTCTCTCTGCATATCTGTGATCAGTCTCTGTTGCTGGTGCTGTTCCTGTTGTTGCTGTTGGTCATCTTGATCATCATCTGAGTTCCAAAGTAAAGCAGTGTAAGGAGCACTCATACTGATCTGATAGATCAGAGACTGAGTGAATGTCAGTATGTAGATCAAACTTCCAATCCCAAAAGAGTGGCTGACAGCTCTAAAGTGTGTAATTTCTGAAGAGTATAGGTAATGTGAACAAACACTTTCAAACAACCAGGTAAGAAAGCAACTGTGAGTTTTCAGTACTTATTGGCATATTATCCTGTCACATCTTCAACTCCCTTAATTGTCGTTGTCTTCTAGCTTGACTTGCACTGGCAAGTACCAAGAAACCTGGAAAATCCTTGCAGTCAAAATTAAATTCCAAATCACCTTAGATGGCTGTAACTCGGTGACTAATAGGTCGAAATTCTCTCACCGAAGTGCGGTTATGTTTGTATGGTCTAAATTGCTAGAATGAAATGCAAATATTGGTATATTGGAGCTGACTTTCCAATGTGCTTGCATTTCTCCAAGGTTTCATCCTCCTGAGACCCAAGTCCGTAAGCTCACCTTGTCAAAATTCTCCCAGTGTTTTCATTCATCTTAATATTTAGTTGGAGGAAATTTCTGCTCATCCATTACAAAGTCTTCAGACATGTTGTTTGGAATTCTTTGACCCCACTGCAGTTGCGATTCTCTGGTCCTGCTGCAGTGAATGAAGATTTGGTTGAGTGCCAAGTTCTCACTGGCAGTGGCAGAGATCCAACCAGATTATCTTGTTTTTAGGGATAATGGGCAGAACTTATCCCTGATCAATCACTCTCGCCCCAAGACCATGAAATTCTGCCTGAGGTCAATGGCTCGTTGCATGGTTCATGTCTCACCCTTTAGTTGGGGCTATATTTAGTTGAAATTTGCTAATAGTTTTGTGGATTAGACTTATATCCAATACAAACTAGTTGGGACTATCAGAATTCACTCCACTTTGGGCACTAAGGCTGATACATGTCTCTTTTACAAAGGGTAGATTTTCTGGAGATAATTTTTCCCAGATACCTTAGATGCTGAAGAGTATCCAAGATGGCAAAATGGGATCTTGAGCTGCAAAACTTGTTAAACCAGCTTGGTAAAAGAGTTGAAGTACGCACTAGTAGCAGCTGTCCCAAGGATGGTTAAGAGGTCTGACTGATGTTAAAATTGTTTGCTAGCAGTTACTCATGAAGCCCAGTGTGGTAACTAACGTTTCAAGTAATGACCTCTTGTAATAGTGAATAAATGAATAAGTTACCACTGAGGATTTCTCACTCGAGATAAAATCATACTCAGTTTTCACTCTTCGCTTTCTGTTGGAAATTGACTGACTAGACTTTGTTAGAAAACAATTTTTGTGACACATTGTAAGATTTTCTGGAACGTTTTGGGCTGAATGTTCTCAGTCCAATGGAGGCAGGCGGGGAAGGCAAAGGGCTGCCTGAAGGAAGGCAGTGGGAGGCGAACCTGATGTCTTCCTTCTAGCCATGGCCAGAAACTTAGTAGAATCGCCGCTTCATTTAATAAATGCTCTGTCGTCCATGGAAGGGCTCCCTTGGCAGCAATGGCCTCCCGGGCCTCAGGCTCTGTTGCCATAATAATGACAATATGGATAGGTTGAATGAGTGGGCAAAGATTGGGCAAATGTAGTGTTTTGTGGGAAAATGTTATATTGTCCATTTGGCAGGAAGAGCAAAAAAGAAGCATATTATCTCAACTGTGAGAGATTTTAGAACCTATAGGTGCAGAGGAATGTGGGTATACCAGTGCATGACTTACAAAAGGCTAGTATGCAGGTATTTCAAGTAATAAGGAAAGTTGATGGAATGTTTTTGTTTATTGCAAGAAGAATTTAATACAAAAGTTGAGATGTTATGCTTCAATATACAGGACTTTGGTGGGATCATATCTGGAAATACTGTGTACAGTATTGGTCTTCTTATTTAAGGAAGAATCTAAATGCATTGGAAGCAACTCAGATATGGTCGAATAGACCTAATATCTGCACTTGGAGGGTTGTCTTATGAGAAAGGGTGGTCAGTTCGGCTTTATCTGCTAGAGTCTAGAAGAGTAAGAGGTCACTTGATTGAAACATGTAAGATCCTGAAGGGACTTGACAGTTTGGATGTGAGACTCTTAATCTCAAGGTTCAGGCCCCATATTGGGTGCCATTGCTTAGGAACGGCATTATGGCCGAGTGGTTAGCATTGCTGCCTCACAGTGCCAGGGACCCAGGTTCAATTCCAGCCTCAGGTCACTGTCTATGTGGACTTTGCACATTCTCTCTGTATCTGCATTAGTTTCTAAGTGCTTCGATTTCCCTCCAGTGTCCAAAGATGTGCGGCTTAGCTGGATTGGTCAAGCTAAATTGACCCGTAGTGTCAGGGGGATTAGCTTGTGTAAATATGTGACGTTATGAGAATAGGGCCTGGATGGGATTGTGGTCGGTGCAGATTTAATGGGCCAATTGGCTTCCTTCTGCACTATATGGATTCTATGATGATTCTATGTGGAAATGATGTTTCCCACTTGTGGGAGAATCAAGAACGAGAAGTCACTGTTTAAAAAGAAGAGGTTGTCTATTTAAGACAAAAATGAGGAGTTATGTTTCTCTTAAGAGCATAGTGTATCTTTGGGACTCTCTTGCTCAAAAGGCACAGCCTGAATATTCTGTATGCAGAACTAGATAGAAACTTGATGAGCATGGAGATAAAAGGTTACAGGGATGGGTGAGAATGTAGAGTTGAGATTCCAATCAGATCAGCCAAGAGTAGGCTCAAGAGATTGAGTGGCTGCTCAGACTGCAGCTAAGTCATTCGTTCACGTTAAATTTTTGGCAAACATATCCAATATAGTCAGTTGACTATGACAGTCTTCCAAAAAAGCTTGAAAACACCTTTGTGGCAATACATTCATTTGTGTAACCTGATAATGTTTATCTATGTTGCGTCATCGCTGAATCTGTGCTGAGGTAACATTTTCTACTCCATATAAATTGTGGTACAACTTGCGGAGACAGCAACTTCTTTCACGTGACACGTTCTGCCTCATGAATTATATTGATAAATATTTTATCTGTGATTACAAGTTCTTCTGAATACTTGTTCTTAGTTTCAAAAAGTCTGATATCAGCTTAAGCATAGCTACAACAGCTTGGTATTTATTTGGCACCTTTAAACTCTGCCTGTTTCTCAAGGTGCTCTGCAGAAGTAATATAAATTGAGACCAAGCTACTTAAAGAGATATTAAGGCATGTGACCAAAAGTTTATTGAAACAGTTTATTGATCAGCCGTTTTACCAGAATTCCATCTTGGAGAATAGAGTGTTACTTACAAGGAAAGTCTTTCACATTGAGCATTTGCAGAATCACTATTGTCAGTGAAAAATGGACTATGGCTCAGGGTATTTGGGTTTTAACATGTAACCAGTCTGGTGTTCTACAGTCATGTGACTAAACCATGAGACTGCCTCTGAGGCAGACATCTTGAGAGAAATTCAATAAAATCTCTCACTGAGAAGCATTGATGAAGAATTGCTGACCTTGTACATGAAACGTAGGGTTTTCAGAAGCAATACAGGTGTGATGAACATATCATACAGGGTTTGATGTAAGGTTTGCCAATTCTTTGTCAAACAAGATGATGCACCATCAGCTCCAATTGTACGAACGGCGGGGTATATTTATTACCCAAGCTGGTTTCCCTGAATGGTAGTAATATGCTCCATTCCTCAAATGGTTTTGTGATGATGCTCCTGAAATAGTGTTTGGTCCAAGATCTCCACGTTGCGGCCTCTGGCACATCTCTGATTTTCTTCACTCCACCATTGGTGACTGTGCCCACAGCTGCACAATTCCACCCATGAGTCTCTCTTCCTTTCGAGCTTTGGGTCACCCTCACAGCCTAGCCTATTGTCACCTGGCCTAATATATCCTTGTGTAGCTTGGTGTACCTTTGTGTTTGATAAACACTCCTGCAAAATGCCTTCAGACATTGTATTATATTAAAGGTTCTATCTAATCAGGTTTCTGCCCCTACTGCAGGACTGAAATTACTCTTTATCAATGTACTGGCTCATAACTGACAGATGGTCCTAGACAGCCTGGTCTCCCAAATTCCATGGATTTCTGAGGAAGGTAGCCAAGGGAAGGCATGTGCTACTGCATTGAGAAAAGGTGGACTCCAGCAGCATGGCTGTCTAGTGGGAGCTATCAGATCCTGAAAGGCTTCTGAGACAATGGTCACCACAGTCTGAAAGCTGTAACTTCTGTCTCACTCCATTCAGTGCCCTTGTGTCTCCAGAGCTTTAGCCTGTGTAGATAGGAATGCAGCACTGAGTTCTCCTTGGCTTTTGTCTTGCTGGGGATCCGCTGTAGCTGCCAGTTGCTCCATTGATGCCTGGGGGAAGACAAAACTCTTAAGCTGTTACAGCAAAGCAAAAATGGCTGCCCCTGGGCTTGTACCTTTGAATTGCTACACACCTTTAGAGATTGTTCTCATAGACTACTGATAGCTTTCCTGTTCATTGAACATCCTTCTCTTCAGCCAAGTACCTATGAGATCCGATCCCAAAACTGCAAAGTCATGGGCAGTTGCATCCTCAGTTTCTTATGGATATTGGCAGATCCTCACCTATTCTTCTGGTTCCCTTCTGCTGTGTGAATCAGTCAGTGTCACATCCTTACCACCAATTTCTGTGTCACCCCCAGGTGGACAAAAATTGGTGCCTGGCAGGAACCAGTGTTGCAGCTTTCCCACCAACTGAAGATTAACCTGATGATTGCCAGAAAGCTGAATAGATTTTGCAGTTGTCTTTAAGTTTCCTTCTAACCCCTCCTGCTCAGAAGAAATACAGCTCAAGCTGAGCACTGGCTGAAATGAGGGAGAGGGTGTGGTGGCATTGCAGCGGAGCAACCATCCCCCTCCCCCTACTCACCATGCTGAGGCAGATGCCATGGGTGTTTATTCCCACTGATCACAGTATTTAAGAGCGCAGAAGAGACCCTTCGAGTCTGCACCCATGCACAAAAGTCCCTGACCTGCCCACCTAATCCCACTTGCCAACACCTAGCCTATAGCCTTGAATGTTATGGTGTGCCAAGTACTCATCCAGGCACTTCTTATAGATGTGAGGCATCCCATCTCCACCACCCTCCAGACTGTCCACCCTCTGGGTAAAAAAGTCAAATCCCCCCTAATCTTCCCACACCTCACTTTTAACTTGTGTCCCCTCGTAATTGATCCTTTAACTGAGGGGAACAGCTGCTCCCTATCCACCCTGTCCATGTCCTCCATAATCTTGAACACCTCAATCAAGTCACCCCTCCATTTTCTCTGCTTCAACGAAAACAACCCAAGCTATCCAACTTCTCTTTATAACTTAAATGTTCCATCCCAGGCAACATCCTGGTGAATCTCCTCTGCACCCCTTCCAGTGCATTCACATCCTTCCAATAATCTGGCAACCAGATCTGCACACACTACTCTAGCT
The DNA here is from genome assembly GCA_024679065.1 of Sphyrna mokarran. Classification (NCBI taxonomy): domain Eukaryota; kingdom Metazoa; phylum Chordata; class Chondrichthyes; order Carcharhiniformes; family Carcharhinidae; genus Sphyrna; species Sphyrna mokarran. The sequence continues at coordinate 75,869,277 of JAGIQG010000007.1, read as the reverse complement.
GTGGTCTCCCCAAAATTTCTGTTACGCTCTCCTAGAACTTTCTGTGAGCCTAGTATTGATTGTAGAAATAATGACCCAAGAAACATTCTAATGCTCAAAAATAATTAGGAAGCTGTAGAAATTTGAAGGTAAAAACAGGTTGAAGGCTGGTCCATTCATTTGCAAAGTTTTCTAACAATGAGATCTTTAAGAGATTGGAATGCGGGGGTAGAAAAGATCTACAAAAGAAAATGAGTTTCTGGCTCTTTTCTATTGGGATACTGAATATAAATACAAGGGAGAGATACTGGGTGGGATTCTCTGATCTTGTTTCCATTTGTCCCACTGCAAGTGTTCCAACCAAAACTTCACTCACTTCAGCGGCAACGGAGAATCCCAACTGCAAACGAGGGGGGAGGTTTTCAGTAGATGAGTTTATACAAGATGTTGGATTAGTCATAGCTGTACAGTTAAATGCAGTTGTAAGATGTCCCATTATAGGAGGAAAAATGGAGTCTAGCAAATGATACAAAGTTATATCAGAAATGAAAGTTTATATTTGTAAAGAAGATTGGAAATAGAAGATTTATTTTCATTGCAATAGTAAGGGATAAAGAGACCATTAAAAACTATGAGAGGTTTTGAGATGGCAAGCAGTGAAAGATTGTTTCCAATTATTGACATGGACATGGAAGAATCAGCGGAAGAGTACTTAAAATAAATATATCCAGACTGGAAAATGGCATGTTTTGTCCAAATGAACTGCAGAAACATAATTCAAAAAAGAAATTAAGTATTTAAGAAAAACATGAATAAAGATAGGGGAGAGGGAAGAAAATAGGATGAGCTTCCTACTCCAACAGGCAAAGGATCAATGGGTTTAATGTCACACAAACACATCAATCTAAATGTCCTCTTCAAGTCACACACAATTTTGCCCATGATATGTATTGCTGCTCCATTATCAACACTGAGTCAAAATGCTGGCATCCCTGTGCATCGTCAACATATGTGTGACAATTATTTATAAGCCTGCCCACCAAACCATCCTCAGAACAGAGTGTTCTCACCAGTCAGCAATAACATATTCAAAGAACAAAAATGGAATGGTTTCCTTTGGTGCATTTTTATGATTCATTAAGAAGGAACATCTGAGGCAATGGTGTAGAGGGATCTTTCCCGTTCCACCCCATCATGAGAATCGTAACGGGCGAGGGGCAGACCATGGAGAGGTCAGTTGACCTCGGGTGGGATTTTTCAGTTTCGGGGCAAATGTGACTGGAAATTCCTACCTATAGTCAGGTTGTCAAAATGCAAACCAAATTTCAAATTCATTAGACAATATCTGGAGAAATGTATTAAGCATAACTTATTTAGTGTCACAAGTAGATTTACATTAACACTGAAATGAAGTTACTGTGAAAATCTCCTAGTTCAGTGCCTGTTCGGGTACGCTGAGGGAGAATTTCACATGACCAATGCACCTAATCAGCACGTCTTTCAGACTGTAGGTGGAAACTGCAGCACCCAGAAGAAACCCACGCAGCCATGAGGTGAATGTGCAGTCTCCACACAGTCAGAGACTCAAGCCAGGTCCCTGACACCGTGAGGCAGCAGTGCTAACTGCTGTGCCACCGTGCTGTCCGAATGTAAGTTGTAGTGTAACGATATTGATAATACATTGGTTATTGATTAACAATTTTGATCTTTCATAAATTCTTTTCAAAGGCTAAAGGGATGGGCAATAAATGCTGGCCATGCCAGCAACACTCACATCCCAAGAACAAATCAAGAAAGGTGCAAAAGTAATATATAGAACTCAAAACAGGAGCTAGCAGATGTCAAGTTATGCTTCACAATTTGAAAGGTATTGACATTTATTTGTTTTTTTACACATGGAAAACTCCAATTTTCTGAAAATGTAGTAAGTACATGCAATGTGCTGAGCACTCATCTCACTTATACAATGTTATCAAGTATTTAAAAAATGTGAATACTTTACATTCCAGTATTGATTTTCTTCCAGAAATTGATAATTTTTGATTTCTTCACAATAATTCATACAAAAATAATTTCATGTTTATAAAATAGATCATTGCATCAGAATAAATTACAATGATTATATAATTATTCACTCTGTATGTACAAACCAAGGAACAGTTGTAAATGGATTCATCCTGTTTCCATGAGGGAGAAGGAAAGATGTATTGATACAATTTAAGGCAGCTTTCTTTTCAGTCAAAAACTATTAAGCAAAATCTATTTCCGAATAATATCTATGGATCTATGTTGAAGCATTAAATGTTAAACTTTGATATTACCCTGGAAGCTAATCTGATTTGGGATCACCACACATCTAAACGGGCAGAGAACAGTGCAGTCATCTTCTGCTAGAAAAGATTTGCATTATTTTTTAATAAAGCTCCCTCTTCTGGTCATGCAATGTAAAACCATGTGGTAAAACCCAGCAGCCGCACTGCTGCTGCTAGGGGATATACCGGGCTGATACTGTAAGGTATGACTCAAACAGAAAAGGTTTTAAGTAGAGTGATGTAGAATGAAAAAATCTGGTAATGTGATGTTGGCTGTAATATTATGTGTTCCAGACTGGAGTTTTCCAGCTGTGGTTGGGATGTCAGATGTTCAGTCATTTGTAGACCTGAATTTGTCACCTTCAGTTTACAGTTACTTTAAAACAAAATGAAAGTAAAGCCCGTCTTAGAAGGCAGAATGTACAGTATATACATAGCCTGGTATGAAATAGCCCATTTACTCCTTGTCATAGATCTAAATAACGGCTGCACCAAAATGGGGAAAAGTGAAAGAACTAACCAAATGTAAATTGATTAATCTAACCTATAATTCATAAAAATTACAACATTAACTTTGGAATATGAACCAAGATTGTTTTGCCATTATACAAATAACTTGAACCAAATCCCTTTGAAATATTAACCTGAGATTGCAACTTGTGTTTAAGAGCAATACCTTTTTGCTCCCATAATGGTAAACCCCACAAAAACAAATGTTGGCAAAGTTTAAAACAAAAATAAACAGCCATTAACACAGACAGCACAAAACGGCAGTGTTTTCTATCCACCTGTGGCTTGTCCTACGAGCGGTTTGACAACTTGATTTCATTTTCTGGTTTTGAAGTGTTCGGAAAGCACAAGCTGCCATTCTTAAATTTAAATTTGGCATCACAAGCCTTTCTGCTTTGGCAATGGCACTTGTTGAGAAATAACTGAGTGGCTGTTTGAAGCAAGTTTGTATTGTTCTTGTCCTGAACCTTGTGGAGGAGATGGTAATGGGGTTTCAGGTGTAGCTGCAGAGAAATGCACACAAAAACAATGCAGTGGTCACAGTTGTGGCATTTTGAATGACAAATATATAAGACCATAATACCATAAGACATAGGAGCAGAATTGGCCACTCAGCCCACTGAGTCTATTCTGCCATTCAATTATGGCTGGTATTTCTCTCATTCCCATTCTCCTGCCTTTTCTCCATAATCCCTGACCCCCTTATTAATCAAGAACCTGTTTATCTCTGTCTTAATTGGAGAGGGTACAGAGGAGGTTTACCAGGATGTTGCCTGGTATGGAGGGCAGGTCTTATGAAGAGAGGCTGAGGGATTTGAAGTTGTTTTCGTTAGAAAGAAGGCGGCTAAGAGGAGACCTTATTGAAACATATAAGATGATTAGAGGTTTAGATAGGGTGGACAGTGATAGCCTTTTTCCTAGGATGGAGAAAGCTAGCCTGAGGGGACATAGCTTTAAATTAAGGGGTGGTAGTTACAGGACGGATATCAGAGGTAGGTTCGGGTATGGAATGCCCTGCCTGCTGCAGTTGTAGATGCGCCAAGTTTGGTGGTGTTTAAGAGGTTAGTAGATAAGTTTATGGACGAAGAGGGAATGGTTTAGTTTGGAGGGTCATTGCTTTTTCCTAATTGGTCGGCGCAACATCAAAAGCCGAAGGGCCTGTTCTGTGCTGTAATGTTCTATGTTCTATGTTCTAAAGACATTCAATGACCTGATCTCCACAGCGGTAAAGAGTTGCACAGATTCACCACTCTCTGGCTGAAGAAATTCCTCCTCATCTCTGTTTCAAAGAATTGTCTCTTTAGCCTGAGGTTGTGCCCGCTGGTTTTAGTTTTTCCAACTTCTGCAAACATCCTTCCCACATCCACTCCATCCAGGCCTTGCAGTATCCTCTAGATTTCAATAAGATCCCCTCTCACCTTTCTAAACTATCACGAATACAGACCCAGAGTCCTCAAATGACAAGCTCTTCATTCCAGGGATCATTCTTGTGAACCTCCTCTGAACCATGGAAGACTTCTACAGAAAATGCAGATGTGTGCCCATGGAAGACTTCTACAGAAAATGCAGATGTGTGGAATAGAGGGTGATTTAGCTAATTGGATTAGGAATTGGCTGGCAGATAGAAGACAGAGGGTGGTGGTTGATGGGAGATATTCATCGTGGAGTTGGAGTTTAATGTGAAAAAGTGTGAGGTAATGCACTTTGGCAGGAACAATAAATGTGTAGAGTATAGGGCTAATGGTAGGGCTCTTAATAGTGTTGAGGAACAGAAGGATCTTGGTGTATGTGTCAATAGATCCCTGAAAGTAGGCAGTCAAGTGGATAAAGTTGTTAAGAAGGCATATGGAGTCTTAGCTTTTATTGGTAGGGGGATTGAATTTAGGAGCCGCAGCATCATGTTGCAACTGTACAAAACTCTAGTGCGGCCGCACTTGGAGTATTGTGTGCAGTTCTGGTCCCCACATTATAAGAAAGATGTGGAGGCATTGGAGAGGGTACAGAGGAGGTTTACCAGGATGTTGCCTGGTATGGAGGGCAGGTCTTATGAAGAGAGGCTGAGGGATTTGAGGTTGTTTTCGTTAGAAAGAGGCGGCTAAGAGGGGACCTTATCGAAACATATAAGATGATTAGAGGTTTAGATAGGGTGGACAGTGATAGCCTTTTTCCTAGGATGGAGAAAGCTAGCACGAGGGGACACAGCTTTAAATTAAGGGGTATGAGTTATAGGACGGATATCAGAGGTAGGTTCTTTACTCAAAGAGTGATTAGGGAGTGGAATGCCCTGCCTGCAGCTGTTGTAGATGCGCCAAGTTTGGTGGCGTTTAAGAGGTTAATTGATAAGTATATGGAAGAGAAGGGAATGGTTTAGTTTGGAGGGGCATTGCTTTTTATTTTGGTCGGCACAACATCGAAGGCCGAAGGGCCTGTTCTGTGCTGTAATGTTCTATGTTCTATGTTCTAACCCTTTCCAACACTAGCACATCATTCCTTAAACATGGGGCCCAAAACTGCTCACAATACTCCAAATGTCTAACTAGATAAGAAAACAACTGGAAACATGTTCTCTTTCATGTCATCTGTAAAACAGAATTAATACTTAAGACATTTTTTTATGTGTCACGTCATAATAGGTGAAATGCTGTGTTTCCATCTCTGGAGTCTCAAAACTTCAACCATTCTAAAGGCCTCCAGCATCCTCATTGTTTTCATCCTTTTTATTATGCATTGCATCCCATTTGGTCCCTCACATCAAGTCACAAAGTAATAAAGTTCTGATGATGCTACCTTTGCAGGACATTTCCTTGTTTCTGTCCTGTTTTCTGGCATACCATATTCTCCTCTCCCTATATTGAGGTTACTGTGTCCATGTCCTTGTTTACACTAAGTTCACGTTCACCTATCACCCTCATGCCCACATACTGATTCCCACTCAAGGAATGCTTCCATTTTTAAACTTTCATCTCTTTCAACTCACTTCCTAGTCCTGCCCCAACTCAGTATCTTAGGAACTTCAAACAGCCCCACAATGCTCCAAGATAATATGCTGCATTTAGCTAATTCTAGCCTCTTGACCATTCTTGATTTTAATTGTTCTATCAGTTTTCAGCTACCTAGACTGCTAAGCTCTGGAATTCCCCTCCCTACACTTCACTGCCTTTTTATTATGCTTTCTTCTTTCAGGACACTCTTTAAATGCTACCTCATTGACCAAGCTTTTAGCTATCAGCCTTATTATTGTGTTAATTGGCTCGATGTCTAATCTGGTCCAATGAAGTGCTTGTAACATTTTATTATGTTAAAGATGCTATATAAATATAGGTTGTCACTGGAGCAAGTTGCAGAATTTCTAATTGGAATGATGCAAATTGACAAGGTGCTAGCTGAGCAAGTGCAGCATTGATGTACATCTTATTTATCTATACATTAGCAAAGTGTCATCAATTTAAATCATCAACCTGCCACCCAGAGGTTAATTAGAGATAAAAAAAAGATAGTTTCTCTCAAATCATATAATCCTTATAGTTGCAGAAGGAGTACACTCAGCTCATCAAGTCTGCACTGACAATAATCCCATCCAGGTCCTATTCCCAGAACCCCAAGCATTTACCCTGATAATTTAACATGATCAATCAACCTTACCCACACACATTTGGACTGTGGGAGGAAAGGAAGCACCTGGAGGAATCCCATGCAGACATGAGGAGAATGTGCAAACTGCAGACAGTCACTCAAGTCCACTGGCACTATGAGGCGGTAATGCAAATCACTGTGCCATTGTATAGCCCTCGCAAATAGTCAACCCCCAACTTCAGTTTACATTTGGGCAACAAACTGAAATTCAAACCCAATCTTATGTTCTTTTTCTTTGTCATGAGTTTCCTAATTCTAAACAAGCTCTCTTTATTATGGACATTATCTTCATGCTTTTAATAAAATATAACATTTAAAATGTATTAGAAAGATGAAAATAATAATTAATCTTAGATTCCTGGAGAATCTTGACCTTCTGTGCTATGTTTCCAAGTTTACATCTACTTAGACTTTAATCTTGGCACTTTGGTGTCATTCTATGAATTGATTTTGTAAACGTGGAAAAGATAAGCTACATATTAGTACCATGAGATAATATCTTACACCTTATCTTTCATGACATTTCACTAAAGATATGCTCTTCAACTATGCACAATGCTCCTTATACAGAATGGCAACATCAAAACCATACTGTTGTGAACAAACGTAGTCTCAGAAATGAAGCCTTCCATTATCCTGAAGTCCTGAAGGATAGAAGTGTAATCAATTGATCATGGTTCCACCTGAATTTTACTCGCATCATCCATGCATTGTCTAAACTAATGAATTGAAAGAGATTGCAGTCCATTCATATTTGATGTGCATAATGTGAATAACCACTTACAACAGATAAAGGACGGAACTTGCCCATCCTGCCTGCCACGAGGGGAGGGTGGGAGATGTGGACCATGCAAAGGTCTATGGACCTCGGGTGGGATTTTCTGGTTTCGAGTAAAGCCTGTCTGAAAAATCCCACCCAAAGACTCTAATCCTAAATTCAAGTGAGGAAACAATTTGTGTTAATAGCATTTTAATCGGATCATTAATAATTGATTTTGTGTGGGATTTCTGTGAATTCCCTGGTGATGGTCCATTCACTGTGGTGTGTGGTGTTGAATTGATTTCTGGAGTTGTTGCAGCATGGGGGAATTGTGTGTGCTACACTGCAACAGTTGAACAAAAGCAAGAACAGGTACTGGCGTGACCTGTAAAGGTGATGTTAAGATCCTGATAATCCTTCTGCCACAAGGAATAAAGAAAAAACTTGGATTCATATCAGGTCAGCCATGATCTCAAGACATCCCAAAGTGGTTTACAGCCACTGCTATACTTCTGACACATAATCATCATTGTAAAATAGGAGATATAGCAGATTTGTGCGTAGCAAGTATTCAATGAACTAAATGACCAAATAGTGTAAAAACACTGACCAAGATACTAAGGCCCCGCCTCATTCTATGCTCGTGCCAGGGGATCTCTTATGTTAACCAGGAAGAGCAGACTGAGCAAAAGCTGACACTTATTGGCATGAAATGTGACTCCACAATTTATGCCTGATGAACTTTCAATAGGATGTCGTGTAATACAACTCTAATTATAAATGTCAACCTTAGTATTGTGTTAGCGCTCTCGCATTTCAACAACAACTAAGTTTCCGAAATATTAAATTTCCAACTACAAAGTAAATTTGCAAAGTCCCTCTCCACAGATGCTGTCAGACCTGCTGAGATTTTCCAGCTTTTTGTTTCAGATTTCCACATCTGCAGTAATTTGCTTTCATTCCAAAATAGCTATTCATTGTAAAGTATTTTAGGCCACTTGTAATGACTTCAGACAGGCTATTGAGGCTTTTTACCCCAGGCACCCCACCAACACTAGAGTCCTAAACAGGAAATGACATCATCAACAATGGCCATCCAAGGTTATTCAGATTGGCCTATTGAAATATGAACTCTCTGATTAAGGAGTCAATTGGGGGGCCAATCAGGGAGTCTTTTCCTTGTATTTAACTGGGAGTTTCAGCCCCTCTGGGACTCCTGAACATAGACTGCTAGTACTTTATGTACTGCAGTTGGAATTGTAAATAAAGGGATTTTGAATGAAGGAACTTCTGCCTCTGAAGACTTATCTTGATTACTGCCAATCCCCTATTCGCTTCCCTGTGTCTTGCCCTGCCAGCATCCTCCCATTGTTCCTGCTATTAATGCAGTGGAGCTCTGGTCCCTCATCCTCCCTCTTTCTACGCCGTTCCTCCATCAAATAGTATAACATATTTCTAATCTCTCAGGCAATTAAGGAATATGGGAAGCAGGCAGGAAAGTGGAGTTGAAACTCATGTTTGGATTGAATGGGATAGTATGCTTGATGGGCCATGTGGTCTACTCTTGTTTCTGTTTCTTGTGACATCCCAAAAACGTGAAACGTGTGATATAAATGCAATTTCTTTTACTCCCTTCTTTGTTAATATTGCTGTATTACAGAGGATCCAAATACTGTTATTACAATTCCATTTTAAAAATATGCAATCAACAATACAAAAAGAAAAACCTACACATTTGTTCACTGTGACCTGCTGCAGGCATCGAACTGATCAGAATAGTCTGGCCTGTCATGGGATCCTGGGCTACATGAGGGTGCCCAGGATGATGAAGGTGAGATGGATCACTCGTTGTACCTGCAAAGAAGAAAAATTAAAGATCATTCTAAAAGTAGCCTGGACAAAAATCAAACTGCTTCAAACACATGCTTACAAATGTTTCTAGAACTAACACGAACAGATTCAGTTTTTTGGTGAATACAACAGTCTATTCTTTCATTCAATATTTTTTCTTAGTTTATAAATGAAATACAGCAATTAAACACACATCTGAAGCAGCCACAATTTTTATATAGATGTTCAGCTGTGTAAATATGCATTGTGTGCACTTTTGTAAACTGAACACTCATTAAAACTGGAAAGAACTGGTAAATGTTGCAGTCAAGGTACAAGCGGTCATACAAACATGTGAGTTGATATTGGAGCACTTTATCAATGTGACTGGGAGACAATACATAATTTTGGAACTATTCTTATTAACTAGTCAAATGAAACTCCCACTTGAACATTCAACTATCGTTGTCTAAAATAATAAAACATTGACCAGTTGACAATCACTGCATGGAGTTAATGAACACATGTATTTACTTTATTTGTGAGAACAAAGTTGAGCAAATATCAAGATTACAGAATAATCATGCATACATTTTCAAAGAATATATGTTTCTGTGAATATGTCTATGTCAGCTTGTTGTTGACTAGTCTATGGAATATTCTAGTGCCTTGGGCCACCTGTCCTCAAGAGAACTTCATAGGGATTGAAATTGTGGAGGTGTGATTGAGCAGAAATTTCCTCCAATTAAGTATGAGGAAAGCTGATATTATTGTTTTCAGTCCCTACTAGAAAATCTGCTCCCTCACTCTTGATTTTACTGATCTCCCTGGCAACAGTCTGAATACTGCTCACAATCTCACTACTATATCTGACCCCCACAATGAGCTTTCAACTACATGTCTGCATCATCACTAAGACCACCAACTTCCACTTCAATAACTGGATCTGTCTCTAAGCTCTTCTTCTGCTGAAACTCATCCATACCTTTGTAACCTTCAGACTTGACTTCTCTAATGCACTTCTGGCCATCCATTCATGTTCTAACCTCCGTAAACCTCTGACCACCCAAAACAATGCTGGAAGTGTTGCACTCACACCAAATGGTGTCCATCTGTGCTTGCTGACCTACACTGAATCTCAGTGAATGATAACTCAACATTCAAACTTGCAACTTTGTTTTTGAATCTCTCCATAGTTTAACTGCTCCCTTATCCTGTCACCTCTTCTATCCCTGTTACCCACCAAGACATCTGTGCTTTTCTCATTGCTGCTTCCTGAACTGCCCCAACTTAGTCGCTCCCCCATTGGTGACTGAGCCATCAGCAGCCTAGATCCTAAGACTCAAGTTTTCCCATTCTACCTTCCATAGGAATTGTAACAGGCTCATTGAAAGTTCTGTTGAGTTTGGATGGGATTTTCCAGTTTCAGGATGAACATGGCTGGAAAACCTAGCCTAAATTTTGGAATTTCCTTCCTCAACTTCTCTACCTCTTTAACTCTCTTTCCTCTTTTGAGATATCCCTTAACATCTGCTTCTTCAACCAAATGTTGGTCATTTGTAAGACTCAAGGTCTTGTCTATAATTTCTCATAAAAAGAGTTTCCAATTTTAGGAGTGCCAAATTGGAGGAATCAAGTGAACAAAAAGGGTGATTATCACAGGATTTGAAGTATCAGCTGAATATCTAAATTTAGCTGCATTGAGTAGTATTGGCAGAGTAAAGGAATTGTCATCTTCCAAACTACTGTGGATGGGTCGACTTTAAAAATGGGTGGATGGAGAAATAGCATAAGACCAATGAAGTGCTTCTTGAAGTGTGGTCACTCATTTTGGTAGGAAAACCTGCCAGCCAATTTATGCAGCTAACAATTTGGCTTACAATAAGCACTGAAATTGACTTAAAAAAGACAGTCTCAATTAGATAGGTAGCAAGAATCCTTTTGAGGCCCACCCAAATGGCCACTAGGAATTTGGTGGAAACTCTGTTAACACGTCTGTTCAGGATGTCCATCAACCTTCAGCCACAGGCTACAGTGGCTGATTGGAAAATCCCAGGAGGAAATTCCCAGCAATACTATAAAGGTAAAGTATTGAAATGGGAAAAGGTTGGTGCCATTTTGAATTTAATGATGGATTATTAAAAAACTGTAGTACAATTAACTGGATCTGAAATGAAATCATACATACCTCCTAGCAGCATTTCTTGGAGTAAGTTGTCAATTTTAGCTAGCCCAAAAAGTTTAACAAATTGAATTTGTTCAATCATCTGCCAAGTTATACTTTGAAGAGTTGGCAACAGAAGTAGCAATTCTCCGAATCGCCCTCGGGAATCATACTGTCGATCATTAATGTAATCTTCCAAACTAACTTGCACTTGATAACGCATATCCTTGATTTTTGAAGGATTGTTTAAAGCCTTAGCATCTGCGACAAAATAAAAAGTGATAGAAAATTGGGCACCTTTTTGTGGAGAAGAAGATTACAAAAAAAGAGGATAACACAAACTCAGATAAATGTCAAAGAAATACAAGTTGCCTATTGGCAACTGAGCTTTTATAGTGAGGATTTGTTTAGTAAAGTATGGTAGGTGAGAAAAAAGAGAGTTTTATTGTGTCACTCATGTCTGTGGACAGTACAGGTGGTTTTCTATTCACCATTGTGTCAGTGAAAGGTTATAAAAACTCAAATGTGAAATTATATAAATCCCCAGTCATTTAAAAAAATGAAAAAAGACTGCCTGTGTCAAAACAGTGACAGTTGAAATTAAAAAAAACTGTTTTAGTAATTATAATAGCTGTTTGGTGATATATTCCCAAGGGCTATCATTAGACAATTATTAATGAGTGGCTATTTTTCACACCTATAATTATCTCAGCAGAATATATTGAGTTCACAATTTGATTTACATCAAAAATAGGTTATTAAAGGATTATCTACCCTTTGATTTGGGCTTATGAAAACAGAGCTTCTTATGTTTATAAGGGATTATGTACTTGAAGGAGTCTTTATGAGTTGAATAAGCTTTCATGAATGGGAGTGGCATTTTATTACTACAATAAAGGCTGTAATCAATATTTAGACCTTTATTTTATTTAATCTTAACATGGCTCCTGAGGCTTGCTCATGGTGAATACTGAGTCAGTTGGCATAGAGATTATAAGAGCAAAGGGTAGTGGCTGGGGGATAAAGATTGACATTTGCTCATGGTGAATACTGAGTCAGTTGGAACAGAGATTATAAGAGCAAAGGGTAGTGGCTGGGGGATAAAGATTGACATAGGGGCTTTGGAGCAGCTGAGGAGATGATGGACTGTGAGAGATGAGGGCTAGAAGGCCTAAAATTTAAAGAAACAACTGGGAGAAGTCCCAGAGAATAGAGATGGGCCTTTTAAACAACTTGCTTTGGCAATTTACACACCCCATTTGATCTGAGTCCACGGATGCAGGGCCAGATTCTTCCTGCAGCCACCTCCCCTGAGTGAAAACTGGGTTTGATTGGGTGCTACCTCCAAAGGTGGGTGCAATGAGTCGGGATATTCCCCAACTTACTCTCTCCACCTCAGGAATAAAAATAAGGCCCATTACAAAAGGGGTCATATTATAAAATCACAATCTTAATGGACAGCCTTGCTTGGTATGAGTACATGAAGCAACTAGAACAGTGAGTTCCTAGGGCAGTAAGCAGTCTCATCACACCAGATTAAAGTCCAACAAGTTTATGTGATGACTGACCTGATGAAGGAGCAGCACTCCGAAAGTTCGTGATTCCAAATAAACCTGTTGGACTTTAGCCTGGTGTGGTGAGACTGCTTACCGTACCCACCCAGTTCAACCCTAGTATCTCCACTTCATGGGTTCCTAGTACAAACCAGAAATGCTGGCTTTATAGTTTTTTTTTTCTCATGGCTGAAATGAAACTGTTTCATTGTCAAAAAGGGGGTGATTCAATTTAAACCCCAAATTCAGGCATTTAAAAATTGAAATGACTATTTGCTATTTCCAGTGGAGCACATTTGCCACCATGGCGCAATGCTAAACATTCTTTCTAATGTGAAAATCAGTACTGACCTGGATCAAAGAAAACTATTGCTTTCAAACAGGCATATTCATTATCATCAATCTGAATTTCCTGGAAAGGCTGCACCAGCTCATCCAAAATCCTATTTGCCACACGACTAATTTCCATTTCGGGGCTGTTGCGGTGTATAGCATAATCATTCCCTGTTGAAAGTGTCAGTATTGCATTTTATAAAATTAGGAATTGCTCACTATAGTAATATATTAGTTCCATAGAATTTTTTTAATGTTAGCTATAAGATATGTGATTCTCAGGAAATTTTTACCTAGTAATAGAACATCCTTGTATAACATGGATCGTTTTGCTACTCCAAGCAATAAGTGTTCCCCAGCATGAGCTCTCAACAAAGCAACCTGACATGGAAGATAGACAAGGAAGTTAACAACCTCATTATGTGCAACTGGTAAATAATTTTAAGCCTATGCACTGACAATTGAAAATATTTATGTCCATATTTATTTCATGTAGATTCTAAGTTTCAAACAGTTAAATTCCGTAAGCCTCATCCTCTCACCCCAACCCCTAATTTGCAACTAATCCACAAGCCAAATTGCAGAGGCTGTGTAATTTTTGAGTAGCCTTTCACTGGAACCAGCTTAATATTTATGATGTTAGCTTGTGTACTGCACAATAGGTTTAGTTAAAAACAATTATTTAAAATGGTGTAATTAATGGCCCTTTCTTAATCTATTGATAAATTTCTTGTGTCGGCAGAAGTTAGTATGCTTGTTTGGCAAGATTTGCCTCCCACAAATAACACTTCAGTTCTAAAATGGTGCCAAACTATATAGAGTGTGTGACAGGATATTGTAAATCACCACAACCAGACGCTGGCTTTTAAATTCCAGTTAAGATCAAGTCCAAAACAAATTGCAAAGTTGAAATTATTCCAGTTGGACAATTTATGGTTCATTTAAAAACATTTCAGTTTTGTTCAATTTAAAATTATTTCTGATTTGGTCATTTAGGTCTTGATGGTCTGCACTGTTCTTTGAGGACATGGACATTCTTTATCTTTGCTGGGTCTTCTGCCCTAGACCACATACTACCCACAAGAGGAAGAATGAGAATGAGATGGATGGTCTACCACTACACCACTGACTTGGTCAAGTATGTGGGTTTGCATGCTTCAGGGAGAATCATCCATTAAGAAAAATGACTGGTCTACAATCAGCATGAAACACCAGAGTCAGAATTTTATAAGAAAACAGGTATGATCCCAGCCTGAACTTGCATTAAATGTGGGAGAGCACTCTAACTTCATCATGCACATTATGATATTATGGTTTATGAGCAACCACAGGAGTTAGAAGTGTGACTGCTGACACTTCATGGGCCAATTAAGGCAATTAATTAAACAATTGAAAGAATCTTATGTTGTCCATGTGATTTTGCAACATATGCAGGTGGTCAACTTATTTCCTTGAGTTCTCATCCAAGTACAGGATAAAAAGCCCTGCAGTAAAGTCTCTCTCTTTAGGTTAGAATTTTGTACCATGAAATTTAGATGATTTGAGAGATTTCATCATTTCTGTTATATATCCCATGCATGGATAGTTTTCTTTGGAATCATTTTCTTGCTATCTTTGAAGGTTTCATCAGAGTTCATCCTTAGGTGCATGACATACTGCGTAGTTCATTTTTGATCATGGGAATTATATACACAGCTTCTGGGACCTCCTCTGAGGAGGAGTAAGAGCAGAACAGAAGGGACAGGAGACCAGGTAACTGCTGGCAACATCCCAGGGAGTGATCCTTGGGAGAAGAGCTGCACATACATGGGTTATGAGGTCAACAGGGAGTACAAAGAAGAAAGGTCCACAGAAGATGCCCCTGTCCTACAGCCAGGTTGTACAGATAGTGCTCCAACTACCTCAACATGTCCAAAGTCCAGTGTGAAAGGAGACTTCACGTCTCTAGGGACACTGTCCTCACCTTATGCAGCCAGAGATTGCATCCAGCTGCATGGGTTGTGATGCTATGCAAGTGACTCTGAAGGCCCCAGCAGCCCTCAGTTTCCAAGCCACCAGTTCTTTCCAAGAGTCAGCAGGGGATCTGTATGATGTGTCCCAATCTGCTGCCCATAATTGCATCAAGCTCATTATTGACGTTCTGTTTAGACAGTAGATGACAGTCATTCATTGCTGGACAAACAAAGTCAGCCAGACTGAGACAGCCAGAGATATAGTGGTGGTTGCTGTTTCCCCATATCCAGGGTGGCATTGACTGTACCCACGTAGTCATCAAGGCAGCAATGGGTAAGCCAGGTGCCTGCGTGAACAGCACGAGGTTCCATTCAGTGCATGTTCAGGTATGTCTTATCTGAAAACAGATTCAGGAAATCAGTGTGTGGTATCCTGGCAGTTCACATGATGCCCATATCCTGCGACACTTACCAATGCCAAAGCTGTCCGTGGCTCCTGCTCATTTGGATGGATGGTTCTAGGTTAATGGGGGCTACCCCCTGAAAATATGGCTCCTGATGTCACTCTAGCACCCAGAAACAGAGATGGAGGAGAGGTACACTTGCAGAAGGACAGTGGTAGAATGGAGCATTGGGCTGCAGAAGATGAGATTCAAATACCTGACCAGTTTGCAGGGAGTACTGCAATATCCTCCAGAGCATACGTCACTTACTATCATTGCCTGCTGCACTATCTGGCTCCAGCAAAGGGGAGACTGACTGGAGGTGGAGGATTGTAAGGATGCTACAGATGCCGTGGCAGTTGAATTTATTGATGGATCTGATGAGGAACCATGAAGGGTGAGGAATCTTCAGGGAAGCAGGAATACCAGAAAGGCCTTGATAATGTGCAGATTCAGCTATGCTGCCTTGGCATCGATCCCAGCTCATGCCAAGGGCACTTCTTCACTACAAGGTATTTCTGATACACAAACCACAACCACAGGCTATGCAATAAAGTTCAAAGCCCCTGCTACCACCACCACCCCCCCCCCCCTCCCCCCAACACCTATAAGAACTATCACCCATACTCAGGCCATTACCACAAAATTCATACATAATGTTTTAGAACATAGAACATTACAGCGCAGAACAGGCCCTTCGGCCTTCGATGTTGCGCCGACCAATTATGAAAAAAGCAATGACCCTCCAAACTAAACCATTCCCTTCTCTTCCATAAACTTATCAACTAACCTCTGAAACGCCACCAAACTTGGCGCATCTACAACTGCCGCAGGCAGGGCATTCCACTCCCTAACCACCCTCTGGGTAAAGAACCTACCTCTGATATCCGTCCTATAACAATCACCCCTTAATTTAAAGCTGTGTCCCCTCGTGCTAGCTTTTTCCATCCTAGGAAAAAGGCTATCACTGTCCACCCTATCTAAACCTCTAATCATCTTATATGTTTCGATCAGGTCCCCTCTTCGCCTCCTCCTTTCTAACGAACACAACCTCAAATCCCTCAGCCTCTCCTCATAAGACCTGCCCTCCATACCAGGCAACATCCTGGTAAACCTCCTCTGTACCCTCTCCAATGCCTCCAACATCTTTCTTATAATGTGGGGACCAGAACTGCACACAATACTCCAAGTGCGGCCGCACTAGAGTTTTGTACAGTTGCAACATGACGTTGCGGCTCCGAAATTCAATCCCCCTACCAATACAAGCTAAGACTCCATATGCCTTCTTAACAACCTTCTCGACTTGACTGCCTACTTTCAGGGATCTATGCACAAATACACAAGATCCCTCTGTTCATCAACACTATTAAGAATCCTACCATTAGCCCTATACTCTACACATTTATTATTCCTGCCAAAGTGCATTACCTCACACTTTTCCACATTAAACTCCATTTGCCACCTCTTTTCTGATGCTGATGACCACACAATCAACATGAAGTGGGAATGGAAAACAATGTCATCATGAGATGCCCCTGTTGTGCTCAAGACTGCCCACTGGACTTGCCCTCCCATCTTTTGTGCCTGCCATGTGCGGAGGCCATTAGTACTGCAGATGTTTCCTCATTGATTCTGTGACAAATGCTGCCACTGCCTTCCCCACAATCCCTGGCAGACTTCAGAATGCGATCTACGGAGTTGTTAAAGGCCCCGCCAAGTCTCCATTTGGCCCAATGCCCGATTAATTCCCACCCTTATCTGCTACCTCCAGCCTACTTAAAGACACTTCACATTCTAGGCGCTCCTGAACTGACTACCCAGTATGAGATTGTACTGATGATGTGATCTCACCCAGAGTGGATTCCACATTTGCTTCTGGACTTGCTGATTTTGCACCTATGACTGAGATAGTAAAGGCATTGGTGCAAAGAAGTTTCTTGCTCTTATAAATAGACTGCTGCATTCACAATAACAGAAAGACAATCATCTCCTACACGTGATAACCACAAATGCTCCAATCCCAATTGTTAGTGCCTTATGTCTACTGGAGAGTATCAAATTCCTGACAGACATTTTACTTCTGCAATTGGATATCCTCTAGTCCATTTACTTTTGCCAGGTTTCTATTGGCAAAGTAGCCTTTCATTGTTCCTGCTGGAGAGCTAGGAGATGATCTGTCCAGAGATTAGGTAATGGAGGAGAAGGCAGGTCAGAATCAAAATCCAGTTGCTGTAATGCATATTGATTTCACAGCGTTAAAGAAATGGAGCTGAGAGGTAAATCAGTCTTTCTATGTCATTTGAGATTTTATTCTGATCGGTGGAACGGGCTTTATAAACACTCAAATGAAAATGGAATCCTTAAAATTCATGAATTCGCAACACTGGTTACAACTTATCAGTTTAAATGCACTGATGATCAAAGTAATTTCTATGCATCATTGGAGTTAAGTTAATGAGACTATATTCCAGTCTTTAACTACTTTAACATTACAGACCACTTCCTGAGGTAACATCAGCTCATGGATGTTGTGCCATAGAAATGTTCTTCCTTATTTAAAGACTTGGTTGCTACAGTGGTCAATTCTATGGAGGCACGTGCACTTTCCAATAGGCATTTCTGGTTGGCACTCAGGAACCAGAATGATAGTTAAACATTCCCCTCTCTTGCTCAATTATCCTGGGGCTTAATGTAACATTACAACTGAGAACACTCCCATTGACATTCGTTAACTCAATTGTAGAATCGTACAGTGCAGAAAAAGCTCTTCGGCCCATCGGGTCCACTCTAACACATTAGAAACAACTGAACTCCCACCTAATCCCATCTGCCAGCACTTGGCCCGTAACCCTGTATGTTATGACACGCCAAGTGTTACAGCGTCTGAGGCAACCCCCAGACTGAACGCAAAATAAAACAATTACAGATTTTATTTAAAGAAAAGTGAAGGCATGTACTGGTGGAGCATCGAATTACCTTTCTCACAAACACCTTCAATCACATGAACAGTGTATATTTATAGAGTGCTTTCAAAACAAAGAAACATTCTGAGTGGTAGTTATGGGGAACATGGACATAGAGCCAGAGCAAATATAAAGTTAAAAATTGCTGACAGAGCTGCTCAGAAGTATAGCTTTTCAAGTGGAGGAGAGGCTTTATTGGTGGGTGAATGAAGGATGAAACAGAGAAGAGCCAGAGGGATATAACACCCTGGAAAAGACGCTGACACAGACATAGGGAAGAGCTGGAGGCTATGGAAAGGATTTATAGACAAGAACAACAATTTATAATTTGCTGCGTTATCAGTCAGCAATTGCAGTAGTGATGGGCAGGGTAATTTAGCAGTTTATGATAATTTTTCCTGATGTAAATAAGTGCATAAATTACTGGATTTATTGAATTATTCAATTTTGTAACCTGCTGCGATTTAAGCTTTAGATTGCTAGTCTGCTATAACCATCTGATATATCCCACGAATTGAACTGAAGATTCCCTAGGATGTACCGCATGTCAGATCAACTACCCACCCCAGGGGGACGGCCAGTCAACTGAAGAACTTGAGCCTGCTATTGGGACCATTTATGGGCATATGTGAGCATTTTGCAGGCGACAAGGCAAATCTTGTTTCACAGGGAGATGCCAGCTGAAGAAGATGGTTTCCCTGCAACTATACTGGAGACCATTACAGTAGGAACTTCT
Organism: Sphyrna mokarran; assembly: GCA_024679065.1. Classification (NCBI taxonomy): domain Eukaryota; kingdom Metazoa; phylum Chordata; class Chondrichthyes; order Carcharhiniformes; family Carcharhinidae; genus Sphyrna; species Sphyrna mokarran. The sequence goes on along the minus strand of JAGIQG010000007.1, from coordinate 75,850,109 downwards.
ATGTATCAGTGAGGAGACTCCTGGCATGAAAACCAGCCCTGAAATCCCAATGGGCTATCTTGGGAGTAGGGGAATGGGGTTAGGCTAGGGCACTGCCAGCTTGGCCCCCTGCATTTTATTTTTGCAATTGCCTGCCCGAGCCTCTTAATCTTTCCAGCTGCCATAGCAATGTTAGCCTTCCCCGGTGGAACGTTTCAGAGCTGCCAGTCCAATGATTGGCTGAGTCCTGACTACGTTCCTTAATTGGATGATGGGTTCGGATGAGACCAGCTTAGAAGCCATCTCTGATAAAGCAACTGAACTGGTCCTGAGACTGGAACTTGGGACCCCCATTTGATTCCAAAGCCAGTGGGAAAATTCAGCCCAGGCAGTCATATAACAAATTGATGAAAAAATAGTAATGATGCATCATGGAGATTCTTTGATGTGAAAGACCTGCATTAATGGAATGTTATTATGCTGCAGCTCCCTATCTTATACAGTGACTACATTTCAAAAATATTTCATTGACAATAAAATGCCTTGGGATGTCCCAGAGTGGTGAAATCTACAGTATAAATGCAAGGCCTTCTTTTTATAAGAATACAAATGTCACTACCATTTTTCTCATCATAAGTTAGATTCCTCACAGGAGAGCAATGTATCAAAAGTTTGAACTTTCAAATCTTACAGTTTATGACACATTTACCTAACAGTTTTAGCTCTGCTAAATCCTTCATTCTCATACCGGAGTCTCTCAAAGGAGTTCGGCAAGGTGGTTGACTTAACTTAGATTTCATCAACTTTACTTTTCCTAACTTTCCTCTGGGAATTTTAAGGAGAGATGGAATACAGTTTGTAAGTAAAATTACAGTTGAGTCAATGAAATGTAGCCGAGAGTATTTCCTACCCTAAGTGTATTTGTCATACCACAGGCACGTCAATTATTTATCTGAATATCAGATTTACTTGCTGCTTTGATCAGTGAGAGTCTGGTCAAACTTAAAATCAACTCAGAAACTGTCCAAATATCTTTCAATGTAGACAGAATATTACAGCTCAGGGCAGCATGGTGGCACAGTGATTAGCACTGCCACTTCACAGTGCTATGGACCCTAGTTCAATTCTGGTCTCGGGTGACTGTCTGTTTGGAAGTTCAACATTCTCCCAGTGTCTGTGTGGTTTTCCTCTGGATGCTCACATTTCCTCCTACATTCCAAAGATGTGTGTTAGTTGGATTGGCCATACTCAATTACTGTCAGGGGGACTGGCAAGGTAAATATGTCAGGTTACAGAGAGAGAGCCTGGGTGTAATTGTTGAGAGTGCAGGCTTGATGAGTCAAATGGCCTCATTCTGCACTGTAAGGATTCTATGACTCTGTGATTTCCAAATCATAACTTCTTCTGATGCATTCTAGGAAGGAACAAAAACTCCTGTTTCCTTTTGTAAACAAAATCGGGGCATTTCAAGATTCTTCCCCATCTCATTTTTATAAAAAGAATGCTTGACCCAATAGATTGGGAGTGTTCTAAATCATACTGTTAAGATGGTGGACGCAGAGATGAACAATGATTTCAAACAGAAATTTGAGGGAAATAAACTTGTAGGGCTATGGGGGCGAGGGGGTCAAAAGAAGTAATGAAACTGACTAAATTGTCCTGCAAAGAGCTGACGTGGACTTAATGGACTGAACCGCCTCCTCTTGTATCGTAATAACCAAATGGGCAGAATTTTCCCATCCCGCCCACCACAGGAATCATAGACATGGAACGTGCAAAGGTCCATTAAGCTCAGACAGCATTTTCCCACCTTGTGATGAGCGCGGCTGCAAAATCCCACTCTATTACTCGAATTCCACCATTTGCACCTATGAGTACAAATACATGCATGGGTTTCCTCCAGCTGCTGATTTCCTCTCGCAAAGATATGCAGGTTAGGCAGACTGACATTACTAAATTCTTTCCTTAGTGTCCAAAGACGTGTAAGGTTCGGGGAGTTAATGGGCTATGTTGAAGAGTCGGTGCGGACTCGATGAGCCAAATAGTTTCCTTTTGTACTGTAAGGATTCTGTGATACATGTATATACACACTCAATTTAGCAATAAGTTATCAGTCCCGCCAGCCCAAAACTAAATGATCATTTTGTCAATGTTCATATTTCACCTGATCGTCCAATGGCAGCTCACAGAAAGCTGGAATGTATTTTGCCCACTCCACCAAAACCAGCAACTGTTCCTTCATTGATTCACAGACGTCGCTAATACTAGCAATTTTTTTTGTGGCAATGTCTGCGCTGGTTGCAGGAACCGAGAAGGTGATCTGCTGAGAAACAAAAAGCAGGACCAAATTAAATTACAACTCGGGAAATGTTAATTGTTCTCACAAGCAGTCGCTATTCCCAGAACACGATCCAAAGAAGCATTCATGCAGATAATTAAAAAACCAAATGAGATTATTTTTGCTTCACTTGTGACTAACGTGAATGGAAATGTGCAGCCTGTTGTTTGTCCGCCATCAATGAGGTTTTAAAAGAACCTGCAAACAGGTTCCTAAATTCTGAAAAGATTCATGTTTTTAGTAGCACGATACCATTGAAGAATAAAGCGCGGAGCCAGAAAAATCAGTCAACCAAAAGGAAAAGTGTTTTGTTTGTAAAGAATGTCATAAAACCATACCAGGCAAAGTCTTTGAAAGTTAATTAACTTTTTGTGGAAAAAAAGCTTTGGAACATTTAACGTGAACGCTGGTCCCCCATTTCTGAAGTGCAGTCCATTAAAAAAAGATTCATTGTTTTGCTTGTCGTAAATGCATTTTTATTGTTATACGTTGTTAAAAAAAAATCCTCATGTCGTACGTTAATCGAATGCGCCTATTATTTTCTTGTCATGATAAAAAGCCCAACGCCTGATTTCATTCAAAATTATGCAAAGAAAATTAATTGCTCCAGCTTCAAGAAGTAAAACAAAAATGATATTCGGATCTCGGGGATGGTGCATCGTGGCTGAAGCATTTCATTCTAAATGAACAATGATCAACTGCAGTTATTCAGCGTGTTGCACACAACTGTACAAAAGTTACATATAATGCTGCCGACTTCAAGGTAGCATATCATAATGATTTAACTCACTGTGGTATTCTGTCCTCAGAGTGCAATATCATACGTAGGTCAAACTGTAATCTGATATGTTTTACTTTGGGAATGAGATGTTGTGTGCACATTAAGGCGTGTGTAACGTGGCTAACTGCGCTTTTCTTCGAGTGACAAAAGAGCTTCATTCAGAGTTCTTTCTAGTGCATTCACTCCACTGCCTCGTCCCTGCTGACAACCCTGCTGTCAGGACTGAGGGGACCAAGGTAGTGGGACTGTCTGTACAAGTCACGCACCCCAACACCAGCAGAAGAGATTTTCTGTGGGCACCTCCAACGACAATATAAACAGAATCGATCTGGTTGTCAGAGATGGAGGTGGCCTATGTAGACAAGAAAAAAAAGCACTAATGTGCTTTCTAGCAATTACATTCTTTCTCCAGCTTTAAGGGGAGCTATAGTGACTAGGGATCAAGTCATAATCACAAAACAAAATAACTATGCTTGTCCCTGTGTTGTAGAGTCTGCTACTGATGGCCCAGATGTTGCTGTGGTGAAGATGGTAAAGCTGTCAGTGTTCGTACTGAAGTGAAACGGGATAGCTTTGGAGTCTGCACATACGCATTGAGAAGTGGAGTACGGCAAGTAGATAGATGTCAGTGAGTCTGGGTTCCTGTGGGGACTCCTCTATAAAGGTTCCCGCAAAGTGCAATCAAAGGGAAATCTATAAATTAACGAAAGCCTCCACTCCAATGCTCACTGCAAAAACCCTTGAAAGCATTGCACCTTGTTGAATGAGATATAGTTGACTAAAATATTCTGCTACCTTCGTAATTACTGCTAAATACTCATCCTGAAATTGTACCCTTATAAGATATCACATTTCTCCATAATGATAAAAAGTGCATACATTTTAATTGTTTTCAAGTTTATGTTAACTTCTATATTGATCCAATCAGAATTATTCATTTTATCTGAATATTAGATTAAAAGTGAAAATTATTAACTGCTGTCAACTTCCTGGTTTCCCATACCTGAATACTTCAATGTGAGCGGCTGTCAATGCGTTTGCTGACATCACTACTGCTGCTTCACAAGACAGCTCCTTGACTTGCTGCTAAGATTAAGCTGCCCATCCAAAACAGGGAAAGCCAATACCACAGGAATTGCTGGATCTCCTGGGCAAGTCTTCTTGAGGGCAGGAGCAAGTTCCCTGCTCTCATCACTGACCCCAAATTCTAGCCTATTATAACTGCCATTGTTTCTAACTACAAAAAACATGAGGCAGCAACACCAGCCAATTAAACAATATAAGCACACTTGCAAAAAAAAAGGGGCTGTATTTTTGCAACTGAGGTGGATATTCAAGTCAATAAGTTTTCCAACTTGGCAAACATCAATGTGAATGTCAATGTTGGCTGGTTAGAAGGCCCACCTTGGTTCTGTGCAACTTTATCCCAGTTGATTTAGAAGATGTTAGATGCTCTAATCCTCACTTCTCACCTCCCTAACGCCCTCCATGTCAACTAATGCCCCCACACTTTCCTCATATCTCCTTATAGCCTTCATGGCCTCTCCATGCCAATTCATGCCCCCCACTACCCATATTGTCTCATATTCGATGATATCTCTATAGCATGTGACCCAATTTCTACCAAGGGCAGACCTCAAGAGTCATGTGGAGGTAAAGACAAACTTCTAACAACCTTGTACATTCTTATTCATCCATATTGAAATGAATGAAAAGAATGAAACCCATTCAAAGTTTTTATTCAATTTTTAAGTGTCCAATCCCATCCAAAACAAACTTCTATTTAAATCTCATATTGAAAATGACTAATTATTTAATAGTCTCATTAAACAACAGAACTGTGAACTCAGAACTCCTCTGTTGAAATAATTATAGGTTTTGAAATTCAGCCATGCATTCATAATCATATAATGATAATCATTGGGAAATTTCAACAGATAACTTTATTGAAGGTACGCAAAACAATTTTTTCTAACCTACATCAGATGGGTTATCAATCAAAGCAGTCCAATAGAATTCTTTTACCACTCCCTGATAGCTTCTGCCTGTTTTTATTCAAGTTCAAAGAGATAGGGTTTTAAAAGCTTCAGATGCTGACACTTAAACAAATCTTATCTACCCTTCAAGTGCATTTATGCCCACTCCTTCAATTCGTGATTCTCATTCAAGTTCAAATGGACTTGCTGGGTTCAGGTTCTCCTCCTATGTGAATGACACCATACCCATTTTCCCCGCCAGCAAAAGTTGAATCTGTTGGAAATGAAGCGTCCATCTGTATCCGAGTCTCGTTCATCAATTTAAAGGTCAGATCCTTGTTTTTCTCTAATACAGTAACACATTACCAAGCAATTTAATTCTGTAAGAATTACTTTTCTTCATAGGATGCTGGATTACTCAAAGATAATGAGATCTATTTTAAAGTATTTGAAAAATTCTCCTTCAAGTAACCTATATCAGATGATTAATAAAATGGCAAAACATTCCACTGGTGTTCTCTTGATCAGTCAGTATACAGGCTGGAATTTACCAACTGTTCACCCCAGCGGGATCTTTTGATCCTGCCGCCACTGCGCCCTGGCTGTGGTTTCCTGGCGGTGAGGGGTGTATTTAACTGAAAACCCCACAGACAATGGCAAGGCCAGAACAGCCCATCAGCAGCCAATCATAGGCTGCCTCTGCTGCCGCAAAAGATGTGGCTGATTGCACAGAAAATGTCGCCCAGTGTTGATGAAAAATTGATGAAAATTCTGCTTAATGTGCAACCTGGACCTCTGCTTGGAGAAGTTATGGTAGCTAATCCAAAGAACCCACAAAGCAATTCCTGGAAATTGTCCTGCCCGAAGGATGAAGTGTGACAGTAAAAGACATTGGAAGATTAGGAATGACAAAAAAACAAGATTCAACTTCTTGTGCTGCATATTGGTTCTACCTGATGGGAAAGAGCTTCAGCCTGAGCCAGTGTGTTGATGGAGGGCGAGCTGCTGTTCTCGTAGTTGTTTCTTCGGTTACTTATTCGATCTCGCTCATTTTGTACAGCTGAGGAAGAAACATTTTTGTTATAAACTAAACTCTGAAATCAAGAGTGTCTATCACATGTAGCTGAGTAACGAAAACCTATTCCAGATGCAGTTCTAATGAAGCTTCATCTCCCTAGTGGCTTGACAGTTGTTAACACGGAGCACTGAGCTAATTGTTACAATTATGTGCTCTATCAGTTCTGAAGGTATTTTAATTAACCATTCTTTGGAATCACTAATATTGTCTCCCTTTGTTGGTCATAACATTCACTTGTCCTGTAAAACCATTATTTACCCATAACGGCAATTTTTGCATTCAAGTTTATAACATGGTTTAAGGTCAATTTTGTTAGCACTCTGTTTCTGCTTAAATTCTGGGACAACTTTTCTTGAAACAACATTGCTGTGCTGTTCCTCACAATAGACTTTATTATCTATCAGCAGCAGCAATGAAGGAAATGAATGATTCTATTCAGAACTGGATGTTCCTAACTTGTGGGCATGAGCACAAGATGAATGTTAGATACAGAGAGTCTCATTGAATAAACAGACCTGTGCCCTGCCCTTTTATTGAGACTAGAAATCTGCTGAGTACAAGACACACCTTACTCTCCCTTTGACTCGCTTATTTTAACTGGAACAAATAGGCGAACTCTGTAGTCAAGGTGAAGCATTTAAAGAACAATGTCCTTTTGTAGTAGCTTAAAATAAAAGATGTTATATATTGAAGAAATCTTTTTCAGTAAAATAATGCAGATTGCCAATCAAAAAACGTGGTTAGATATAGCAAGAAATGGTACAGAGGTAGTCTGCACAAAATCAAACAGCCAGTCTGGCCAAGCGAATGACAAAATGAAAACCAGGTTTATATTCATGTTTCATGAATTGGCTTATTTTCAATTCATCTGAAAGACCAAATTAATCTCCAATTTAATAAAGTTTATCTCTTTCAACCATCAAATTCAATTTATACAACTGGTGAAATTCCAACCTATTTTCCAAATGCTGATTGGTCATCTAGTGTACTAATCTGCAGTATTTGAAGTTGAATAAACAGTTTCACAAATTAAGGTTTATGGCAGCCATTTACATCATCTCAAAAGTATACTGAAACACCCCTATTAACCTGTACATTATAGCTAACATACATTTACTGCTGGCCTTCAAAAAAAGTGTTATTCCACAGGATGGAAGGCATTTCACAATTTTAGAAAATGTCTCTGTATTAACTGCTTTGTATCATATGCCAGTACAATGCAATACTCGATAATTAATGGTATTTGGTACACTGAAAATGCAACAAATAGATCATGTGTTGTTCCCCCACCCCGGAAAGCTACTTGATCGCATTATATTTTGAAAAGCTCTGGGGGACAACTGAAAGTTTGCATTTGGTTTTAGAATTATAAAGCTGCAAAATTGCAAATTCTCTCCAGATGGAAATGTTGCTCGATGCCAGAGGTCAGGAATCAGTGTACATTCTTCACTGTGCTCTCGGAATTATGGCCAGTCAACTGAGCCTGCTACAACTCATTATATCTGACCTCCATGCTACCGTCTACTTGCTAAGTTGTCACTAGCCTCATTTGAAGATGTCAGATTTAGATCAAGTGACAAAGCACCATCAAATTTCCTGGATTTTGCCTGGTATTCAAGGTAAGTACTTCTGTGAGGTGCAGAAATGGCCAGGATCAGCTATTCCTGAAAGTGAGGAGTTCCTGGAAAAGAAGAGCTGGAGACTTTTCAATTCCATTCTGCCAACTACCATCTGCCCTTGATTTGGATTGCTCCTCATTGAGTCAGAAACGGACAGATTTACAGATCTGGATGGAATAGACACTAGCACCAATCTCCAGAACTGAGGAACAGTTCTGCAATAAGTTCCACGTCTTCAGCAGAGTTGGCAAGGTGATACTTTGCCCATTCACCCTGTTCCACCTTTCCTACCTTGCCCATGCTAGACGTTTGCACTATTGATAATTTTTCAAAGTAGCATTTCAATAATTAATCCTTCACAATTGGTTGGTTAAGTGGCGTTCCAACTCAGCATCTTGCACCACGGCTACCCAGCTCTCCACACAATTACTTACTATGCAAATTCCTTTCCACTTCTAGAACAATATCATAGCCCTATTTTGTTTATTTCACCTCTCTCATGTTACTTAAGGCACACACCTCAATTGCGAACCTTATCTCATTCATTCTACCTTCTTGCAGGACAAATTGTCACACAATGGGCCACTGGTAGGGTTTCTTCACTTCTGAGCCCTTCACTGCAGGTTGCTTGCTGCCATTTTCACCTTAGCAATTTGGGCAGAGCAAATCTGATACAACCTTCCATCCTTCCTTTGATTCCTGAATCTCAGCAAGGCTGATGCAGACATTCTTGACTCCTTTCCACTTTGTTTACAAATCCACCACAGCAATGGATTATGCACAGGAGAAGGAAGATGATAATCCCATGACACTTCTGGCAGGTTCAATGATGGTGCTGATGGGGAGGGGATTCAACAAGAGTACAAAAATTTGTTTCATGTTGACATGAATTTCCTGCAGTATCTTCCGCTGGTGCCTGCCATGGCATAAATCTGATTTGCATTCTGCTATTGTGATGCAGATGAAGGCCCGACCAGAATCTGCTACCTACGTCCTGATTCTTACCATGCCAGCTGGAAAACACATCTAGAATAATGTAGAGTTTGGGACTCACCTGAACAATGACTGGGACTACCTCTAGAGTTCAGAATGGAGGCTGCCAGCAACACTGGCTGTGGGATGCATAACAATGGATGGGAGGAGTGTCTACAGTTGGATCTTCCACCTTTAGTGTTACTGGTGTGGTCCCTTTTTCAATCTCAGAATGGTCCTAGAGATCCATCTTCCAGACTCAGAGTATTCCTGGAGACCCACCTTCTTTTTCAGGGACTGCATATGTTTTTTTCAGTAATGGGTCAGTGATCCTGGGTGCTTTTTCAATATGACATGATGGAGGATTATGCATCATCTGGCCTGTCCCACCATGGAATATGCCACAAAGTGCCTGGTTTCAAAATTATTAAGCATGAGGATGGAAGATATGGCATAGTTTCCCACCTACCTCCTCAATGGGAAACATTCCTGCTCCTGCCAGAGGAATTTGCTCCAAATAGGAGAATTCCATCTGATAAGGCTGAACAAAAGGATGATGAGGACCAAGTTCCCCAGGGTGAAAATCCTCAACTGGTGGCACCCAATCAGAATCCTATTTGGCCTTCCTTCAATGTTTTCCAGAAAGGCTTGGAGATTTTAATGTGTGAAGTTGCGGATTCTTTGGTTTACTGCTGTGCACTGCTGCACTCTGGGAATGGAAGGGAGAAAGTAATAAAAATAATACACAGCATGGTGATACAGTGGTTAGCATTGCTGACTCACAGCACCAGGGACCCGGGTTCAATTCTGGCCTTGGGTCACTGTTTACATGGAGTTTGCGCATTCTCCTCATGTCTGCATGGGTTTTCATGCAGTAAACACAGCAGCAAGTGAAGTGCAAGAATCAAGAGCCTCTTTTTCACTTATTTTTCCCCATTCTGCTTTTGATGATTGCAGCTAAACTAGCTACTCACAGACTGAATGGAAGGTTCCAAGTTCAGCCACTAACACCATTTCATACCAATACCAGGCCTAATGGAAATGTAAAAGACCCTGAAAACTTGTAGGTATCACCTTCTCAAGGGCATTGGTAAATATAGCATTCTTTTCTTAAAGACACAACAGTGGAGTAAGACATTTTAAAAAACTTAGGCCACTGATTCGTCTGATCACGGTTTGCAAACCTTACCTTCCTTCTTCATGCCAGCACGAAAACATTTCTTCAATCTGCAATATCTGCATTGGTTCCTCTTGTCTTTGTCAACAACACATTGCCGATTAAACCTGAGGGGTCACACAGTAAATTCTTGACTAACAATGAACCAGAACATACAGTCAGGGTTGTCATTAAGGTTTTGAAAAGTTGCATTTTGAAACTGAAACAGATAAAATCTCAAGTTTCTGTTCCCTATTTCTAAACAGGTGAGTGTGCCAGCAAAAGCCATAATGGACAAACATGAGGATGGAGGTTGTTCCCTGCCTATGTAAACAAAGTAAAAGGTAGAGCAGTGTAACACAGTCTATGTCACCGAAATGACTTTGAGGAACTTGTAGAAGCTCTAGAATTTGAAAGAACATAAAGGAAATAGTTAGCATCATTGTCCTCAGCAGCAGAACATAAACAAGAAAATGAATTAAGTTGCAGATTATAGATGCAAAACTTGAAGTACTGACAATATTAAGGTCAAAGAGTTAGCAAGATAGGTAAACAGGAAGTGAAATATTATTGATATGCAAGTATAATCATGTTTTAGCGATAGGACAGCCAATATGGCATAGATAGGTGCTTTGACAAAGGTTCATGTGGACTCGAAACATCAGCTCCTTTCTCTCCTTATAGATACTGTCAGATCTGCTGAGATTTTCCAACATTTTCTCTTTTGGCATAGAAAGGAATTTCCACTGGCTAATCCACCTGCCTGAATCTTTACTGATTCTATGTTTAAAATCAAAATTGACACATGTCAGGACTGTCAGGCAGAACAAATGGGAAATAGTATAATCAGAAGTCCATGCCACATGGGAAAGGAGCACTTCATTGATCTGAGAGATAGAAGGGTCTTGAGACTTTGGAAATGAGAAGGTGCACACTTCTGGTTATGTCAGATACTGATCATGCTCAGTTCTAAGAACATTACAACTGTGACAGCACTGTAAAATGAGGCATAGCTGATTGGCTGTTGATTATTCATCCAACTGATTCTGCTTTGCTTTGAGGTGAACAGGCTAGTTATATAATGGTCTACTGGTTTGCTGATGTTTGTTTCACATCCCCTCTGAAATGGAATTTTACTCCCCCTTATTGCATCAAATGTACAAATAGTGATTGTGTACATTGTAACTTCTTAATCTATTGTCATTACAGTAAATTGTCATTTACTGTAATGACAATAGATTAAGTATTTATATAACATTCCTCTCACTCTTTTCACAAAACAAGGAGAAACTAGTGGAATATGGGGCAAAAACCCATTGAATAATGTAGCAGCACCGAGGAACATGATAGTGAAGTGGAGAACAAAACACAGGTTAATTTATGAAGCAGTGATGATGAAGGAGCAGCTTTGATATGGGACAAGGTAACTATTAACACCCGTGAACAGCTAAAATGGCTAGTTAGAAATTCCAAGCAGCAAACTATCTACCAGTGTCACTCAACTAGCTAGGCAACCATTCATTTGTGGTGTGTAATCATCAGCACTGAAAAATCAAATCAATTGTATTTAATTTCTACAATTACCTTGCAGTCACCTATTGCTCAGAAAGGAAAATCAGAAATCAAAAATGAAACGTCTATTTCTTTATCCATAAGACCATAAGATATAGGAGCAGAAGTAGGCCATTCAGCCAAGTCTGCTCCACCATTCAATGAGATTATGATTGATCTGATGTGATTTTCCTCAACTCCACTCTTCTGCCTTATCCCCTGGATTCCATTCCTGATTAGAAATTTGTCTATCACAGCCTTGAACATTACCAATGACCCAGCCTCCACAGCTCCCTCCAATAAAGAATTCTATAAATACATTCTCCTCTTAGAGAAGAAATCCAACATCATCTCTGATTTAAATGTGTGGTTCCTTACTCTGAGATTATGCCCCCGGTCCTAAACTCTCCCCTAAGGAGAAACAACTTAGCATCGACACTGTCAAGTTTCCCCAGAACCCTATATGTCTCAATAAGGCCACCTTCATTTTTCTAAACTCCAACGAGTACAGGTTCAACCTACCTAACCTCTCCTCATATGAAAATCCCCCCATACCTGAGATTAACCTAATGAACCTTCTCTATACTGCCTCCAGTATATCTTTTCTTAGATAAGAGGGATCAAAAGTGTTTATACAATTCCAGATGTGGTCTAAGTGGTGTCTTGTATAGTTCTAGCAAAACTTTCTATTGTTATATTCCATTCTCTTTCAAACAAAAGTCAATATTCCATTTGCCTTCCTAACTAAATGTTGAACTTGTATGCTAGCTTTTTGTGATTTATGCACGAGGACCCACAAATTCACAGTGTTGTAGCTTTCTGCAGTCTTCCTCCATTTAAATAATATTCAGCTCCTTTATTCTTCCAGCAAAATACAGGACTTTATATTTTCCTACATTGTATTCCATTTGCCAAGTTTTGCCACCCACCCAACCTACCTATATGCCTTTGCAGACAGTTTCGCCAGAATTTTACTGGCACGCCCGCCCTGCATAATAGCATTTTCTGTTGGCTTCAGGCAGGATCTTACGAGCCTCAGGCAAGCGAGGCAATAAAATTCCAGCATTTGTGTCACTGTTACCATTCGCCTCCCCATCTATTTTTGTGCAATTCACGAACTTGGCAATAGTACATTCAATTCACTTCCCTCGTCCAAGTTATTAATATATATTATAAATAATTGTGGCCCCAGTACTGATCCATGTGACAATCCACTAATTACAGGTTGCCGTTCAGAAAATGCCCTCTTATCCCAATTCTCTATCTTCTATCAGTTACCCAATCCTCTATCCATGCTAATATACTACCCCTAACACCATGGCTCTTATCTTATTAAATAGCCTTTTGTGCAGTACCTTACTGAGCACTTTTTGGAAATCCAAGTACATTATATCTCTAGATTTCCTTTTATCCATCCTGTTTGTTACCAGCTCAAAGAATTCTTTTAAATTTGTCCAGAATAATTTCCCCTTCATGAAACCATGATGATTTTGCTTGATTATGTTGGATTATATTTTGCTATTTCCCAATTACAACTGTTAAGCTAACTGGCCTGTAGCTGTCTGTTTTTTCGTCTCCCTTTTTGCGTAAAAGTATTAAATTGGCAGTGTTAAATTTAAGTGTTAAATCCTCTGGTACATTTCCCAAATATAAGGATTCTGGGAAGATTACTATCAGTGCATCCACTATCTCTGTAGTTAATTCCTTTAATATCCTAGGAGGCAACACATCATCAGGTTTAGAGGACCAATCGGCATTTAGCCCCATTAGTTTCACTAGTACTTTTTCTCAAGTGATTGTTATCATATTTATTTCATTCCTCTATGCCCTTTTGCCCCTTGATTTAGTTTATTTTTGGATTGCTAGTAGTGTCTTCTACTATGAAGACTGTCGCAAAATAATTACTTATCTCCTCCGCCACAACTTGGTTCCCATTATTAATTCCCCAGTCTCATTCTCTCAGGGGTCAATGTTCACTTTGGCCTCTCTCTTCCTTTTTATATACTTAAGAAAGCTCTTATTGTCTATTTTAATATTACTTGCTAGTTTATCTTCATGGTTATTTTCATGTTTTTGTTATCTTTTGTTTCTTTTTAAAACTTTTCCAATCCGTACCACTTTGCAAAATTGTATGTTTTCCTTTCAGTTTAACAGTATCTTTAACTTCCTTGGTTAGCCATGGTTGATTTATCTTCTTCCTAGAATCTTTCATCCTCACTGGGAATTTTGTTGTAATGAACTATTTTTATAAACATCTGCCATTGCTGGTTAACAATCTTCTCTTTCTGTCTTTCCCAGTTCACTTCAGCCAACTCTGCCCTCATTCCTTTGTAATTACCCTTATTTAAGTTTAGCACAGTTATTTCCGACCCAAGTTTCTCACTCTCAAACTGAATGCTAAATTCTACCACGTTATGTTCACTGTTTCCGAGAGGATCTTTTACTCAGATTGTCTATTACATCTACCTCATTACACATTACCAAATCCAAAATAACCTGATCTCTGGTTGGATCCACAGAGTATTACTTAGGAAACTGCCCCAAAAATGCTGTATAAATTCTTCCTCATAGCTACCTCTAGCAATTTGATTTTCCCAGTTCACATGAAGATTAAAGACACCCATGATTAATATATTGTTTTTGTTTTATATGCCCTCATTATCTCCTAGTTTAATCTCCATCCTACTGTTAGGGACCTGTAGAGTACTCCCCCAAGCATCCTCTTCCCCTTGTTATTTCTTAAATCTATCTGTGTGGATTCTACATCCTGTGATCCAAGATAATTTCTTGCAATTGTACTTAGTCCACTTTGTACTAACGAAGTTACCCATCATCCTTTCCTTCCTGTCTGTCCTTGTGATAAGAAGTCACGTACCTGTGAATATTTAGCTCCCAGCTTTGATCTCTTCGTAACCACATCTCTGCAATACCCATTGACCTCAATCCTTAAGTTATTGAAACAATCATATCAAATTGCATCAAAGTTGAGGGGAACTGTGGGCTCAATTATCACAGATGGTGTCATCAGTCTTTTGGTCTACAATGCACGACTCAGTCATAGATCCTTAATTCAATAAGCAGTCCTGTTAAACACTTCGCTTCTAGATTGCATCACTTAGGTTTCTCTAATCTTTCATCATTGCTTACTTTTTTACAGCTTGATTCAGTCTGGTTCTTCTTTACTAACTATACTCTTTTTATGCATTGTTGTCAAAGCTAGACACAGTGGGGCAAATTTTACCATCCCGCCCGCCACAGGAATAGAGCGGGTGAGGGGTGAACCATAGAAAAGTTTGTTGACCTTGGGCAGGATTTTCTGATTTCTGAGCAAGTGAGGCTGGAAAATCCCACCCAATATCTGAGGAATGGTCAAAGTGCACAGAGGCCTTAACATAACTTATATAGACTTATTCTCTATTATTATGCTATAAAACACTCATAGCGTTGCATTGCATCAACAAAGATGGGAGGTAACATCTTTGTGACCACAATTCGGTTACGTTCACCTTAGTGATGGATAGGGATAGGCATGAAGCTGGGAGCAGTAGTTATAGCTGGGGGAATGGTAATTATGAGGCCATAAGGAGGGAATTAGGGTGCATAGGTTGGACTAGGAAACTACAGGGACTGGGCACATCTGAAATGTGGAGCTTATTCAAGGAGCAGCTACTGCGAGTCCTTGATAAGTATGTCCCTGTCAGGCAAGGAGGAAATGGTTGAGTAAGGGAACCATGGTGTACTAAAAAAGTTAATTCGCTAGTTAAAAGGAAAAAAGAGGCTTATGTCAGGATGAGGCTTGAAGGCTCAATTAGTGCAATGGATAGCTATAGATTAGCCAAGAGTGAGCTAAAGAGTGAGTTGAGGAGGGCTAAAAGGGGACGCGAGAAGACTTTGGCTGATAGGATCAAGGAGAATCCTAAAGCTTTCTTTAGATATGTTAAGAATAGAAGATTGGTTAGGGCAAGGTTAGGGCCATTATTATTATTAGGGATAGGATTTATAGTTATTTAGAGAGAAATGAATTGGTTGGGGATAGTCAGCATGGTTTTGTGAAGGGCAGGTCGTGCCTTACTAACCTTATTGAGTTTTTTGAAAAAGTGACCAAAGAGGTGGATGGGGGTAAGGCAGTTGATGTGGTATATATGGACTTTAGTAAGGCGTTCGATAAGGTGTCCCATGGAAGGCTTCTGCAGAAAATGCAGATGTATGGGATTGAGAGTGATTTAGCTAATTGGATTAGGAATTGGCTAGCAGATAGAAGACAGAGGGTGGTGGTTGATGGGAGATATTCATCGTGGAGTTCGGTTACAAGTGGTGTACCTCAGGGATCTGTTTTGGGGCCCCTGCTGTTTGTAATTCTTATAAATGATCTGGATGAGGGTATTGAAGGATGGATTAGTAAATTTGCGGATGACACCAAAGTCGGAGGAGTGGTAGATAGTGAAGAGGGGTGTTCTAGTTTGCAGAGAGACTTGGACAAGTTGCAGAGCTGGGCCGAGAGGTGGCAAATGGAGTTTAATGTGGAAAAGTGTGAGGTAATGCACTTTGGCAGGAATAATAAATGTGTAGAGTATAGGGCTAATGGTAGGACTCTTAATAGTGTTGATGAACAGAGGGATCTTGGTGTATATGTGCATAGATCCCTGAAAGTTGGCAATCAAGTCGATAAGGTTGTTAAGAAGGCATATGGAGTCTTAGCTTTTATTGGTAGGGGGATTGAATTTCGGAGCCGCAACGTCATGTTGCAACTGTACAAAACTCTAGTGCGGCCGCACTTGGAGTATTGTGTACAGTTCTGGTCCCCGCATTATAAGAAAGATGTGGAGGCATTGGAGAGGGTACAGAGGAGTTTACCAGGATGTTGCCTGGTATGGAGGGCAGGTCTTATGAAGAGAGGCTGAGGGATTTGAGGTTGTTTTCATTAGAAAGAAGGCGGCTAAGAGGAGACCTTATTGAAACATATAAGATGATTAGAGGTTTAGATAGGGTGGACAGTGATAGCCTTTTTCCTAGGATGGAGAAAGCTAGCACGAGGGGACATAGCTTTAAATTAAGGGGTGGTGGTTTAGGACAGATGTCAGAGGTAGGTTCTTTACCCAGAGGGTGGTAAGGGTATGGAATGCCTTGCCTGCGTCAGTTGTAGATGCGCCAAGTTTGGTGGCGTTTAAGAGGTTAGTAGATAAGTTTATGGATGAAAAGGGAATGGTTTAGGTTAGAGGGTCACTGCTTGTTCCTAATTGGTCGGCGCAACATCGAAGGCCGAAGGGCCTGTTCTGCGCTGTAATGTTCTATGTAACCAGAGGTCCTTAGGATCCAGCACTCACACCATTACTAAGGGACATAAGTGGTTTAGAAGTGGAGTCAGAAATAAAACTATCTAGTTTTGCTGAGAACCCCAAACTTGTGACCATGAAGAGTTGGGAGAGAGGAAGAGGAGGGGGTGGCAAATAAGATGTCTGAGTCAAACATGATTATTTACAAACTGCTGTTGACAAGTATTGGTTAATCCTATAACAATTCATCAGAGAATATGAGGGAAGGGGAAGTAGTGAGAAACAAGATAAATGGTAGTTCACCACACAGCAAAACACAGAAAGTTTGAGAACCACTTGAGATTGATTAGTGAAATCAACAGCACAACACTTCTGGATTGATTAATGAAACCATCATCAAGCTTTTTGTGGGTTGGTTAGTGAAATCATCAGGATATCTCTTGTGGGTTGGTTAGTGAAATCATCAGGATATCTCTTGTGGGTTGGTTAGTGAAATCATCAGCAAACCATTTGTGGATTGGTTAGTGAAACCATCAGTGAACCAGAAAGGCTGAACAAACTTGGATTGTTTTCATTGGAGCATTGGAGGATGAAAGGGAACCTAATAGAGGATTATAAGATTGTGACAGGCTTGGATAGAGTGGATAGTCAGAGTCTTTTTCCCAGGGTCGAAGGGTCAATTACTCGAGGTGATAGGTTGAAAGTGAGAGGGGAAAGTTTAAAAGAGATGTAACGGCAAGTTTTCTTACACAGATAGGAATGCCTGGAACAGGCTGCCAGAGGAGGTGGTGGAAGCAGATTCTATAACAACGTTCAAGGACATCTGGATAGATACATAAATATACACGGAATAGAGGTATATGGACCACATTGAGGCAAGAAAATATTAGATTAGCGAGGCATCTGTGTCGGGACAGACTTGGTGGGCCGATAGGCCTGTCCCTGTGCTGTACTGTTCTTTGTTCACTTGTGGATCTGTTACTGAAATCAGCACAGTACATGGAAAATGGTGAAGAGTGTTGAGAAAGGGATAGAGTGTAAGTCCCAAAAAACTTAAAAATCTTACTAGAGTAATGATTCAGCCAATTCCAAATAGAATGTACATTGCATTCATTGAACAATATTCAAACACTGGGGAGTTTTGGCGTAGAATAATTAACTTGTTAACCTATGTTAGACATCTAAACTCTGAGGAGAGTTTCTAGTAATTAGAAAGATATACAAATGGGAAAAATTGATCTAAGGTCATATGTTTAGAATTCTAATAAATTGAACCTAAATATTGGCCAGAATTCTCTGGCTGTTCATCACCGCTGCTGCCAGCAAGAATGAAGAATTTGGCAGTCAGCTAAATCTCCATTCACTGCAGTGGGACCGGAAAATCCCCAGCTGTGGGCAGTTGGAGAATCCAGCCCAATATGTTCCACCTAATCACAATTTCTACGAAGCCACAGGATTAAACTCAAGAGAAAAGAAAGAAAACAGCTATCTGAGATTGAAGCATGGAATGCAGTGGTGGCAATGTATGGAAAAGATTGCAGAGGAAGTGTTGGAGGTAGACATTTAACAGGAAATAGGTATAAAGCATACGGATGAATTACACATATTGAAAAGACCCACAATTCCTTCTAATATGCCCCAGGAGTGATGGAGAGAAATTATGATATATGGTGTTCTTTCAAACATTGGGACTAGACAGATGGACCATTACCACTTACAGGAATTCACATTCTTCTCTTCCCGCTCCAAACTATTACTGCTAGTGTCCCCCCAAGGATTTATCCATAGTCTATTCCTATTTCTCAAACATTCACCATCACTCAATTAGTTTCCACATGTAAACTGATGAAAACTCACTCTACCTCACTACCATCTTTTCTGATTTCTTCATGACCTCTAACCCATTCAGTGCTGGGTGAACAGATATTCCTTATAACTAAATATCGGATATAAGTCTCTGATGGGGATTTCACAGCCTTGCCATGGTAAGATCCACCTGTGAGCGGGTGGGGTGGAGGGGGAGGGGGCGATACCCCACACCAGCCAAAAGTCTCTTGATTTTTTGAAGATCCTGACAGCAGGTGGGGCTGGAAAATCAGGGTCATTGTCTTCAATTCTGATCACAAACTCCATTCTCTAGCCATCAAACCCATTCCTCTCCCTAACAATTGTCTGAGGCTCAAACAAACTGTTCATAATCTTGGTATCATATTTGACTCCAAGGTGAGCATTTGTCTACATATTGGAACCATTATTAAAACTTTTCCACTTCTGTGTCTTTGCAAAATTCCATCTCTGTCTCAGCTCATCTGCTGCTGAAATCCTCACCCTTCTCTTTGTTACCTCTGGACTCAACAGTTCTAATGCATTTCTTACTGATCACCCATTTATGAACCCTTTAAACCTGGAGTCATCTTAAACTCTGCTGCCCATATCTTAACTTACCCTATCGAGGGCTGAAGGGCCTATACTGCGCTGTAATGTTCTAGGTCCCTTTCACACATTCCCACTGGGTTCATGACCCAAATTTACTTCTACTTTAGCAATGCCTCGATTTTAAAATTCTCAACCTTGTGTTTAAGTTCCTCTATTACCGTATTTTAGCTCTGTAACATCCTCCAGCCTTACAACCCTCCAAGATGCACTACAGTTTGCTCTCTTGTTCATCTCTTATTGTAATTGCTCCACCATTGGTGGCCATATCTTCAAGTGCCAAAGTCCAGAACGCTTGGAATTCCATTCCTAATCCATCCTCCCTCTCTTTTCTCCTTTAAGATCTCCTTGAACCCTATCCATTTAACAAAGGTTTTGGCCATCTGCCTTAACATCTCCTTATGTGACTTAAAGTCAAATTCTGTAAAGCGCTTTGGGATGTGTTGCTATGTTAAAGATATGATGTAAATAAAAGTTGTTGACATTGGTGTTGTCTGTATATCTCTCATGTCCCATTTTTAACTCTGAAATGTGGCAGGAGTTCAGCTGAGCAGCCATTCTTCTTGTGGAAATTTGACAACGAGTGCAGTCTACAGTTGGACCATGATCTCAATCTGAACCGTATCTGATCTCCAATCAACATTACCTCATATATATTCTTCAATAGAGGAGACTCAGCACTAGCAAGGCTAGCCACCATTTTGATTCACCAGCCAAAGAACAAACTGCAGTTCCCCACTGCCATTCTATAGACTAAAGATTGAAGCTACCATGTTTTGTAGGTTTGGAATGGTACAGCTACGCACCTAAAATCCATCCCTATCAAAAGATTAAGCAATAAGATTAAAATAAACCTTATTTGTAAGCAATCAGTAATGAAAGGAATAAAACATGTATGCGTCAATGAAAAGGAATCTGAACAACATGCTGTAAATAAGCTAATAATCATCTTGGAAGTTATTTACTGCCCTAAAACTTTAGAACTGATTTATTACAATAATTCTTACACTGCCAACTCTCATCATTGAGGCTATTTAAAAACCAAAGCATATGCAGAAGTGATTCTTTAGTAAGAGTGATGATTGCCTGTTCAGTTTTTGCTCTGGGTCACTTGGCAATGTCAATGCATTCTAAGCAGGGGATCAAAGCATTCTACCTGCAGGTATATACATGACTCTTCCTTATGCTTCGTCTGAAGAATCCTTTGCATCCATCACAACTGGAGGCACCATAGTGTTTTCCTGTTGCTCTGTCCCCACAGATTGCACAAAACGTGCTCATCCCATTGTCTGATATGTTCATGGTGTTTGTCTCTGTTGGAGAAGTGTCTGCGTGAGGAAAGAACATTCAATCAGTCCAGTTACACTTAGCAGGCACACTTAGCAGGCAGCACAGCCATAAAACCATGAAAAATTTTCGCTAACAGACACCTGTCATCCTCCCTTGCCATTTCAATTAGTATGTGCTGTTATGTTACACTACAAAGTGAGCCATATCAAATGTTGTTATTATTCTGATGAGTCTCTTTGTACTGTCAGAAGCAAAAAGATCTAAAGATTCCCTTGAACATTAATTTTACTACCACAGTTATTCTTTGATCACATTTGGCAACTACATGCGAAAAAGAAACACACATCATCATCTGTGGAAACAGTCATCTTCCAGAAATGAATGTGTTTAGTTAGAGTAGCAGCACCATTTTGCAGTGATATACTACATAAATTTCAGCCCAGTAACATAAATTCAGAATCAAATAGTCCACATGGTTTCAGAGGGTTGATTCAAGAATGGAGAGACCAAAAAATATATTAAAATATAATTTGTAGTTTAAAACAAGTCCAAACAAATGTATTTTCTCTTTCAGTTCTCGTGTTAAGGAAAGGGGCAGTATAACTTTAGGTATGCTTTCAAATGGAAATAATTAAGACTGACACTGGCACAGTTACAAACCTATCTGTTGTCTTCTAATAAATAGCCATAAATGATTTCTTAACTGACAAGTCTTGTACTTTTGCCAACAAATAATGCCTCTTAAGCACTATGATTTCAAGAGAAAAAACATTAACTGAGGCTATAATATCATTTAGATGACAACTAAAAGTTATTAGAAACATTTTCTATGTAACTGGCACCAGTTAATGTAATCATTCTTTATTTCAATTTGATCTCTTCCTCTTAACTCTCCCACTTGCACTAGAAAATTTTTCACCTTTGGAGGTTTTAGAAAGTAATGCTCCTTAAAAATTATTGAACATCCTGAATAGAACTGAGTTTGAAGAGTGTCCATATGACTAATATGTGAATTATCACACTGAAATTACTGGTAGGATGCTTGAAATAATTATTATATAATGAACTGAGAAATATCACATATTGAGTGGTCATCTACTAATACCACCAGTGCGAATTTCTGGGTTCACTTTAGACAAACAAATATTCCACAAATGATACAAAATAAATGTTGATGTATCTGTAAGTACTCAGTTAGTCCTGTATTGAATTCACTAAAGAATAACCACCAATTAAGGCTCTATGCTAGTTAAAGAATCAGTGATGGAATGAGGTAACCATTAGCTTATTATCCACTTAACTAGCCATCTATAAATTTCACATCTTGTCAAGTCCAAAAACTAGTTGTGTACAATTTTAAGTTTCACAGACAGAAAAAACTCAAGTTTCCTTTCACAAGTGACAGGATTGCCTGATTCAATGAAATTTAATAAACCAAATAAAATGTTTAGCTCAGAAATGCAAACAAACTTTTTTTTCTTGTTGAAGTTGTAAAATGACTGAAAATTATAGGATTAAAATAAATGGAGCAGGGAATACTTCAGCTAGCTTTACTTTAAGCTGTTGACATACTGACAGCCTGCAAATGGATGGCACATTATATTTTTTTAAGAAAAAGCAGTAACCAGCTTCACTACACCATTACCAAGTATGTCATCACTTAGTAAGAGGGAAAGGAAGAATCTTAATTAAGTGGACATAACTACAGTAAAGCCAATTTTAAATTATCAATTCTTTACACAATCTGCTTTCAATTCTTTACATTACTTCAGCCTACTGATCATAAACCAAACAAACCAAAAGTGCGATCAAACTAAATACTGTAACTTACCATGGCCATTGTAAAGCAACTGCATATTTTCAAATTCCAAAGCAGTGTAACTTGGGTCTAAAGCTTCGCTATAATTCGCCATGTCCATATCCAGAAATGATTCAGACAGCCTCATTATGAATGTACACACGGCTATGTCTTATACACCCCACCATCCAACACCACTGCTAGATTGTCTTTTACACATTCAGAATTTTGAAACGCTGCCCACAATAAACTACGTGATCAGCTTGTATAACTTTATGTCGGATGGGAGGAGTCCTTGAAGACACTGGCTCAGTTTGCACTGTTTTGTTAGCTATCACTGCTGGCCCAAGAGTACCTTTGAGGTTACAACTTTCATGGAATTTTTAGTGTATGCGTTATCACTTGACATTGAAAGCCAGCAATAACTATTGGCTTTCTAATTACATTTGTGGACTTTACATAAAAATACATTTACATTGGTCATAACTGTGAAGTAGAGGGAAGCTATCAATAAAGATATTGATTGATTGATTCATTTTTCAACTGCTACCAATAAATGTTGTGACTGTTTAGTTTTGGTAATGACTGTTAATTATATTTGTTTGCAGTGTTAATGGGAAATAGAATGGGGATCAGATTTAATACAGCAACATTTGAGTTTGTGAGGCACTGTGGTACCTTCTCAGAAAATGCACCCACATTAATGCTCAAATTAGGAAGGAAAGTGGGACAAATATTTTCAATGAACGATGGATGTGCTGAACATTCCCCCCATTTCTTCTGTTAAATAATGTTTTGATAAACAATATGTTTTGATAATCATGTCAGGGATTTACTTCATCCCACCTCACAGAACTTAGAATCATAAGCTACAATATTTCACCACAATGATGAATCACCACACTTGAGAATGTGTTATAATAGAATACATCAATCTTCAGATGGTAGTGAAACACCAGCTGAGGTTCATTTCATTGACTACAACATCATCTCAAACCTTACTTTACAATTAATAATAAAACAGAAAATACTGAAAACGCAAGTCAAGCAGCAGCTATGGAGAGAAAGCTAGAATTAGCAATTCAAGAGGTGTTAAATGTTCATTCTGTTATTCCGTCCACAGAAGCTGTCTAGTCTGCAGAGTACTTTCAACATTTTCTGTCCTCTCTCAGAACCTGCAATATTTTGCTTTTGTATGAATGCCCAATCTATCCAATTTTCTATACAAAGGGAATATCTGCATATCCTTTATATAGTTTAATTAGCAATATTACCCTATATATTGTTCACGAATACTATGCATTTATACATATGAGTTACAATCAAGAACAGAACATTTGTGACTTTATCAATACTATGCTGGAAGAAGTGCATTCCTGAACTATTCTTGACCAATTTCAATTTTATGATTTATTCTTAAACTACATTTGAAAAATAAAACAGTTTAGTGCCAAATAAAAAAGCAGCTTTGATATTGTATATTGAACATCACTAAATGTTGCTTATGCAGCTTAAACTTGGCAAGTAAACACAATTTCAAATAAAGAACGATAAAATACTTTACACAGCCCATGGTGAAGATAGTGAAAAATGCTTTCATCACAAAACATAGATAATGGTCACAATCTATCAAGTCTTATCAGATTTTGCATTACACCATTAAGTAGAATGAAGAAAGCTTCTTGTATCTTATCTCTACAACTCTTACATCTAGACTTGATCAGCATTCAATGCTCTGCCCCCTTCAATAATTTTAAAAATAACTGATAAATGATAAATATCTAATCTTATCTACAAGGTTATATTCATAAAAAAGATTCCAAAAGAGTATCCTACTTTATCATGCTGAGATATAATCCTCACATTGAGCAGTAAGGATAAGAAAAAAATGATCTGATATTATAGCATGATATCGATATTATAGTACAGTCCTCTCTTCACAGTAGAGATATGCATAAAATGGTTTGTCACTAAATAAGTGGTCTTCCTTAGCTCTGCAATTCAAAATCAATTCAATTCAAAATTGGTGAAAAACAGAAACAGAAAGCTTTATTCAAAATCAATCAGAATAAACATCTGCAGAATTTTAAAAAGGAGAACTTTACTTTAAAAATTAAGTACTGATCTCCAAATTACAACAGCAAGCAATCTTAAAAGGGAACTTCCAGACTAACTTGCTCTGCCCACCCCCCTCAGAGCTTCATTACCACAGTATCCCTCAGAGAGGGACTTAGTATCGAGATAAAGTGTGTGAAGCTTCAGTAATTATCCATTAGCTACAAACTAACAAGGGTCAGCTAGGGCTGGTGCAATCAAGTGCAAGTAGATAGTCAATGGTGAGATCTGTCTGAATGACTTCCGAGCATCCTCTCTGATACTGAAAATTTATCTTGTAAAGAGGGGAGTCACATTCATCAGATTCCAATTATTGTTGTTTAAAATAAAGGCCAGGATTTGATGGTCCTGCCATGGAGTATGTCCCCTATCCAGTGGATTGAATGGATCATTTAAATTGCCTTTCACTTCAGCAGGAACACAAGATCCCACCAGGTAAGAGTGACCATAAAATCCTGGCCGTTGTTTTCTTTCTCTTTATCTCCTTTTAATCCTACCTTTCTCTCTATTTTTCTGTACATAAGACATAGGAGCAGAATTAAGTCACTTGACCCATTGAATCAGCCCATTCAATCATGACTGATACATTCCTCATCCCCATTCTCCTGCCTTCTCCTCGTAACCCCTGATCCTCTTATTAATCAAGAACCTATCTATTTTTGTCTTAAAGACACTCAATGACCTAACCTCCACAGCCTCTTAAGAAGTCTCACAACAACACATTAAAGTCCAACACATTTATTTTATAGCACAAGCCACAACCTTTCGGGGTGCTGCTCTTTCATCAGGTAAATGGCAGTCATGTTCACAAACAGGGCATATAAAGAGACAAACTCAACTTACAGGATAATGGTTGGAATGAGAGTCTTTACAGATAATCAAGTCTTAAAGGTACAGCCACAGCTTCCACAGGCATAGAGTCCCACAGATTCACCACTCTCTTACTGAAGAAATTCCTTCTCATCTCTGTTTTAAAAGATCGTCCCTTTAGCCTGAGGCTGTGTCCTCTGGTTCTAGTTTTTCCTAATAGTGGAAACATCCTCTCCATGTCCACACTATCCAGGCTTCACAGTATCCTGTAAGTTTCAATAAGATCCCCCCCGCATCCTTCTAAATTTCAACAAGTATTGATCCAGAGTCCTCAACCGTTCTTCATACGACAAGCTCTTCATTCCAGGGATCATTCTCGTGAACTTCCTCTGGACCCTTTCCAATGCCAGCATATCCTTCCTTAGATACAGGGCCCAAAATTGCTCACAATACTCAAATGGGGTCTGACCAGAGCCATATACAGCCTCAGAATTGCATCACTGCTTTTATATTCTAGCCCTCCCAACATGAATGCTAACATTACATTTGCCTTTCGAACTGCTGATGAACCTGCATATTAACCTTAAGGGAATCTTGAACAAGCACTTCCTAAGCATTTCCCCATTTAAAAAATTGCCTTTGCTTCCATTCCTCCTTCCAAAATGCATAACCTCACACTTTTCCATATTGAATTGCATCTGCCACCTCTTTGTCCACTCTCTTAATCTGTCAAAGTCCTTCTGAAACCCCTCTGTTTCCTCAATATTATCTGTCCCTCTACATATTTTTGTATCATCTGCAAACTTAGCAATACTGCCTTCGGTTCCTTCTTCTAAATTGTTAATGTATACTGTGAAAAGTTGTGGTCCCAGCATTGACCCCTGAAGCACACCACTAGTCACCAGCTGCCATCCTGAAAAAGACTCCTTTATCCCCACTCTCTGCCTTTGGCCAATCAGCCAATCCTCTATTCATGCCAGGATCTTATCCTGAACACCACAGGCTGTTAACTTATTTAACAATCTCCTATGCGGCATCTTGTCAAAGATCTTTTGGAAATCTAAATAATGTCCACTGGTTCTCCTTTATCTAACTTCCTCGCTACCACCTCAAAGAACTCTAACAGATTTGTCAGACATGACCTCCTCTTGACGAAGCCATGCTGACTCAGTCCTATTTTATCATGCACTTCCAAGTACTCTGTAATCTCATCTTTAATAATGGATTTTAAAATCTTGCCAATGACCGAAGTCAGGCTAACCGGCCTATAAATTCACATCTGCCTCCCTTCTTAAACAGTAATGTTACCTTAGCTACTTTCCAGTCTTCTGGGAATCTCTCTGCCTCCAGTGATTCCTGAAAAATCTCCACAATTTCCCCAGCTATTTCTTTCAGAACCCTGGGATGGAGTCCATCCGGTCCAGGTGATTTATCCAGACCCTGCAGTTTCTCCAGCACCGTCTCCTTAGTGATGGCCACATAGAACATAGAACATAGAACATTACAGCACAGAACAGGCCCTTCGGCCTTCGATGTTGCGCCGACCAATATAAAAAGCAATGCCCCTCCAAACTAAACCATTCCCTTCTCTTCCATATACTTATCAACTAACCTCTTGGTGGCGTTTAAGAGGTTAGTTGATAAGTATATGGAAGAGAAGGGAATGGTTTAGTTTGGAGGGGCATTGCTTTTTATATTGGTCGGCGCAACATCGAAGGCCGAAGGGCCTGTTCTGTGCTGTAATGTTCTATGTTCTATGTTCTATGTTCTACACTCACGTATGCTCGCTGATTCTCCTGAAGCTCTGGCATCCCACTAGTATTTTCCACTGTGAAGACTGATGCACAGTAACTACTCAGTTCCTTTGCCATTTCTTTGTTTTCTATTATTATTTCTCTAGCCTCATTTTCCAGTGGTCCAATGTCTATTTTTGCCTCCCTTACCTTTTATATATTGAAAAAACTCTTCCTATCTTCTTTTATATTACTAACTAGTTTACACTTAGATTTCATCTTCTGCCCTCTTTTTTTTATGTCTTCTGCTCACTTTTAAAGATTTCGCAATCCTCTGGCTTCCCACTAATTCTCGCCACTTTGTATGTCTTTCCTTTTGCTTTTATGCTGTCCTTCACTAGCCTCATCAATCATGGATGCCTCAGCTTCCCTTTAAGCATGTTTACTCCTCCTTTGGATAAAATTCTGTTGTGTCTCCTGAACAGCTCCAAAAGCTCCTGCCAATACTGTCCATGTCTTCCTTGCTGAGCTCCCTTTTTAATCAATTCTGGCCAGCTTCTCCCTTATGTCTTTGTAGTTACCTTTATTTAATTGTAATACTGTTATATCTGATTCCAGCTTCTCCCTCTCAAACTGCAGGATAAATTCTATCATATTGTGGTCACTGGTCCCTAAGGGTTCCTTCATCTTCATCAAGTCTGCCTCATTATACATCATCAAATCCAGAATTGTCTGTTCCCTAGTAAGCCCTGTCACAAACAGCTCCAAAAAAAACCATCTCTTTGACATTCCATAAATTCCCTTTCTGGGAATCCACTATCTATCTGATTTTCCCAGTCCACCTGCATATTGAAGTCCCCCATGATTATTGTAATATTGACTTTTTTATAGGCCTTTTCTATCTCCTGATTTATTTTCTGTCTCACATCCTGCCCAGTGTTAGGAGGCCTATACATAACTCCCATCAGGGATTTTTTACCTTTGCGATTCCTTAACTTTACCCACACAGATTCTATGCCTTCTGATTCTGCATCGCTTCTTGCTATCGATTTAACTTAATTCCTTACTAACAATGTAACCGCACCTCTTTGCCCATCTGCCTGTCCTTCCGATAGGACACATATCCCCGAATATTTAGATCCCAGCCATGATCCCCTTGCAGCCACTGTTTATGATGCCCATAACATCGTACCGGCTAATTTCAATGTGCGCAACAAGCTCATTTATCTTGTATACTGCGCACATTTGGGTACAACATTCTCAATCCTGCATTAATCACCTCCCTCCTCATACTTGTCATCTTCTTTTGCTCTGCCTGAGGTTAGATTCCTGCTACCTTCTATATTCCCTGTTCTACTACGTGGTCTGGAAACTTTACTAACCTCTCCTGACCCCTCGGCTCCTTTAACTATGTGAAAGTCCTCATCATTAACTTGCACTTCTACCCTTTCCTTTAACTTTGATTTTCTAATTCTCCATGCAACAGAACCATCCCTTTACTATGTAGATGAAAGCCCTATCTACATGCCTAGTTATACAATTCACCAGGACTCTGGTCCCAGCAAGATTCAGATGAAGCCTGTCTCATTGGAACGGATCCTCTCTTCCCCAATACTGGTGCCAATGTCACATGAATTCAACACCATTCCTCCCACACCAATCTTTCAGCCATGCATTTACCTTCTTAATCTTATTGACCCTGTGCTAATTAGCTCATGGCTCAGGTTGTAATCCAAAAATTATTATCTTTTTGGTTCTGATTTTAATTTAGCTCCTGACTGTTCATACACCCTTAGCAGAAACTTTGTCACTTATGTCATTGGTACCTACATGGGCCAGGACAACTGGATCTTTACTCTCCCACTCCAACTTCCTCTGCAATCCAGATGAGATATCCTGAACCCGAGTACCAAGCAGGCAACACAACCTTCAGGATTCTTAACCTGTTACAGAGAACAATGTCAAAAATTCTCCTGACTATACTTCCCCAATTATGACTACATTTCTTTTTCCTCCCCCCAGTTGAACAGTTCTTGTACCACAGTGCCGTGGTCAGTTTGCTCATCCTTCCTGCAATATTCATTCCCATCCACAACAAGGATCTGGATCCTCTTAGACAAGTGCAGGGACTGAGGCTTCTATCTCCTGAATCCCTCTACCTGTCTCACTTGCAGCCACGTTCTCCTGTCCCTGATCACTGACCAAATTCAAGATATTTAATCTAAGGAGCATGCTGCCTCCTAGAAGACAGTTCAGGTATCCTTCCCCTTCCTTGATATATCGCAGTGTCTTAAGCTCAGGATCCAGCTCAGCCACTCTGAGCAGGAGTTTCTCAAGCACACTTATTATAGACATGCTCAGTGGGAACCACAACGGGGTCCACCAGCTCCACATCATACATGAACAACACTCTCTATCTCTATTTTATTTAATTAGTTTTTAATTTGTTTTTTTTTTATTTAAACATTTTAAATTATATATCTCCTCATTACCTCAGTCTCAATGCAATTTCTAACCAGTAATTTAAATAGATTTTCAAATTTAGCTCAGCTCTCCATTAGCCAATCATAGCTTATAAAATTCCAACAGGGTTAGATAGGGAAAATGCAAGGAGGATATTTCCGATGGTGGGGGAGTTGACAACCAGGGCTCACAGTCTGACGATAGACCATTTAGGACAGAGGTGAGGAGACATTTCTTTACTCAGGTAAACCTGTGGAATTCATCACCACAGGAAGTAGCTGATGCCACAACATTGAATGTATTCAAGAGGTGACTGGATATAGCACTTAGGGTGATTGGGATTAAAGGTTATGGGGAAAATGCAGGATTAAGTTATTGAGTTGGATGATCAGCCATGATCGTAATGAATGGCGGAGCAGCTCAAAGGGGCTTCTCCTGCTCCTACCTTTTATGTTTCTATTATGAAAGTAAAACCAGATGCAAATCACAGCTATCTTGTGATGTCACTTTTAAGGACATAAGAAATAGGAGCAGGAGTAGGCCATCCAGCCCCTCGAGCCTGCCCCACTATTCAATAAGATCATGGCTGATCTGTAGTGGTTCAGTACCACTTTCCGCTTTCTCCCCATAACCCTTAATTCCCTTGTCAATTAAAAACCTATCCTCTCTTGACTTGAACATATTCATTGAGGGAGCCTCCACCACCTCATCAGGCAGAGAATTCCAAAGATTCACCACCCTTTGCATGAAGAAACCCCTCCGCAGCTCCGATCTGAACCGCACCCCCCCCCCCCCCAATCTTGAGGCTGTGCCCTCTAGTCCCGCTATCTTTGCTAAGCGGGAAGAGTCTCTCAACCTCTACCCTATCCATGCCCTTCATTATCTTAAACTTTGGAGTTTAGAAGGCTCAGCCTTCTAAACTCAGAGTACAAACCTAGCCTATTCAGTTCCTCCTCATAATCCAATGCCCTCATCTCCGGTATCAGCCTAATAAACCTTCTCTGCACCCCCTCCAAGGCCAATATATCCCTCCTTGAATGCGGCGACCAAAACTGCACACAGTACTCCAGCTGTGGCCTCACCAGCACCCTATACAGCTGCAACAGAACCTCCCTACTTTTATATTCTATCCCCCTCGCTATAAAGGCCAACATTGCATTCGCCTTCTTAATCACCTGCTGCACCTGTGTTTTTGCAATTCGTGCACAAGGACCTCTGCACCGTTGCATGCTGCAACTTTTCACCATTTAAATAGTAATCCTTCCTACCATTATACTTACCAAATGGATAACCTCACACTTGCAAATTTTATTTAATTTTTCCTACTCCAAACTTACTCTACAGAATCAAGAGTAGCCCTTACTGACCAATCAGCACTCTCCCTTACTGACCAATCAGCACTCTCCCTTACTGACCTATCAGCACTCTACTTCCTGTTTCGCCTAACGTCCTGTTTTCATGCAACTCTAAAAGCACCCCTCACAGCCAGGCAGCATTCATTATGCAGACAGTGAGTACGTAGGTCTGGATTTTCATGATGGGCTTGAGACCTGGACTGTAGAAAGCCAAATCTGTCACTTTTGCCTGTTCCCAAAACGTTTCCATCTGCTGGAGATGTAGGTGGAAAGGGTTTAAATTTTCAGACTCCTGGGACAGTATCAGATGAATGCAAATATCCAGTGGGCTAGTCAGAACACCTGTCTCGAGTTTTGAGGACTTGGACCCTCAATGTCATGCAACCCTCAGTATCCTCAAACATTTATCCATCTCATGTCCCCTCCATTTCAAGCAACCAAAAGCTGTTCCCACCCCGTAATATTCCAGTTCAATTCTCTACCCACACTTAGTGATGTACTAAGGCAGCCCTTGGATTTGTTACTATGGGAACAGGTTGTTAGCTAGTTGCCAGAAGCTGAGAGCTTGGCTGCCACTCTGCATTAAACATAGCTGATCAGGAGTCTCTCCTGCTCTTAAAGTCCCGTGTTGGCATGTTTGGAAGGATTTGCACGTTGATGCTCAACCTGTTTGGCTACATCATGAACACAACTAGGCGATTTTCACAGCAACTTCAATGCAGTGTCCATGTAAGCCTACTTGTGACACTAATACATCAAATATCAACTACAACTCAACAACTTCCTTGATCATCAAATCCTAGGATGGGACTTGGGGGTTTCTGGCTCAGAGGCAGGGAAGCTAAGTACTGTGCCAGAAGATCCTGACTCTTGAAATGGCCATCTGAAATTGTGCAGTGTCAGGTGGACACAGGAAATTCAACACGTGTGTGAAATATCCAAAAGCTTTTGCCATTCCTGACCCAATTGTCACCTTCCTGAGAGAATGGAACTTTGGCCTGTAGTGTGACACTGAATCATTACTTGTACTTCCTGATTCAGACTACATACCTCAGAAAGGATTCTTCAGTCTGATTAGTTAAAAAGATATATAATTGCCAAATCCAAACGGGTCATAGATATCCTGGACAGGGCCTTGTGCTGAAATTAATGTCAAATTACTAATCGGTCTGGTGGTGTTGCCTGGTATCGGGCCAGTGATCGGCTGGGGGTGTATCTGGCTAGGAGGCTAGTGATCGACAAGGGCAGGGGGCGATGTCCAGGGTGAGGGAAGTGACAGATTTCTCAGTGTACTATATACACTGTACACAAAACACTGAGAAATCAAGGTGCATGTGCAACGGTACCTGCTATTGGCAGCAGTCGATTTTCCAGTGAGAACGTACTGTGTCCCCGTATTGGCGTGAAACATACTTTGCCTCTTTTTTCGCCCTAAGTGTCATTAGATCATGTCTGAGAGCTCATCAAAAAATGAGTGCGATTCTATTCCGTTTTCCTGCTCATTTGACATTTAGAATTTTTTGGTAAGATTGCCCCCAGCTATTGCATGTTCAGAAACAAGAGACATTCAAATCTTTTACAGAAGTGACTGATAGTTTTTTGGGTTTAATGCTATCAACAGCAAACCTGAAATTATGGCACAAAGTATTCTCAAGAGGTTTCTTCTAATTTCTGGTTCTGAACTATCAGAATGCAATAAGAATTGCAAGTAATATAGCAAAAGAATTACTGAAAAATGCAATTCAGCTGCATAACTGGATTATCAAGACGGAGTGAAGATTGAAGGGTTTATAGAAAGAGAGAATGCAGCATTTTGGATTGAAAAATTAGAGGCAAGCCGAGGACAGTTTCTCAAAGTGGTTGGAAATAGTTAGCAGTGATCCTTTGGATTACGTTCTGGGAACACTGTCTTCACCAAGGTACATAAGGGGCTAGAGAGAATAGTGAACCTACTTGCATACAGTGCTAAAGCAAAAAAAAATATAAGTAAGGAATTTGGAAGACTGAAAGAAGCTGCAAGAGAATATTGATATAATAGTGGAATGGGTGAAAAGTGGCCTATGTCATTAAATGAAGTCAATATTTGGTGAAATAAAACATAAACAGAACTACACTTTACATGGAGTTAAACTAGGTGGTATGGAAGAGTAAAGGTATTGAAGGGAAGTTAGCAAGGCATTAAAAGAAGATCCTGAAGAAAGCAAATGGGAACATAGAACATAGAATATTATATAGAATATTAATAGTACAGGCTCTTCAGCCCTTGATATTGTGCCTACCTATGAAACCAATCCAAAACCCATCTAACCAATATTATTTCAATATCATCCATATGTTTATCCAATGATCATTTAAATGCCCTTAATGTTGGCAAATCCACTACTATTTCAGTGGATGCCCTTACCATGCCCTTACCACTCTCTGAATAAAAAACCTACCTCTAACATCTGTCCTATTTCTATCACCCCTCAATTTAAAGCTATATGCTAACCATCTCCATCTAAAGATAAAGGCTCTCACTGTCCACCTTGTCTAATCCTCTGATCATCTTATATGTCTCTGTTAAGTCACCTCTTAACCTTCTTCTCTCTAACGAAAACAACCTCAAGTCCCTCAGCCTTTCCTCATAAGATCTTCCTGCCACACCAGGCAAAATCTCCTCTGCACCTTTTCCAATGTTTCCACATCTTTCTTATAATGCGGTGACCAGAATTGTATGCAATACTCCAAGTGCGGCTGCACCAGAATTTTGTACAGCTGCAATATGACCTCATGGCTCCTAAACTCAATCCCTCTACCAATAAAAGCCAACAAACCGTATGCCATCTTAACAATCTTATCAATCTGGGTGCTAACTTTCAGGGATATACGCACATAGACACCGAGATCTCTCTGATTAACCACACCACCAAGTAACTTACCATTAGCCCAGTACTCTGTATTCCTGTTACTCCTTCCAAAGTGAATCACTTCACACTTTTTTGCATTAAACTCCATTTGCCACCTCTCAGCCCAGCTCTGCAGTTTATCTATGTCCCTCTGTAATCTGCAACATCCTTCCGCACTGTCCACAATTCCAGCGACTTTAGTGCCATCTGCAAATTTACTAACCCATCCTTCTATGCCCTCATCCAAGTCATTTATAAAAAAGACAAATAACTGTGGCCCCAAAACAGATCCTTGCAGTACACCACTAGTAACTGAGCTCCTGGATGAACATTTCCCATTAATCACCACCCTCTGGCTTCTTGCAGCTAGCCAATTTCTGATCCAAACCATTAAATTACCCTCAATCCCATGCCTCCATATCTTCTGCAATAGCTTACCATGGGGTATCAAATGCTTTACTGAAATCCATGTGCACCACATCAACTGCTTTACCCTCATCCGCCTCTTTGGTCACCTTCTCGAAAGACTCGATAAGGTTCGTGAGACACGACCTACCCTTCACAAAACTGTGTTGACTATCTTTAATCAAATGATTTATTTCTAGATGATTATAAATCCTATCTCTCATAATCATTCCAAGACTTTGCCCAGAACAGAAATTAGGCTCACTGGTCTATAATTACCAGGGTTTCTCTACTCCCCTTCTTGAACAACGGGACAACATTTGCTATCCTCCAGTCATTTGGCACTATTCCTATAGACAATGATGAACATTTAAGTTATGAACTTCTGTAATACCTTATGTACACCTGCTTTCTGCATCCTAGTTAAGAGAGTAGTAAAGTTAATAACTGCAAGCTAACTGATGAACTTCAAGAATTTGGGAAGGAATAATTGGTCACCCAGTACATTCACACCACACAAGAAACAGGCAATGGCTATCTCCAACAAAAGAGAATCTAAGCATCTCCCCTTGACATTCAATGGCATTAGTATAGTTAAATTCCCACCCTATCAGCATCCTGGAGGGTTACTATTGACCAGATTGAACTGGAAAAAATAGTAGGTTAGAAGGTAGGAATCTTGCAATGAGTACCTCATGTCCTGAATTCCCAAAGCCTATCAAGCATCTACAAATGTCAAGTCAGGAATATAATGGAATATACTTCACTTTAAAGTTTATTTTGTTCGTGTCACAGTAGGCTTACATTAACAGTGCAATGAAGTTATTGTGAAAATCCCCTAGTCACCACATTAGAGCATTTGTTTGGGTACACTGAGGGAGAATTTAGCATGGCCAATGCATCTGACCAGGTCTTTCAGACTGTGGGAGGAAATCAGAGTATCTGGACAAAACCCACACAGACACAGGGAGCGCATGCAGACTCTGCACAGACAGTGACCCAAACTGGAAATCGAACAGGGGCTTCTGGCAACATGTGAGGCAACAGTGCTGACTACTGTGCCACCTTAATGAGTGCAGTTTCAACTTCACTCAAGAAGTCACTAATATCCAGGACAAAGTAGCTTGCTTAGTTGGCAGCCCATCCACAACCTTCAACAGCTGACACAGACTGACAGCAAGATGTGCTGCAGCAATCCACCAAAACTTCTTCAACAGCACTTTCTAAATCCAGGATCTCTGTCACCTAGAAGGACAAAGATAGCAGATGCATGGAAACACTATTTCCTGCAATTCCACTTCAAACCACACACCATCCTGACTTCGAAATATATCATCAACCCTTCACTTTCGCTGGATTAAAATCCTGGAACTCCCAGTCTAACTACACTACGGGTGTACCTACAACACACTCAAGGGTAATTAGGGATGGGCAATAACAATGCTGCTCTTCATGCCAGTGGAGCCCACACCCTTTGAAAGTACAAACAAATAAAAATATTTCAATCTTGATCAGTTGAAAATGAACATGTGCAAATGTTGGCTGAGGAAATGATTGTGCTTATGATGCCTTCCACCTCTCCCTCTGTACAAATAACCTTGTAACACTCACCAGCAAAACTCACGTATAAAAAAACATCCATTTGAACGAAACTCACAAAAGAAATTGGGATCTCAACAAGGAGGCAATGCCTTTATGAGAGGAAGTTGAAAAAAAGTGCTAAGAAACAAGTATATGGGTATGCAAAGAACGCTGGTACGTAACTGAGGGTGGATATTCTGCTGAAATCTCTGTAGTGTCACTGGTGCCTGAGGCAAATGGCTCAGCTGAATGTACTCTGTTAATGATTAATATTTCATGCACCAGATTCCCAATTAAAATTGTTTGAAACATCAAGCATGGATCATGATTTTATTTTCTGGTCGGAAATATTTGATGGTGAATTCTTTCGGAGGAGATCACTTCCAACAAGCTACATTTGAGCATTTTTCATTTCATTTTGGGTAAACTTACTTCACTGTCCCAGCAAGTTGTTCTAAGTTTAATCTGCAAAAGGGGAATACACACTATACTGAAGTTAGATTACAAACTCTCACAGGGGCCTCTCTCATACCAATTGGGAACAGAGTTGAATCTCCCTTAAAAGTTTTCGTTCAGGTCCACGTTAGTCTCCAATGTTTTGTCCTATCAACACAGGTTTACTTCAAGGTCCAGCTCTAAATGTGAGAGGAGGCTCTGTACCGACCGGTGAGTTTGACTTCAGTGGTTGGTAAGCTGATGGAGAGGCTTCTGAGGGATAAGATATATGAACATTTGGAGAAGTTTGGACTGATTAGAAATAGTCAGCATGGTTTTGTCAAGGGCAGGTCATGCCTTACGAGCCTAGTTGAGTTCTTCGAAAATGTGACTGAACACATTGACGAAGGAAGGGCAGTGGACGTAGTGTACATGGATTTTAGTAAGGCATTTGATAAGGTCCCACATGCAAGGCTTCTGGAGAAGGTGAGAGGACATGGGATCCAAGGGGCTTTGGCCTCGTGGATCCAGAACTGGCTTGCCGGCAGAAGGCAGAGAGTGGTTATGGATGGGTCTTGTTCTGCATGGAGGTCGGTAACCAGTGGAGTGCCCCAGGGATCTGTTCTGGGACCCCTGCTGTTTGTCATTTTCATAAATGACCTGGATGAGGAAGTGGAGGGATGGGTTAGCAAGTTCGCCGACGATACAAAGGTCGGTGGTGTTGTGGATGGTCTGGAGGGATGCCAAAAGTTGCAGCGGGACATAAACAGGATGCAAGACTGGCGGAGAAGTGGCAGATGGGCTTCAATGCAGATAAACGTGTAGCAGTCCATTTTGGCAGGAATAATGGGATGAAGAAGTACACTATAAGGGGTAGGAGTCTTAACTGTGTTGTAGAGCAGAAGGATCTCGGGGTCAGGGTCCATAGGACTCTTAAATCGGCCTTGCAGATGGAGGAAGTGGTCAAGAAGGCGTATGGTGTACTGGCCTTCATTAATCGAGGAATAGAGTTTAGGAGTCAGGAGGTAATGATGCAGCTCTATAAGACTCTTGTCAGACCCCAGTTGGAGTATTGTGCGCAGTTCTGGTCGCCTCATTATAGGAAGGATGTAGAGGCTATTGAGAGAGTTCAGAGGAGATTTACAAGGATGCTGCCTGGATTGGGAGGCAGGCCTTATGAAGATAGGTTGAGGGAGCTGGGACTCTTCTCACTGGAGAGACGTAGGTTGAGAGGCGACCTGATAGAGGTTTATAAAATGTTGAGAGGAATAGATAGGGTGGACTCTCAGAGACTATTTCCCGAGCTGAAATGGTCACTACGAGAGGACACAGATTTAAGGTGCAGGGAAGCAAATACAAAGGAGATGTCAGGGGTAGGTTTTTCACTCAGAGGGTGGTGAGTGAATGGAACCGACTGCCGTCGGAGGTTGTTGAGGCAAACTCACTGGGGTCTTTTAAGAGACTTCTGGATGAGTATATGGAAAAGAATAGGATAGGGGTTATAGATAGGTCTGTGGATTGGTAGATGTGATCGGCGCAACTCGTGGGCCGAAGGGCCTGTTTGTGCTGCATTGTTCTATGTTCTATGATTCTATGAGGCTGTTCTAGACTATATTGCTGGCTATTCCCCTTGCTAAAGATTTCTACAAATAGCAAGGACAATAGCCAGTTTGCAAATATTTACATGGCAGCCCAACTAGCCCATTCATCCACCCAAAACACACTGCATCTAAACTCTACCACATTAACAACTGCCACAGATCCCAACAGTCAGGCAGACATTAACACTATACTATCCTGGAATATGCACAGTCAGTTTTGTAAGTCTATGATTCTCCTCCTCTGTCAGTCAGAAGAATGAGATAGACAAAATGGGAAATTAACAGAAAGCCTATTTTTAATATTTTCCACAAGTTCCCTGTGTATAATTCTAATGTAATAGTTTAAAAATTTGGCTACATCAATATATCTCCAAAATCAAGAGACAGAAAATACTGCTCATCTGGTGACTTGCTTAAGGTAGCTAAAATTCCATATTTTCCCATATTCCCAAATTTTCATTATTATTCATTTTAACATAGTTCCAATGACCTTCCATTCCCATGAATAGACCAACTGATCTGTGATCCGGAAGCTCTTTGCTCCACCGTCCACCTTCACAGACGCACGATTCAAGTGATTAACAGTTGCTGTACTTGCAGTAATCTGCTCATTAAATTTAATGTACATTCGAGCTACCAAACCCTCTTTAAAATGATAGGTATTATGTGGATGAGCATAATGTCATTTTATCTTTGGTGTGCATTGTACTTGCTATTTGCGCTTCAACATTTAACAAGAACTTTTCAAGTCAAAAGTCATGATGTACATAACACGTTTGAGTCTCACAAAGATATCCTCCATGTGAATACAAAGAACTTACCAACTCATTTTCTGTAATTTAGATCAAATTATCCTTTGTAAGAATAAGCACTATTGGATGCTGTCCCACCCCAGGACTTAATGGCCAAGGGAGGTGCATTCATAACATGGTCAACAAACTGAATGTCAACTTGAAAGACCCTTGGTCAATCACATTTGATGCGGAGTGGCATTCCTCAATAAGCCTCTGGTGATTTTCCAAGGAAAACCTCACAATGGAAACAGATGAAAATCTGCCTTTTTCATCACAAGGTGTAGAAAGGAAAATAACAACCATCAGATAACAGCAGAGGCTGCATTTACCTTGTGGGAGCCCCATGCAAAGGATGGAAACTGGATCTGCTTGTGACTCCTGACTGTTGCAAGTCTCTAATATTGCCCCTGATGGTGCTGAGAA
Organism: Sphyrna mokarran; assembly: GCA_024679065.1. Taxonomy (NCBI): domain Eukaryota; kingdom Metazoa; phylum Chordata; class Chondrichthyes; order Carcharhiniformes; family Carcharhinidae; genus Sphyrna; species Sphyrna mokarran. Next base: position 75,811,262 of record JAGIQG010000007.1, on the reverse strand, counting down.
TGGGGAATGATCTTACAGTCATTCAGGAACAGATTGGGCTGAGACCTTCAGGACCCTGCGGCTATTGGCTTCCCTGTATCCAACATCCTAATGAAGGACTAAAATGTAACATTTCCTCCATTACTTTTCCTACATGGTCTGATATGTTACTCCCCAATCCCTTTTCTACTTGTTTGGAGAAGATCATATGTTGGTACATTTCCCACAAAACATTTGCTGGAAATAGTGAAATAACTCTGTAGACTTTTACCTCAATTCCATCACAACTATTGGCTCAAGTGAATTTCATCCAGCAAAAAGTTTTTTTTTATTTTCAACGGAAAAAACGGAAATAAAAATCTTTTTTCAGGGTGGCCTGGTGGCACAGTGCTTAGCATTGCTGCCTCACAGTACCAGGGTCCCAGGTTCAATTCTGGCCTCGGATCACTGTGTGGAATTTGCACATTCTCCCCGTGTCTGCATGGGTTTCCTCTGGGCGTTCCGGTTTCTTCCCACAGTCCAAAGATGTGCGAGTTAGGATGATTGGCCATGATAAATTGGTCCATGTCAGACAGATTAGCAGGGTAAATGTCTCCAGTTGCAAGAATCGGATTTGGGGGGATTGTGACGGTACAGACTTGAAAGGCAGAATGGCCTCCTTCTGTACCACGAGGATTTTATAATAATACAGAAGATGACAATGAGATGTTATTTTGATAACATAAATCATCTCACTACACTTCTCCAGCACTTGAAAGATCTTATCATTCGATCTGATCCATAAACAAATTGCAAAGTAATCCTATTTCTTTCTCAGTTGACACAGGAGCATTTGAATTTCCAACATTAAGTAAAGAACATTTGTAAGTTTGTGGACCCATTTCATTCTCATTTCATTCTTTCAAAATCTTTATAATAATGGGTAGGGACTGCAATGAGCTTTTATTCAATCTCCAGCTTCAGCTTAATGGTCTGGAATTGGTAGTTGTAAAATTGCAAAATTGCAAAATTGTTAGGATTTGCCCTCATCACTGTGACAGCAATTCTTAGTATCCACACTTGCATAAAATATAAGGATGTTCAGCATAGTAAGCGTTAATGTGGGACTGGTGAACAGTACTGCCCACAACACGATGAGAGAGTCACACTGCAGTAGAGAGGAGATTGTACAAAGAAACTTGAGCAGAAGTCGGCATGGAGTTAGCTCTTGTCTGGGCTATACTTTGTACTTACATATATGGTTGTGTTACCAATAAATATTGCTGCTCAACCTTAAAAGTCTCTGAATCTCATTGAGATCTACTGCTCAAATCATTACAGCATGATGGCAGCTAACGTCCGGACTCAGAACCAAAGAACCTGGTTAAAATCTAAAGAAACAGCATGCTGATCTCACTGAGATGTACCTGAACTAAGGGCACAGCTGGAAGCAGCTGAAAAAGAAGCTCCGTTTCAGACGCAGAGAATATTTGGGTGGAATGGCGAATTGATGGAATGGCGAATCAAGTGGAATGAAGGCTCCATTTCTTAGATGTCAACTTCAAAGAAGAACATGGCAGATGCCACAGGGAAAGAAATCCTGACTCCACTCTGAATGAACATTCTCTCCACAAGAAATGGGATCAGAAATCAGGAGACCGACTGTTGATGAAGAGAAATCAGCTCTAGAGAGTGAAGTAAGTGAATCAGATGGAATCAAACCGCCAGAAAGGCAGAATACATGATTTCAACTCCAAACCAACAAAGCTTGCCCATCACACTGAACTGATTCATTCTCTAAGTTTGACCAGAATAAGATCTGGAAGAATTGTAAAGCCTCTAGGCTGCCTGAATTTATAAAGTGAATGACGAATAGGGGTGAAGGGGCAGCATGTAAAGAAAGATTATATAGTAAATGTGTTGGGTAAAGACTTGGGGGAAGGTAGCACAAGGATGTTTGACGTAGAAATGATTAATGTGGGACAGGATGATAATACCATCCAAACTATGATGTAGAACAGGCTTGTCTAACCCACGATGTCTTTCCATGTGGCCACCCTGAACATTTGTTGAAAATGTTGGTAGGAAAGGTCAGTGAGCTTGAAGAGTTCTGCAGGGGACTGCTCCACCAATCACAACCTTCTTTTCTCCCACATTTGCTGCTGATAGGCTCACTATTGAAGATGAATAGAGGAGAGCCAGGGTATAGATGGAGGGACAATGAACACTGCCAACTCTGGACTGTGCGGGGATGCCTTCTCTACACTTCCCTGTTGGTTACAGTATTTTGGCCCAACTTTGCCCGCATTCCCCCATGTCTCACTGTGTTCGCTCAGTTCTTCCTATGTTTCCCTGGTTATTGCCCACGTTCAACCAACTCTCAGCGTTTCCCTCAGTGGGCACGTCCTTTCGGGCGCTGATAGGCCTCAGGACTCCCTCCAGGCCTCTCTTCTACTTTTATCACACCTCCCCATCCGTGCAAACATATTGGTAAGTGAGGGTAGGTAGGGAAATGTTAAGCTGGATGGGCATGAATGAGAATGGATTGCTCTGTGGGTAATGTATGGGGTAAGGGAGGGTAGGGGAGGGAGAGTATGGGGGATCCTGATGTCTATGAGGGGGGGCCATGTCCTTCTGGGAAGGGGGATACTGGATAACCCAATACCTATTGTGGGCGATGTTTCAAAGTTCACTGGGGAATGTGTTAGGGGCCTCAAATTTAACTTTGAAATCAAAGTGTCCTGTAAAAATGGTGGCCCAATTTCAGAATCTCAGCAGTACCAGTGCATTTAAGCCACACCTCTCTAGCTGGCTGTGTGATCCTTAATAGCACTTTGAAATTGCACAGAAAATTGTTGAAGCAGCTCAGTGACACAGTGGATGCTGCTGCCTCACAACACCAAGAACTCAGGTTTAATTCCAGCCTTGGGTGACTGTGTACAGTCTGCACATTCTTCCCATGTCTGCGTGGGTTTTCTCCCATACTCCACTGCCCTCGCTCTCTCTCCTGCTACCTCAGTGACTTATGCAGATGCACCCAGTACAACCAGATCCCTCTGCTCCTGCACCTTCTTTAGAGTTGGATCTTTTATTTTATATTGTCTCTCTAAGCTCATCCCATCAAAGTGAATCACGTCACATTTCTTTACATTGAGCTTCATCTGCCACTTGTCTATGCAATCCATCAACTTGTGTCCTCCTCACAGTTCACAATGCTTCTAAGTTTTATTTCGTCTGCAGATTTTGAAATTGTGACCCCTACACAAAATACATCCTTCACAGAACCTGAACATAGGAAAAGTGCTGTACAATGCATCCCATCTTGGGCTTCATCTGATATATAAGGGGGGCGATTTGGCGGGTTGGAATGACAGACACATGCATACGCCAATTTGCGGGATTCACATGTGCATTCCTGATGCATACATGTCTCCCAATGCCAGAAAGTAGGCGCAGTTGGGATCACGCTGGAAATCAGCAGGAAGATCAATGCAATTTGAATGTCATTATTGGGTCCAGGATTGAATTCTCTGGGCCCAGTAGCACCTCCCAACTCACGCATACAATGTCATTCCAGCACAGCTTAAAGGAGCTCCCCACTTTCGGGGAACAAGCAGGAGACCCCACTGGAGTGAAGGGGGAGGTGCAATCAGGGCTGCCCCAGGGGTGGAGGGCAGTGCACCCTGGGCATGGGCACCCTGCCAGTGTCAGCCTATACCTCCTGGTACTTCCCAAGGGGCAAAGATGGTTTGGTAAAGGGGGTAAGCCCAAGCAGCGATCCATATGGGTGGGGAGGTTTCCCACAGCCAATCTGGTTGGTATCGATCGGGGTAGTAAAGAGGCCAGCAATTGAGGCGAGTTGGGGGAGGGGGCTAGTCTGCCAGGGTTGTCTGCCTCCTGGGAGATGTCTGCCTCCCACTGGGGGGAGTGGGGAGGCTGCTGTCTGACTCCCGGAGGGGTCTGCCTCCCTTGGGGATGTCTGCTCAGATGCGGGGGAGGTCAGGGCAGGGAACGTCACTGCTGGGGGTGAGGGTAGAGGCTGGAGATTGCAGTGCTCCCAGATGGAAGGCGGATTGGCGGCTAGCTTGAGATTCACTGTTGTAACCATTGCACAGAGTTTGAGAGGTTTGTGTCTGAACTGCTGCTGAAAAAGCAATCGTGAATTACACATTTTTTCTGTGAATTCAACACTTAAAATGTTTTTGGGAGAATCACCCCCTTGATCTTAGCCAAAAGGATTAAACTGATAAAAACAGATGCTACACTTGATTTTAGCCAATTGAGAAGCCACTTGCTTCTTTGCTTCTGCCATTACTAATTTAATCAGTTTTAGATTGCTATGTCCATAGTGTATTTCAGCTGCTCCAAATTACCCTTTCAGTAGTCTGACTGGTCTTTAACCCACCCCAATGACACCAATTATTCTGATTTCAATTATTGACTATGGCCATTATTTAATGGTCATAATGTTGTTCTCAGCAGGCCCTGCTGTCCAAGATTTGAAAAGTTGGCACCATTTCTATATTCTGTCCATACAAAGGGATTTTTGAAAAGAGTTGACAATTAATCCAATTTTATTAGTCTGTTTATTGGCTTAACATTACACTGCAGCAAAACAAAAACATCTTCATAACAACAGGTATCAACAGAAGGTTGCAGCTTAAGGCAGTTCATATGTTTGTGATTAAGTATAATATGGGATACAAATATGCCTGATTACTAAAATATCATAGAATCCCTACAGTACAAAAGGAGACCCATCGAGTCTGCGCTAACAACAATCCCACCCAGAACCTATCATTGCAATCTCACCTATTTACTCTGCTAATCCCTCTAATCTACGCACCCTGGGACACTAGGGGATAATTGGCATGGCTAATCCACCTGACCTGTACATCTTTGGACTGTGGAAGGAAACCTACACAGACATGTGCAAACTCCACACAGTGACCCAAGACTTGAATTGAACCTGGTGCTGTGAGGCAGCAATGCTAACCAAAATGCCACCATGCCACCATATGTGCATTATATTTGAAAACTAAGGTAATGCACAGGTATAAACTGTTCTTTCACAATGAAAGAACTATTTTATAATTAACTTGAAGGAAACGAACCAATTTCATTCTGCATCAAAACATTTTGATCTTTAAGTATATGGAGCAAGTACCTCGGACTTGATCCTATACATTCCATTTATAGGAATAATGGTGGAGGACGTAAAACTTTACTAAGATGGCTTACATTTAGGTGGCAATGTCAGCAACAAGCAGAAGATTCCTCAGTATAAACAGTAAAGAACACAAATAAATGATAGGATGTACATTTGGGCAGTGACCATAGTAGGTCTATGATTACCAGCAATGAACTTGTGTGAAAAAAAAGTAAAATAGCTTTTTGGGAAAAAAGCATATTTGAACAGAGATCAGGTTTGTCGATTGTCTACCAGGTAATGATTAATAGCAGGAACTTTCAAGGTTCAAGACAAGAACATTCCATGCACTTGCCAGATTGTATTAGTTTACCTTCATGTAGCTTTCATTTCTGTACCCTTGTTATCATTTGGATAAGTGGTCTATGGTGTTACAATTACATTAGAATGAACTAATTAGCAAATTTCTGTTGTCGCTTTTCGGAGGGGGAGGTCATGCAAAGGGTCTTCAAGTAAATGTGTAACTGACTACAAATCTTCTAGAGATAGCATTTCAATAACTGGCGATGCAACTGAAAGGATGTTTTATCTGTTATTTAAAACAAAAATGAGAACTTATTGGGACTAAATTCAAAAGCTACTTCAGAAACTACTTGTTCAAAAATTGCTATTTTTGTTTTATACAACATTGAGAATACTGGTTGAACAAAACCAAAAGAAATACTCAGGTCTTGAACAAAGAATAAAAAAACATAGGTCAGGATTTTTCCATTCCGTCCGCCACAAGAATCATCGCGTGCGGGACAGGAGCATGAAATGTCCATTGATCTCGGGCGGGATTTTACAATCTTGAGGCGAGCGCAGCCAGAAAATCCCACCTGTAGGCTGAAATTCTCTGATTTCGCCCGCGGCTAGGATTCTCCATTCCAACTACAATGACTGAGATTTGGCTGAGCACCAAATTCTCCGTTTTCGCTGGCAGCAAGGACGGGGAGTGAACAGCCAGAGAATTCGACCATGACCTTTTTGATACCAATCCCTATGGTTCCAATTTATATCATAACAAGCCAGTTTTTTTTTGTTTACTGGCAATTGCTAAATGAGGGAAAAGTTGCTATTTGAAATGTTTCACTTTCCATAAGATAACAGGGTATACTAGATCTGTGAGTCCAAAATTAAACAAAACACAGAAAAATGTTCTATAGCATATTCTGGCATCTTCAGGTTGTCCCAAAGCACTTTGTAAAGCAAAACATTTGCATTCCAATATTAGACTTCAAAAGACAACTGACCATGATCAAGGTTTTTCCACAGGCTACAAGTTTTGCTGCATTTTCTCCACAAGTGTCACCGTTACTTTCCCTGTATATCCATGTGTGAAAATATAACACTGCGAGTACAAAAGCAGCAAAACTGTTATGATGCTTTCATGCACAGTAAAAATAATACAATAATTACATCTGTCTGTGATTAGGGCCCCACAATTTCTCTTCCTTCTTCTGCCATGAAGAACAATTAGCAATTAACTGGGTCCACAATGGAACATGCATATCCTTCCTGCTTTGCTTCAGGCACATGTCTTCACCTCACTAGCCTGTGAATAGATTTCTATGTCTGCACTTTCTGTGGAAATTCAATGGAAAGAGGTTGGAGCAACCATCAAAAAACAGCATAAATGTCTAAAAATGATCTTGTGTGTTGTTTTTCTGGAGGTTGCACTGACATTCTACCAACTTTACAGTAAGATTCCCTCCTGCACTCTCCCTACCTACACCCCCTCCACACTGAGGCTAAGATCACACCATATCTTGCTCTTTCTCTTAAAAAGACATGCACGGCATTTCGACTTACTTGCTTTGATACTTTCTTAGATATCACTTGATTTAGAATACCAGAATGTCTCAGTGAGTGAGTAACTTGTGTCAGCAGATGTACTGTGATGTTCTGAATGCCCTGAACATAATAATAAACATAAAATAAATAAATACTTGCATACATATTGCATCTTTCATGACCTCAGAATGTTCAGTATGTTACAGCAATGAAGCACTTTTGAAGATTAGTTACTCCTGTATTGTAGGAAACCTGGCAGCAAATGTGTGCACAGCAAACTCCTACAAACAGCACTGAGATTGTGAGCAGATAATCTGATTTTGTGATGTTGATCAAGTGATAAATATTGACCAGGACAATGAGGATAACTCCACTCCTCATCAAAATAGTGCCATAAGTATTTTACATTCGTCTTAAGAACCAGAAGGAGCACCAGTTTAACATGTTAGCTGAAAGACAGCATCTCTGACAAAATCACATTTCCTCAGTCCTATTCCAAATGGCCAGCCATGGATTCTGTGTTTAAATTTCTCAAATCCACACCTATTAGCTCAGATGCCATTTTTGCACAACCAACAAAAACATGGTTGGAACAGTATCTTTTAAATTAATTTAAGATATTTGATCATCTTTTGTCCGCCTGCAATTTGCCTGTTAATTTCATGCAGTAAGTTAACATGTGGAAATTTTTGCTTCAATGTTTTCTTGGTGTTGACTGTGACTTAGTTAATTCTAAGTAGAGCTTTAATTCAATAATGATTTAAACAAGTTTTTTTTCAAAATAGGCAACAGAACTTTAACAAATATGCTCATTCTTTCCCAAACACCTTGGCTTATAAATGTAGGTAAAGCACCAAAGAAAATCTCTTGCAGTATTATAAAGTCAAGGTAAATTTGGCAGTTTAAGCATTCTTATTCTGCTGATAACTATAGAAAGGTTCTAGATAAGTTCATTAACTTCTACAAGATATCTTGACATTTTGTTTTACTTATCAGCCAATAAGTAACATGGTTAGACTATAAAGATAAAATGGATTCAGGTTTCATAAACAATTAGTCATGAGGGTCTGATCACTTTATTCTTGTGTATGTCTAGAAACATATTTATAAATTAGCTGACTGAAGTAAATTTGTCTGATTTATGTCTCCACTGTTTTGACACAATACTGTGTTTTCTTAAAAGTGTTTCTGGTATAAAGATTGACGTTTTTGGGCCATTTATTTGGCCACACAATAGACACAACTGCCATATATAGGTCCTGCAATCAACTGCCAGCATTAATATGATCGCCACTCTATTAGTCTTGGCCTGCAAGCTTCTCAACAAGGGGGCAAGTTTAAAATTTTGAAGAAAAAGTTTGTAAATTTCATTTTTAGGTAGAAGATGATCAATAATATTTGAAGTCAAGTGGTTGGACTCACTCATATTCCATGATGTAGTATCCCTACAGTGCAGAAAGGCCATTTGGCCCATTGAATCTGCACCAACTCTCTGACAGAGTAAGTTGTGCAGGCTACCCCCCCCATCTTCCCATCCCCACCCTTCACTTCCCCACCTCCACTAATCCCCATAACCCCACACATTTCCCATGACTGATCCAACTAACCTACACATCTACACATCTTTGTACACTAAGAGGCAATTGACCATGGCCGATCCACCTAACCTAAACATCTTTGGAGTGTGGGAGCAAATGGGAGCATGTAGAGGAAACATATGCAGGCATGGGAAGAATGTGCAAACTCCACATATACAGTGATCAAGGCCAAAATTGAACCTGATCCCTGATACTGTGAGGCAGCAGTGCTAACCACAGTGCTACTACACACAAATAAAAACTAAATGGTCCAGAATAATGTTGCAGGCCAGAAAACTAGTTATTTAAAGGCAGTTTTACATATAATATATACAATATATACAGACAAGTGTTTAATTTGTATATTAAAAATGCATATAAAATGGAGAGATGGTACAGTGAAAGATAACATGAAATGGGAAAAAGAACTTTTTTCAACCAAAACTATCTTGTGAATAAATATAACCAATTATTTCAATTAATATTATGGACTCGCTGAAAACTGGCAGTTCTTAGAGTATATATCTGGGGACTGATGCAATGGGGAAATCTACTACTGTTCAATTCTGTCATCTTTACTTCTTACAGCAGTGAGAAAATAAGAATTGTAAATACATGCAAATTTCTGCCCAGTGGGATTCATGGATTGTTTGTGTCTTGGGATTGTTGCAGCAATCCAAGTGCCAAAGAGACATTCAGCACACATGGATAAAAGCAGGAAGACATGACACAACAATCTCCCATGAATAAGCTTAAGGGAGATATGAAATATTTGGGAATTAGGCAGACAAGTGGCAGATGAAATTCAGTGCAAGGAAATGCAAAGTGTTTCACATGGGACATACAATCCAAGAAGGGCCTATTATTTAACAGAAAAGAAAATAAAATGCTCAGAAAATGAAAGGTCTGTGATCCTGATTGACAACAAGTGGATGCTTTTGCAACAATGCTGAGCGGTATTGGTAAGGGAAACTTGATGTCACATTGCAGTAAAAAGACAATATTAAACCAAGAGAATGAGGAATTTTTACCACTTGGAATGTACATAGAATTCAAGTACACAAAGGGAAGTGCACCAATGTAAAGAGTACAGAGGAGAGCAAAGCAATCAGGATGACTGAGGCGATGGAATGATTAGATTACAAACGGCTATTCGGGATGTTCACACCGGGATATCACTGCTGTGTTTAGGATTTTAAAGGGGATGTAGAAAGTACTAACTGCTTCACTGTGTTCAGGATAGCAGTCGCAATCTATGGCACTTAGTGCAAAAGAGCCAGGATGTGATCCTCACCAGCAAAGAGTGGAGGAGAGGGTAACCAACTGCTGAGCTGCTGAGCTCTCGGGGCACCATGAAGCAGTGTACTGGGAACTCTCCTGCCAGGCTGGAACAGCCCCATGAGCACTGCCCAGCCATGGCCCTGACCACCTGAGAGTTTCCGATCCCCCAGCCATTACATCTGGTTTTCGCCGATTCTCGTTGGTGTGAAGCTCAACCATCAAAGAGCTAAGTGCAAATGGGCCTGGGCTATAACTTCTGGGACTTAGAAATGATATGCTGAGCACATCATAAATATTTAAATCAGTTTCATGGTCTTTCGGGGCGATTTTGCTGCAAAACATCACTGGTATGATCAGGGCAGATGAGAAATCAGATATGTTGCTTGTTTTTCACCTCTCATCCGATTGCACCATCTTGCCTCACCAAATTACAGGCAGGACGAGGGTGTAAGATCACATCCAATGTGTATTTGAAGTGAAGCTGATTCAAAACTAAACTGCAGAAACACTGATTCTAATATTGGTAATGTGGGGGAAAATCTGAATGCACACTGATCACAGAGATCTTGATAAATTTAACCAACATTTTATTTTTAACTTCAGTTTCCCACCCAGATGCAATGAACTCAATGGGCCAAATGGCCTCCTTCTGTGCTCCATAAGTCTACTCTGGATTTTCAATGGGAGTTCAAGAACCCGATGACCAGATCATTTCCAGGTCCCGAGCCTGTGTCAACGTCAGTGTCATGGCACGGTTTTTAAACGCAAAGACACTGGCCAGAATTCTCTGGCCATTCACACACCGAGGATGCAGAATTTGGCACTCAGTTAAACCTCCATTCACTGCACTGGGACCAGAGAATTCAACTGGCATGAACAGCCAGAAAATTCCGGCCCCTAATTTCACTGGAAGTCAGATCGATGCTGAATTGGTGGCAGCAAGAGCGACCCAGAGACAGGAATTCACAATGGAGGGTGATTTGAAGAAGAAAATGACAGCCATTACTGGGCAAGCAGGAGACCACAAGGGCCAGCAACCTCATGGTCCATAAAAGTGCCCAAAGGCAGATGCCTCAGAGGCTCAAGACTCTATTCCAGTGATGAGAGCTTTGTGCCACTGCACAAGCACCTGAGGTTGACCTTTCCATTTTTAGCCATTTTATATCAACAACTACAATCAATAATATGCTGTGCTCTCGACTTCTGTGCACTAACCCAAACCATTCATCCCTGCCATTATTAACATTGATTTGATTTGATTTGATTTATTATTGTCACACGTATTAGTATACAGTGAAAAGTATTGTTTCTTGTGAGCTATACAGGCACAGCATACAGTTCACAGCGAAGGAAAGGAGCAGGTGCAGAAGATAGTGTTCGAGTCATAGCGAGGGTGTAGAGAAAGCATTACTAGAGAGTTTATAAGAGTTAAAGTAGAATTTTAAAGCACAGAACAACAGCAAAGGATAGACTTACAGAGTGTGCTGGAGACAGCTTGCAAGAAGACATCATGCTCCAGTACCATCTTGGATTTTGTTGATAATTTGATTCTATCCCTCACCAACCTAGTGACATGCTCTTCAATTAGCTTAACACCAAATTATTTGGAGGCACATGGGTATTCATCCCCCTACGTTACCCTTTAAAAACATAACATATCCTGAAGGCATCTGAAGACAAATAAACCCTCTGAGTGCCTGGGTTTTGATGTATGTTTGTACCCAACCTCTCCCCTCAGGTAATTGAAAATCTAGACTGCATCCCACCTAAGCCTTCCCCTCTGCCCTATCCCTGGAATCCTGCACATTTCCCAAGGTAATCCCCGTAACGTACACATCTTGGGACACTAAGAGGCAATTTAGCATGGCCAGTCAGCCTAACCTACACATCTTTGAACTGTGGGAGGAAACAGGAGCACCCACAGGAAACCCACGCAGACGCAGGGAGAATGTGCAAACTCCACACAGGCAGTAACCCAAGGCAGGAATCAAAGCCGGGTCCCTGGAGCTATGAGACAGCAGCTAACCACTGTGCGACTGTGTTGACTCACTATTATTATCGGGGCAATGATTGCCAAAGTCTTCTGCCACAAGAGTTGATTTGTTTCATTTCTGGCTTCTAGTACTTGTAGACTACTTAACTGATAGAGAATCACTGCTATGATTATTTGACAACTCCAGTCTTGTTGTTTGACATAACTACCAAGATGGCCGAAAGCAAACTAGATGAACCTTGGTCTTTTTTCCAGTTTTGAAACCTCGATGTTTCTATGATAGATTGGCATTTAGAGCACAAGCTTTGCAGTAAAGGTGTCCCGATAGAACAAATATAGAATCTAATTCTTTTGTCCTGACAAATATTACCACCAGACATGCAAGCAGAAAATCAGGTGGAAAGTTGATAAGACTTCTAACTGCTTCACTGAAGATTAGCTGGTCTATTTCTTAAATCCAGACAAGATTTACTATTACTGGCACCAGCAGGAGATAAGGAAATCATAACCCTGACAGTAGTACATTTTTATCATTTCTGTATCATAATATTGCGGGCAGTTAACATACCTCTGGTAACTGCCACTAGGAAGCTCTAGCCTTTTGTGCTTACTTCACATTAACAGCAAATTAAATCAAACTGCAATCATTGTACTATTTATGACTGCAGCTCTTCTGTTAAACTATAACTCGGTCCAGATCACTGGCACAAGCATTCCAAAAGGCACTGCCCGGCCGGTTACTAGTCTGATTTAGTCTGACTGCATTGCTGCATGTGTTAGAAGTGACATGCAAACTACCAAGACTACAAACAAAATGAGTGGATTTCTCATTGCGTGATGTTATCAAAGATGTTCTCTGTGAGCTGAACTGTCTAAACACAATACTGGAGATGCAGATCGCAAACAAAAAATTCTGCAACTTTAGATCAGCAAACACGTGATGATCGACTGGCATTGAGAGCAGCTTGTGTTTTTTTTTTGAAACTAAAATATTGCAAACATCATAGAAAATAGAAACTTGAAGCAGGAGTAGGCCATTTGGCCCTTTGAGCCTGCTCTGCCATTCAATTTGATCATGGCTGATCATCAAATTCAATATCCTGATCTCTTCCTTTCTCCCAAATCCCTTGATCCCATCAGCCCCAACAGCTATATCGAATTTCTTCTTGAAATCAGACAACGTTTTGGCTTCAACTACTTTCTGTGGCAGTGAATTCCACACATTCACCACCCTCTGGGTGAAGAAATTTCTACTCATGTCAGTTCTAAAAGGATTACCACTTATCTTTAAATTATGACCCTAAGTTGTGAACTTCCCCAACACTGGACCATTCTTTCTGAATCTCCCCTGTCTAATCCTAACCATAACTGAAGATTTGTGTCCTTGTTGGTGTGAATGTTGATTGGAAGCCCATGCCCATGAGAAATGAGGCCCTGATTCTACCAAACAAATGTGAAGTGCTTAATTGGTGGGAAATTCATGACTGTTTTTTCAGTGGGAATTCAGACTTGAATCTCCCACGTTTTGTGCACTGCAGAGGTCAAAATTGTGGATCTTATTAAACATTCGGGAGGCTGGGGTTATTTGCCCCAGACTTTGACAGTTCTGGAATTCAGCGCACGCGCAGTGATCCTGATCTGTCAACCTCCCATTTGTTGGCGAGCTCGATTTCTAGCCAGCCGGGACCCTCACAGTGCTGCCTCTCCAAGACTCCCATGGTCCTATCATAGCCCCTATGACCATTCCCACTCTCTCCCCCATCAAGTAGTGACACTGTCCCCAATCTCCACCCCGGAAGACCATCCTCCCCTGACCAGATGTCAGAGACGGCGGGAACTCTGGATGTCGGAAACGGCGGGAACTCCGGGTGTCGGAAACGGTGGGGGCTCCGGAGACGGTGGGGGCTCCGAGTGCCAGAAACGGCACTCTTTTCTCTTTCTTCTGTCGCAGTGAATGTGTTGGTTCCATTGAGTACAAGAAATTTCTGCAAAGCTGGCATCACTGAAAATAAAATAGTTTTTGGCCATAACATGTACACAACCAGTGGAAGATTTCTGCACACCTTGTCAGAATAATTTATCACTGTAAATATTGTAGTGAGAAATCTGTTGAATAATTGTCATTACATTGCATTAATTTTAGTTGAAATACACACACCACGTTGGTTAGGAATAGCGGACACCCAGAAGTGATTCCTGCGACACTGTGCGACTGAGCCTTACACGTACATTGTGTAATAACATGGATAGATGGGTCAGGTGTGGCATAATAACATGGATAGATGGGTCAGGTGTGGCATGAAAATCCCCGACACTCGCAGGGATGCCTGCATACAACACTGAGCAGCACTTTAATATGGTTCCAAACATTAATCTAATCACTGACCCGCAGGCTGTCTCCACCACCAATGACTGAACATGCCTTGAATCTTCGGCGTGCTGTTGCTGAAGGCCACCCATCTTGAGTAACACTTGTGTCCCCAGTCTGCCAGCTCCCCCCGACCAGCAGCAGAACAATGCATTTCAATCAAACTGACTTCAAACCGCGAGCTTGTGAATTTGGCACAGCCCCACCAGTCTTTGGCTGCTGCAGGACCACTCCTCACTCATTGCACATCTCACACTTGGTCAGTTCCTAATGTTTCCTGGCCCACTTTTTTATATTTACCATGCATTTCTACTGGCAGAGGGAACGTAATTCTCACTTCCTGGTGAAAAAAAAATCTGCCGTCATCCCGACCACCCCAAACCTGGCTGTCCCGCAGCGATATTATACCAGGGATAGCTCTGGTAGGTTTAGAGTGGGACTTCCATCCCCATCTTAGAGAAAGTTCTGCCTTAGAGTACTGCTGATCAGAGCAATGGGTTGGCAGGTCTACAATCCCAGCAACACCAGAACTGGGTCACCACTGGGGTAAAACGTAGGCCTCAAGGAAGGATCCCAGTTCAAATAGGTCCAGGGATTTTAGATGCAAGCGTCTGACCGATCCCACGAGGCAAAGGAGTTGGGGGGGAGGCAAGAGACTGGAGACAATAAAATGTGGGGGAGCTGGGTTACTGCTGATAGACACAGAACAACTGTGTAGTGAAAGCTATCGGGCTCCCACCTTTCACACCTTTCATAGATCACTTAAAGGCTTCAATGGGCCCAAAGACAGGCACACTGCCTGATGTCTTTCTTCCCTGCTGTAATATGGAAGACAGACTGGGAGTGGACAGGAAGGCAGCAAGCAGGTCATCTGCTTTATTTTCAGAACCCACCCTCACCCGCCCCCGCACTGTTAAATTCAGAAGTGCGGGGTTTAAAAATCCAACCCCTGTTATATGTTATTGTTTTACTTGTATTTAGCTAGGAACTAATTGTTGTATTGGGGGGCCACGTTTCACGTTGCACAAGGCACAAACGTGATGTGCAACAGGTTAATGTGATCTGGCCACTTCATAATTTTCATAACTAACAGGCAGGAATGCAGATATTGATCAATGAACTGTCTGAAATCACCATGCCAGGGGTGATATTCAGATCTGCTAGGGCTAGAAGGGTCAGCCTAGTCACGAGACGCCCATCCTGGGGGAGTGATAAGGTCAAACTCTTGCCCTAACCAGCTGGGCAGCAGCAGGGGAGCAAATGGGCACTAGACTTACCTCCTCAAACTTCCCCATGGCCCAAGGCAAAAGACGAGTGTGTCAGTGCCAGGGTGCCAAGAGGAAGTGCAACGTTGGCCCTGTGAAGGTTCATGGCCTGGATCTGAGGGGAAAGCAGGGGTGCTGAATGGGGTATCTAAGGGGAAAATGGACATGAGGGGGAGGTCTAAGAGAGAAGGTGGCCTGAATGGGTGGGTCTGAGGGGGAAGGTGGCCTTAGTGGTGGGAGTCCAAAAGGAGAAGATGACATGAATGGGGGGTGCCTGAGGGGGAAGAGAACTGTGGGAGTGGGGGTGTAAGATTGGATTTGGTCACCCTCATGCCTGCGTGGTGCAGGAGGCAGGTAGTTACATATTATTTGTGGGTGAGGGAGAGAATGTCCATATTTGGTGAGGTGTTGGTGGTGCTCCCCTGGTTAGTTGGGAATCACCATTTCATTTTTTGGGAGGAGAAGTCCAGCATACCAGCGCAGAGACCAGGTCAACATTTTAAAATGGCAACCTAGTCTTAGAACTCCAGTGGGGGCTGGTTGACAGCTTGTCCACTATGAATAAATTAACATCCACCAATTAGAAGAATCCCAACTGATTGATGCTGCTAATGCCACAGGCTCAGTTTGTTTTCTCAGATGTATATAACAATAATGATGGCAGCAAAAAAGCTGCCTCAAAACCCCTGCATATATGGCTCCTGCTTCACTAGGTGCCTTGGTGGCAATTATCTATTTAGAACAGGTTCCAGCCTCATTAGATTTCTAGGCTGCGCAGTTTACCATTTTTGTAAAGAATATATGTTGAAGTTTGTTCAGGAATCTGGGTGAGGGACATTGTCAGCAAAAAAAAGAATTAAATTAAGTGTTTAGCACTGCTACCTCAGCGCCAGGGACCCAGGGTCAATTCCCAGCTTGGATCACTCCATGCAGAGATTGCATATTTTCCCAGTGGATGCCTGGGTTTCCTCCCACAGTCCAAAGATGTGTGGGTTAGGTGGATTACCCATGCTAAATTGCCCCTTAGTATCAAGGAAAATGGCTAAGGTAAATGCATGGAGTTATGGGGATAGGATGGGATTGTGGTTGGTGCAGGCTTGATGGATTGAATGGCCTCCTTCTGCACTGTGGGATTCTATGATTGTATAAAGCTATCTTTCTGGAAATTATAAATCAAAATTTTAGGTAGACATGATAATGATGAGTTAGGGAACGTTATGCCTGGGAGTAGTAAAATTGTGATTAATTTCCTGGTCTAACAATGTAGAAGAAACTTCTATCAGCTCAGTCATGCTTGCCACAGGACAGTTTATTATTTACTGTGGTGGGACTTGAACTTGGAACCCCAGGCTATTTCTCTTGGTTTGAAGATTACTAGTGCAGTGACCTATACCACTGAATCACAGGAGGAACAGTGAGTTCAAATCTTGAGAATGTGAATTAAGTTTTAAGAAGCTGGTGTCATTCATTAGGAAAGGAAACCTCTGTCCTTACCTAGAATGCCTATTGGTGACTTCAGTCCCATTTCAATGGCACTTGTTCTCTTTTGATGTAGTTATGAAGCCAACTGGTTGAATCAAGAAGGTTGCCCACCATCAACTTCTTGAGGTAATTGAAGGTGGGAATTCAAGCCAGCCTTGCAATGAGGTCCACATTCTCACTTAATACATTTAAATTCCATCCCTTCACTTCATCTTCTGTATCGACAGGAAGAAGCAAGTGATTGCAGACCCGAGTGAGAGCACCATCACACAGCTTGCTCCACGCCCAGCAAACATTATTCTCTCAAGCGGTAATTTAACAATAGATGCCCATTCGGTTTTGTCTCTGTTGCTGTGGAAACGTTGGCAAACAAACAAAAAAAGTTTCTGCATCTAAAACCACAAGAGCTGAAGCTCTGACGGCGAATGTAGTATTATCAGTCATGTGATTTGTTTGACAGGGTCACTCTCTGACTTCATCCTTCTATCCCACCTGGGACACCTATCAGAAAGTACAACAGGTAAGGCTTCCCACTTAAACAAATGCTTAAAACGTATGACTGAACACATGACACAAAATATATTTCAGCCAGAGATCATTTGCTATAAACCACATGGAACAAAAAGGACTCTGAACTCAAAGTTAGAACCCAGTGCCTTTTGGGCTTGGAGGATTTGCATTATTTTAAAATTTAATTTCATTCCCGTAAGTCTTACATAGAATTTAGAAAATCAGAAAAAACATCCTAAAATTTCTTCTAAAAATATTCACCAAAAGCAGAAAATAAACAAGAGCACTATGATCAAAGAATTGAAATTGTAGATTTGCCAGTAAAAGACTTGATGATAAATAAATAATTGTAGGAACTTTCATCATTTTCCCTTCCTGATATTCATTGTATTTCACATTTTAAAGATATTATAAATTTATTTCCTCAATTTACATCACTTCTCTTAGTATGCCGATTGTACAGGTATATGGTTTCATTGAATCCCTACAGTACAGAAGGAGGCCACTTGGCCCATCAAGTGTGTACCAACCAAAATTCCACCTAGATCCTATTTTCATAACGCCAAATATTTACCCTGTTAATCTCCCTAACATGAACATCAATTTATCATAGCCAATCAACCTAACGCACACATCTTTGGACTGTGGGAGAAAACGCACACAGACACAGGGAGAATGTGAAAACTCCACATAGATAATGACTCTTTGCAGTCAAACCTAAAGATCAGGACTACAAGGATGAGGGAGGAGTTGGCTAAGGTAGATTGGGAGCAAAAACTTTATGGTGGGACAATTGAGGAACAGTGGAGGACTTTGCTGATTTTTCACAGTGCTCAGCAAAAATATATACCAGTGATAAGGAAGACTGTAGAAAAAGAGAGAAGGGTATCAAATTGAAAGAAAATGTATACAAAGTGGCAAAGATTAGTGGGAAACTAGAGGATTGGGAAATCTTTAAAGGTCAGCAGAAAGCCACAAAAAAAGCTACAAAGAAAAGGAAGGTGGATTATGAGAATAAATTAGCTCAGAATATAAAAACAGAGGCAAAAGTTTCTACAAATATATAAAATGAAAAAGAATGGCTAAAGTAAACATTAGTCCTTTATAGAATGAGGAATGAGGAAATAGCTGAGGCATTGAACAGATATTTTGTGTCCATCTTTACAGTGGAAGACACAAATAACATGCCAAAAATTGATGACAGCAAGGCTACGGCAGGTGAGGATCTGGAAGCTATCATTATCACGAAAGAGGTAGTGTTGGGCAAGTTAATGGGGCTAAAGGTAGACAAGTCTCCTGGTTCTATTGGAATGCATTCCAGGGTACTAAAAGAGGTGGTGGGACAAATAGCAAATGCACTTGTGGTAATTTAACAAACTTCGCTGGATTCTGGGGTGGTTCCTGCAGATTGGAAAATAGCAAATGTGATGTCACTGTTTAAAAAAGGATGTAGACAAAAGGCAGATAACTATAGGCCAATTAGCTTAACTTCTATAGTAGAAAAAATGCTTGAATCTATCATCAAGGAAAAAATGGCGAAACATCTCGATATAAATTATCCCATTGCTTAGACGCAGCATGGGTTCATAAAAGGTAGGTCATGTTTGACTAATTTGGTGGAATTCTTTGAGAACATTACATGTATAGTGGACAATGGGGAACCTGTGGATGCAGTGTAACTGGATTTCCAGAAGGCATTTGACAAGGTGCCGCACCAAAGATGCTACATAAGATAAAGGTGCACAGAGTTACGGGGTACGTATTCGCGTGGAAAGAGGATTGATTAAATAACAGAAAGCAAAAATTGGAGGAAAATGGATATTTTTCTGGTTGGTGATCAGTGACTAGTGATGTGCCTCAGGGATCAGTATTGGGACCGCAATTGTTTATGATTTACATAGATGATTTGGAGTTGGGGACCAAGTGTAGTGTGTCAAAACTCACAGATGATACTAAGACGAGTGGAAAAGCAAAGTGAACAGAAGATGCTGAAGGCCTGCAAAGGGATACAGATAGTCTAAGTGAGTGGGCAAGGGTTGACAGATGAAACACAATATTGGTAAATGTGAGGTCATTCATTTCTAGAAATAACAGCAAAATGGACTAAATGGGAAAAAATTGTAGCATGCTGCTGTGCATAGAGACCTGGGTAGTCCTTGTGCAGGAATCATAAGGAGTTGGTTTGCAGGTGCAGCAGGTAATTAAGAAGGCAAATGGAATTTTGTCTTTCATTGCTAATGGGATGGAGTTTAAGAACAGCAAGATTATGTTGCAGCTATATAAGGCCACACCTGGAGTACTATGTGTAATTTTGATCTTACTTGAGAAAGGAGATACTGGCACTGGAGGGGGTGCAGAGGAGATTCACTAGGTTGATTCTGGAGCTGAGAGGTTGGCTTATGAGGAGAGACTGAGTAGACTGGGACTATACTCATTGGAATTCAAAAGAATGAGGGGAGATTTTACAGAAACTTGAGATTATGAAGGGAATAGATAATATAGAAGCAGGGAAGTTGTTTCCATTGGCAGGCGAAACTGGAACTAGGGGGTATAGCCTCAAAATAAGGGGAAGCAGATTTAGGAGTGAGTTGAGGAGGAACTTCTTCACATAAAGGGTAGTGAATCTACTGAATTCCCTGCCCAATGAAGCAGTTGAGGCTACCTCATTGAATGTTTTTAAGGCAAGGATAGATAAATTTTTGAACAGTAAAGGAATTAAGGGTTATGGTGAGCAGGCGGGTAGTGAAGCTGAGTCCACAAAAAGATCAGCCATGATCTTATTGAATAGCAGAACAGGCTCAAGGGGCCAGATGGCCTCCTCTTGCTCCTAGTTCTTATGTTCTTATACAAAGTATGCCACAGATCAAAACCTATACTTAATATTTGAATCAGGAATATATAGGGCAATCTTAAGCCTACTTTCACCATCTATGGGCATGCCAGCAGGGGCTTAAGGTCCAGTGAGACCTAGAATTCATGAATTTCGCTGCAAGATTGAGGTGGCAACGGGTGTGGAAAGGTGGGCGGTGGCTGGGGAGGGGATGCCGACTCTCATTAGGGCAGGGGAGAAGGGTGAATACTGGCTCTGATCAAAGTGGGATGATGGAGGGGAGTCCCTGAGACCACGTTGGTGGGCTGGGGGACTTGGGAGAGCAGAGGTCATTGCTCGGTCTGATCAGAGTACCCTTTAAACATGGTGCCCCGATCTCAACGCAGTCAAGCTTTACCAGTGTGTTAAGGCTGCCCCTCTCCACCCTACCTCCATGATGGTATGAAACATACCCAGCTGTTTCTTTGTGGCAGAGTGTAGTCAGACCTGGAGAGAAAACCAGCCTGTTCGCTTTTCTCATCGGTACCAACACTCGTCCATTTGTTTGGTAAGATTTCAACCAATGTATCAGACAGAAGAGAGTACATAGACCACCTGGTCACTCCCAATAAAATAACTTCCTCAGAATTGCCCCTTCCCTCAAATATCCATCTGTTTCTCCCCAAGATGTTTTTAGACACTCTCCCTTCATTCTGCCCACTGGGTGGGGAGGATTAAAATTGCCCCTAGGGATTTTCTTCTGTTGTCGCAGCTGAATCAACAATTACAATGTTACTGAGTGTTTACAATGTTTCACATTCCAACAGGTTATTAGTTTATGAGTAATAAATGGATGTGGTGTTGATTTACAATCTGCTGCCTGACTAGAACCAGATGAATTGGGTAGTAAAAAATGAGCAATGTGCCCGCTCACTTAGATCTCTCTCTCTCTGTTTCCACCTTCTCTGAAATTAATCTGTAGGTTCTAAAGGAACATGAGTTTCTCACTTAAAGCAAGGGGACACCGTGTGAAATGATGTAGATAAGATTCTATTATATCAATAGCAATCTCAAGGCATTTTTAACTGGGTCTCAGTGGAAAAGACATTGTCACTCTCTACTGGGCAGAAACAAGGCAGGAAATGGTGAAAATAAAAAAGATGCCCTCCAGGAAAGTCAGAAAGATTCTTTTGTGTGTCCCAGAGGAACAGGAACACTCCTCTGAGCCTCAAGAGGAGCCAATGGTGTACAGGTATTATTGCTAGACTATTAATCCAGAAGGTCAGCTAATGTTCTAGGGATTTGAGTTTGAATCCTCCACAACAGATGGTAGAATTTGAATTCAATAAAAACATCTGGAATTAAGAATCTATTGATGATCATGAAACCATTGTCGATTATTGGAAAAAACCCCACCTGGTTCACTCATGTCCTTTAGGGAAACTTGCCTGGTGTGGCTACATATGACTCCAGACCCACAGCAATATGCCTGACTCTTAAATGCCCTCTGAAACGGTTGAGTAGACCATTCAGTTCAAGGGCAATTAGAGATAGGCAACAAATGGAGGCCAGGCCAGAGATGTCCACATCCCATGAAAGAATAATAAAAAATAGTACTTGCCTCCAATATCCTAGACTCCACCACTTATCTGCAAGCTAATTACTAGCTAAGGGCTGTTTGAACTTGCTCTCTCTGTAGCCATTTTGTGCCTTTTCCCACCTGTTTGGGATGGAAGTACAACGTGACTTTCACCTGGTTCTGGCAGGCTGAACATTAACTCGCTGCAGCCATTTCCCACAGGAAACTTGATGTGAGTTAAAAATCACCAGTGAAAGTTGCTGAAACTGGTGAAATACACTTGTTTGCATTAGGAAGAGCTAACGTGGAGCTGGGAATTGGTAGCATATAGAATGATGTAGAGAGACACATGACAATAAACAGGAGACAGAGTGGAATCGAGAGGCTCAGAGACAAGCCGGCATGATGAACGTGGTTAGATAGGGCCACACCAAGGAGGTATGTTTATAACTGTGTGTTGACAATAGCCAGTTTATTTTCAAGCACACAAGGCTCCAAACCTCAATGTGACAACCTTACAGCAAAAATCCTCAAAAATCATCAGTTCATCTGAAAATGTATCTTATTTAATGGTCTGCATATCTAGCAGTGGGACAACATGAGGTCAGACTGGGTGTTAATCACAGCCTTCTAGCCCACCACTCTGAGTGTTGATTTTTCTGGCAAAATTGTGCCTTACCAAGCTGACAATCAGTAAGTTTGATCTAGATTTTATGTTTTAACAGGAAATAATGTGTCAGACCTACATGGGTGACTGTGGGTTCAGATGGGGATGTGAGACAGTGTCTGTAAGGAGAGGAATGAGTGGAACTGGAAGGCATGGTGTTCTGAGGAAAGTTGTGCAGGAAATGCTAAGAAGGTCTGTGGCCACGATTTTGCGCCAGCGTACACTGCAAGCATGAATGGCAAAGCAGCGGAAAATACCACAAGACTCGGGAAATGAGAATCTTAGCGGCACGATCGCATTTTCCAATTCTCCCCAGGCAGGAAGGTCAGGAAGTTCATTTTAGTACATTTTAACCACTTCCTTGACATATCAATCCCACCCCACCCCACTCCCCACCAAACATTTGGAACTCCCTCCTGGCCAAAATAGGAGCCAAGTGAAGAGAATTTGCCGGGGATACCCAGATAAGTGTAGCCCCAGGAAGGAGAGCAACAAGCTCAGCAACACTCTGGCATTGCACCCTTGGTACCATGGCACTGCCCTCTACAGCACCGGGGGGCCCTCTAGGGAATCTATGAGGGGAAGAGGGAGATTTAGTTCTGTGGATAGGGAGGGAGGGTGTTTCTGCATTTTCTATCAGAGATGGAGGCATCCTTTTCAAGCTCAGGATTCCTGGCTACCAGCTTTTTCTGGCACCACCCCACTGTTATAATGGTGGGGGCTACGCTGCTAGATTTCTTCTGCACACGGGGCGGGACTCTCTGGGGTAAAACTCGGCTGCACAACCTGCAAGCCATATGATGTTTTTCTCTCTTCAGCCAGCTTTCTATGCAGAGAATAGAAAATTCTACTCTGTACGGGGGCTGGCACCTGGAAGTGTAATGCAATTCACTTTTCCCACCTTCCTAACAGATTTGGCAAGTCATCCCGCTCTCTCTGATTGGTTCAGAAACCCAAACATCTGATATTAACATGGTGGCAGCAGCAAAGGCCTGTTACTGAATCTAGTAGCTTATCAACGAGCTATCAGCCTGCAAATGGATCTGTTAGTGTAAAATTACACCCTTTTTTTTTAATAAAGCAATGTAAATAAAGCTATTTGCACAATTCTAAGAAAACTCAGCTGGCAGTACTGTTACTAATACCAGCACTGATTCACTATGTTATATTTTTGTTAGTTGTCACAAACATTCATGGAATCATAGAATCCCACAGAGCAGAAGGAGGCCATTTGATCCATCGAGTGCGCACCAACTATAATCCCACCCAGGTCCTATCCCCATAATTAGCATTTCCAAGCTAATTTCCCCTGACACCAAGGAGCAATTGAGTATGGCCAATCCACCTAACCTGCACATCTTTGGACTGTGGGAGGAAATCAGAGCACCCAGATGAATCCTAGATGGAATGTATAAGCTCTACACAGACAGTGACCCAAGCCAGGTCCCTGATGCTGGCAGGCAGCAGTGCTAACTCTGTGCCACCATGCCGTGAAATGGGAGCTTCATATTTACAACATGAAACATTTACAACAATTAAGCTTCAATATTCATGTGCAGAAACTTCTAAATCGCCCTTTTTTGTGTGAGATGAAACAATAGGCGATGCATATCGCATTCCTGGTCTTGTGGCTTTTTATTCATTTAACCACGAAAAAGATTGAAATGGCCCTAACACTTCAAAACTGCTTAAATTAACATAGCTGGGAGTCTCTGATCCTTTACTTTTCCCCCTCACTAACTCCTGACACGTAAAAATCAATTATCAATTATTTAACAGGAGGCAATGTTAAATCTCTTAGCTGCCAACATGGGAATTCCACTGAGGTGGAAAGTGGATCACTGAGTGGAAACAATGAGAGGTTAAAAAAAAGAACCACCACTGGTTCCAAGTTATCTCATAATCCTTTCTTCACTGTTAACCAAAAACAGAAGTAACAGTGAGTTAACTTTGTGAAGAAATATTGCTGCAAACTATTTCTGATAAGTGACTTAGGCAAGAGAAAGGACAAAGATGTGCGGGTTAGGTGGATTGGCCATGCTAAATTACCCTTTAGTGTCAGGGGGTTTAGTTTACATAAATGCATGGGATTATGGGGATAGGGCCTGGGTGGCATTGTGGTTGTGCAGACTCAATGGGCTGAATTCTACGATTCTATGACAAAACTAGGTGTTTCTGCAGTGACATTTTCAAATTTATTTGTTCTATTTATTATAAACCAATCTTAATTTCCATAAAGCCTAGCTTTATGGAAATTATCAAAATCAGTGATGACTTTGAGATGATAATTTACTATGACAGAGTCACATATTTCAATATTTCTGTCAATGTTTAGTTATTCCGAAATAGTCTTTGAAATATGTTGTGGTGCTTCAGGCAATCAGATTCAATATTATCTCGGCATTTTCCTCCAATACACAGGGCAGGAGCCTGAGTCTGGACACTTGGTGCATGGGAATGCTGGCGGGGGCTCAAGATCCAACGAATCTTGGAAATCCCGAATTTCACCAGCAGTATAATCAGGTTCATGCCCATAATAGGACAGGATCTGATTTACATTCATTTACATAAATTTAAATGTAATTAACCGTCCCCCAATCACCAGATCGTCCCTCTTTACTAAGATATCACGTTGGCACGGTTTACAACAGGTTCATCCCACACAGATTGATGTCGGAATGATCGGGGAGAAGGGAATTAATGTCGGAATGATCGGGGGAGGAGTTCATTGTCGGGATGATCGGGGAGAAGAGGATCGAAGTCGGGATAATCGGCAGCAAAAGGATTGATGTCAGGATGACGGGGGAAAAGAGGCCACGATCAGATATAAAGTGTGTCTCTCAGGGGGCATTGATAGTGGTTGCTGCTTCATTCATTGCCTGACAATCTATCACCCAACTGTTTTAATGATTAAGACGACAACCAGATAGGTTTAGATGTGTCGTGCTGTGCAAGATTAATGAAGGGATCCAGTGAAATAAAACATTGTTGAAGATTATTTTTGTTTCGTGCCAGAGCAACAGGGAATGTATTTCAGCTTAATTACATTATATCTGTAGATTTTTAAGCACAAAGATTTCCCAGATTCTTTCTGACATTTGTCCATTTAAATGTGTGGAATAACCTAATCATTTAACTGTGATGAGTGAATCTATAAAACTAAAAGTGGAACCAGACAGATTTACATTAAATTCAGCATTAAGTTATGTTTCTCTATGAGTAGAATCTTACGAGAATTTGACAAAGTGTCAGTTCTGGTGAGAAAATTGGAGTGGATCGACTGGGAGGGAAGAGGCTGGTGCTGAATGACTGCTGGAGGTGAGGTGGACGCCAGTGATGATGGGGGGGTGGGGTAAGGGGGAGGTCACAGATTATTCAGTGATGGTGAAGAGGGAGGAGATAATTTTTTTTGCCGTTTTAAAGCCTTCAATAAAAGCTCTAAATAATGGCGCCCCGATCTCAGTACAGCCACTTCCTGGCCCTAAGAGTCCCCATATCACCAGAGTGACAGTGCTAACCACACTCAAACCCATTCTTTATCTGGTAGTTAAAGTCAAAAGAACTGGAGAGAAATCTGGCCAGTATAGCTAGAGAGATCCACTCCAATTTTCTCACCAGAACTGACACGTTGTCAAATTCTCATAAGATTCCACTCATAGAGCAACATAATTTAATGCTGAATTTAAGTTTCATTCTGCAATGTAAATCTGTCTGGTTCCATTTTTAGTTTTATAGATTCACTCTTCACAGTTAAATGATTAGGTTATTCCACACATTTAAATGGATAAATGTCAGAAAGGATCTGGGAAATCTTTGTGCTTACAAATCTACAGATATAATGTAATTAAGCTGAAATACATTCCCTGTACGAAACAAAAATAATTTTCAACAATGTTTTTTTCACTGGATCCCTTCATTAATCTTGCACAGGATGACACATCTAAACCTATCTGGTTGTCATCTTAATCATTAAAACAGTTGGGTGATAGATTGTCAGGCAATGAATGTTTGAAGCAGCAACCACTATCAATGCCCCTTGAAAGGCACATTTATATCTAATGGTGGTTTCCAATAGGATGAGAATGAAGCCAGGGTAGGTGAAGCTATTATATTGTTGCAGGCTAACAAACGGTATGTTAGGGCAAATGAACACAATACTTGAGGACCAATGATGCCCCCACAGTGTTTACAGGCAATGGACATTACAGAATGGTGCAATACTTAATGTGTTACTGGTATAAAGAAAATTAAACCAAATTTACTGCAGCCACCTACTTTGCCTGAGACAAACAAACCATAAGTTTTCAGAAAGG
This sequence comes from Sphyrna mokarran, assembly GCA_024679065.1. Classification (NCBI taxonomy): domain Eukaryota; kingdom Metazoa; phylum Chordata; class Chondrichthyes; order Carcharhiniformes; family Carcharhinidae; genus Sphyrna; species Sphyrna mokarran. Next base: position 75,784,478 of record JAGIQG010000007.1, on the reverse strand, counting down.
ATTGTGAATCTGTGGAATTCCTTGCAGTTGAGGCTATCTCATTAAATGTTTGTAAGGCAAGGATAGATACATTTTTGAACAATAAAGGAAGTAAGGATTATGGTGAGAGGACGGGTAAATGGAGCTGAGTCCACAAATAGATCAGCCATGATCTTACTGAATTGCGAAGCAGACTTGTGGGCCAGATGGCCTCCTGCAGCTCCTAATTTTTATGTTCTTATGAGAAGCTGACAGCAGAGTGCTGAGCGGGCACTGCATGTGCGCTGATCTGTCAGTGGGGAGATTGGTGCATCCACATTGCTTCCCCCACCATCCCAATCATGGCCTTCACTTTTAAAAATATCCCTGGATATGAAAGAGGATAACAATCAAAAAACAAGCTGCAAGTTGTGACTTGCAGATTATGAGAATGAGTAAAATACCATGTTAGGAATTGGATGCTGCTCAGAAATAAACTTCTGTTCATGGAAATGTGCCTCTTTGAAAAGCTGATTGCCTCTCCTTCCTTTCTGATAGTTGATTTACCAACACATTGGCTAGAATCTTATCCTCTTAGTTTCTGTTGGAATGGTGAGATCATTTTTCGATCAGGAACCCAATTTCCTAATGGGCTGGCTTTGCCATTTCCACCTCTTTAGATTCACAGAATCCTACAGGACAGAAGAAAGCCATTCGGCCCATCAAGCCTGCACTGACCACAATCCCCCTCCAGGCCCTATTCCCATTACCCCATGCATTTAGCCCAGCCAGACCATCTGGCATTCAGTGGCTATTTAGCTACCTAGTCCTTTCTTTGGGAAACCGGAAACCGGAGTGCCAAGAAAACCCACGCAAACACTGAGACTTTTCTTTAACATTGCTGCACTTCATTACTGTCTCAGAATATCTGCTACAGAAACCTTTCTTCATGTTGTCCGACTAAACTTGACTATTCCAACATGCTCTTGGCTAATCTTTCATATGTTATCATCTGTAAACTTGACGTTATTTAAAATTCAGCTGCCGACATATCTTAACTCGCAGCAAGTTCCATTCACCCATCACCCATGTGCTCACTGACTTACATTGGCTTCTAGTCATGCAACCTCTTGATTTTAAAACTATCATCCTCATTTTCAAATCACTCCACGGCCTCATCTGTGCCTACATCTGTAATCTCCTCAAGTGCCACAAGTCTCCGAGGTATTTGCTCTCCTCTACTCTGCTCACTTGATTTTAACTACTCCATCATTGGTGACCTTAAATTGCCTAAGCTCCAAACTCTGGAATGTCCTCTGGAATACTCCTCTCTGACTCTCTGCCCCACTTTCCTCCTTTAAGACATATTATGAAATCTACAGTTTGACCAGACTTTTGGTCATCTGACTTCATTTCATTTTAGGTGGCTTGTTGTCATGTTTTGTCTTTTAATGCTCCTATAAGTACCTTTGGATGTTTTAATACTTATTTCTGCTGTTAACGAAGTCCACTATGCCTCTACTTTCTCAGAAGATTAAGGAAGTATGACATGACAGCTACGACTCTCACCAACTTCTACAGATACACCATAGAAAACATTCTTTCTGGTTGTAACACAGTTTGGTATGGCTCTTGCTCTGCCTAAGACCTCAAGGAATTTCAAAAGATAGTGAATATAGCCCAATCCATCATGCAAACCAGCCTCCCATTCATTGACTCTGACTACAATCCGTACTGTCTCAGCAAAGGAGCCAGCAAAATTAAGGACTCTACACACCCTGGACATTCTCTCTTCCACCTTCTTCATCAGGAAAAAGATACAAAAGTTTGAGGTCACATACCAACCGATAGCTTCTTCCCTGCTGCTGTCAAACTTTTGAATGGACTTACATTGCATTAAGTTGATCTTTCTCTGCACCCTAGCTATGACTGTAACACTACATTCTGCACTCTCTCGTTTCCTTCTCTATGAATGGTATGCTTTGTCTGAATACTTTTCACTATATAGTAATAATATGACAATAATAAATCAAATCAAGTCAAAATATTGTTGTTATTAATCTTTATAAACTTATGCTAAAAGTGAAACTCCTTTTGTGCCTTAACAATTATATGATTTTGTGAAAAACAGAAATTGTTTCTGGGAAAAAGAAAATAAAAATCCAATATAGACCAATTGGGCAATATAACATTTTTCTATGCAGTGAAATAAAAAATGAATGAAATTATTAAACTATTGAAAGCAGTCTTTGAAGAGAGATGGCAGAGGCTCTGGGCAAATGTATTTGATTTCCTGAAATGTACCAGTGGGAACAGGCTGGGTATGTGGCTAAAATGGCCGACAGTCACTTCCCCTGCATTCCCAACACACTTACGTCTTCCACCATTCTAACAGAGTCTAAGCCCTCCGCAACCGCACGACAGGTAATTGACATTACCCCCAAGCACAACTATATTCCCCCCAACACCACCCCCCACAGGATTATTGTTAATAATTGATAATGAGGAAATATGCCAAGCCCGGCTAATCAAACATATCATTACTGGCACAGAGGGAGAAAAACAGATTACATATGGCTAGCTCAGCCTCTATTACTTGAATCTATACAAGTAATGTCAATTCCTTTCTTAAATTATGAAATAATTGTCAAGTTCCAAAATAAAATCATTTAGATATATTCTGTCTCTTGAAAACAAATCCCAATCCAATCAATCCGTTCTGTTAATAATGAAACAAATGCAATGCTGAAGTCTCAGTAGGCTTACTGCAATAAAATTCTCATATCCAAATGTATTTATTTAGTTATATGATTCTTAATTGCCGAGACCTTCGTACCTGGTGATACCTGGAGCATACATCATCATTGCCAATCATACTTTGCATTTTGAAATTCCAATGTTGTTGCTAACAATCGGCGAACACTGTTTAAACATCAGCTCAAAAAGGTGTGGCAAGGTGTAAAACTTTACTGAATTCTACCAGCCAACTTCATTCTTGCAAGGAAAAGGAGGGACTGCAAATATTTTACAGGAAATTTCCAATTTTCATTGCAATTAATGTTTCCAAAATAGAGTATAGGTATCACCTACATGTTTCGCATATGATTATAAAAAGTAGCCTGCACAGTGTTAGTGTTGATAAATCAGCTTGTGAGTCTCCCATTGTGAATTTGGTCACAAATTCCACTTGAACTGTTCTTTGCATATTATACTGAATTATCAAGGCCTGCAACTTTCATCCAATGGGCAGCACAATAACACAGTGGTTAAGTACTGCTGCCCCACAGCACCAGGGACCCGGGTTCAATTCTGGTTTTGAGCCTGTGTGGAGTTTGCACTTTCTCCCTGTGTCTGCTTGGGTTTCCTCTGGGTACTCGGTTTCCTCCCACAGACTAAAGATGCGCAGATTAAGTGGATTCGCCATACTAAATTGCCCATTAGTGTCAGGGGAACTAACTAGGGTAAATGCATGAGGTTGTGGGGATAGGGCCTGGGTGGGATTGTGGTCAGTGCAGACTTGATGAGCTGAATGGCCTCCTTCTCCTTTAAGATTCTCTGAAAAGTCTGTGCAAGAAATACACATTAAAAATGCTAAACCTCATGGGCTAATCATTTTCTTGTTATTTTCATGTTAATTGTGTCATAAGTAATCTATGTTTTTTATTCATTTGTAGGACATGGGCATCAATGGTTGGCCAGCATTTATTGCACATCCCTAGTTCCCCGTGGAGGGCAACTGTAACTCTGGTGTCACATGTAGGCCAAACCATGTAAGGATGTCAGATTTCCTTCCCTAAAGAAACCAGAAGGGTTTTTCCGATAATCAACAAGGTTTCATGGTCATCAGTAGATTCTTAATTTCAGATATTTTTTATTGAATTCAAATTCCAGAACATTAGCTGAGTTTCTGAATTAATAGTCTAGCGATAATCCCACTAGGCCATTGCCTCCCTCATACTATGTCATATAGCTTCTGTCTAATTACTGTGTAAGTCTGTCAAAACGGTTAGTCTTATGCAACTGCACTAGCGATGGGCAAGGCTCCATGCCATGACTCCACAGAAGTATTTTTTATAAGTTTCATTTCAAATAGAATATTCTGACAATGTGGTGTATAATATCATCTGGAATAAAGCGCAGAATGGGTTAGGGATCGTATATCATCTCCAGAAACATACATCGTATTTGATTGCTAATATTTAGTCCCATGATGTATCACCCCACTCACAGCACACAGAAAGGCAGAGATTTTGGTTCATACAATTTTGGTCTGCCTTTGGAAACCTCTTTCCTGCCCTGGAGAAGTGGTGGGAGAAAATCTGAATTATAATAACTATCTTTGCAGCAAAGAGGCTGGAACCTTGACTGACTGTGCACACATGCTGATTCTGGGATATATAAATAATTGTTATTGCCCTGAAGCACTAGATTTTCCTTTAGTAAACATTGATAACTTATCTATTTTGTGCTGGGAAGTCTCTGCTTCATGTTTTGCTGTTTCGCCCACTCAATGCTATAAAGTGCTGTCATATACTTCACACAAGCAGCAGCTTCTATTGTAACCCTTAAGAAGCTATAATGTTGCCTTTCTTCCAAAATGAATGAGTATCCATCTGCATACCTTAAATGCTATCACCATAACCACTCAATTACACAATTGAGTTTATTCCCATATTTTGAAAATATCCAAGGAAAACATTATTTTTTAAATTGTTTTGGTTCTCAAAGTTAAGGTACAGGGAGTCGGGGGTAGGGTGTTAGACTGGATAGAGGATTGGTTGTCTAATAGGAAGCAGACAGTAGCTATTAATGGGTGCTATCCTGATTGGCAGCTGGTGACTAATGGAGTGCCCCAGGGATAGGTGCTGGGGCCTCAACTATTTACCATTTATATAGATGATCTGGAGGAAGGGGCTGAGTGCAGGGTGTCGAAATTTGCTGATGACACAAAGATGAGTGGAAAAGCAAATTGCATTGAAGGTGTGGAAAACCTGCAGAGGGATCTGGATAGGTTGAGTGAGTGGGCGAAGACCTGGCAGATGGAGTATAATGTTAGCAAGTTTGAGTTTATCCACTTTGGTAGGAATAACGGTAGGAAGGATTACTATTTAAATGGCGAAAAGCTGCAGCATGCGACGGTGCAGAGGGACCTGGGGGTCCTTGTGCACAAATCGCAAAAACACAGTCTGCAGGTGCAGCAGGGGATTAAGAAGGCGAATGCAATGTTGGCCTTTATAGCTAGGGGGATAGAATATAAAAGTAGGGAGGTTCTTTTGCAGCTGTACAGGGCACTGGTGAGGCCGCAGCTGGAATATTGTATGCAGTTTTGGTTGCCACATTCGAGGAAGAATATTGGCCTTGGAGGGAGTGCAGAGAAGATTTAATAGGCTGATACCGGAGATGAGGGCGTTGGAATATGAAGAGAGACTGAATAGGTTAGGTTTGTACTCTTTGGAGTTTAGAAGGCTGAAAGGGGATCTTATAGAGACGTGTAAGATAATGAAGGGGATGGATAGGGTAGAGGTTGAGAGACTCTTCGCGCTTAGCAAAGATAGCAGGATAGCCTCAAGATTAGGAAGGGGCAGTTTAGATCAGAGTTGCGGAGGAGTTTCTTCACGCAAAGGGTGGTGAATCTTTGGAATTCTCTGCCTGATGAGGTGGTGGAGGCTTCCTCGCTGAACATGTTTAAGTCAAGAGTGGATAGGTTTTTGATTGAGAAGGGAATTAAGGGTTACGGGGGGAAAGCAGGAAAGTGGTACTGAACCACTACAGATCAGCCATGATCTTATCGAATGGCGGGGCAGGCTCGAGGGACTGTTTGGCCTACTCCTGCTCTTATTTCTTATGTTCTTATTTTCTTAAATATGAAAACATTGCATTTGTCACTTTTTATAGAATGTTGAACTTCCAAGATGTTCAGAATATTATAATAACATTGTTCTAACAGTATAAGCATATTTATCACACTGAATTTTACACGGATGGATAGGAAGGGGGAGGATTGCTTGCCAGCTCACACCACAGGCATTTAACTGTTGTCAGGTTTTTAACTAGATTAAGGTGAGATTTCCTCCCACTAATCTATTGTAATCTGCCTTTGAGGGAGAGCAGAATGCTATCAATAGAATAGAGGTGAATCATGTGATCCAGTCTCAGTTTCACTTTAGCCTGTGAGCAATACAGCACAGACAGCTCTGCTGCTATGTCTTCAAGCTTTACATTTTTGTATATCTGTTCTTTTTGGAGAGGTGGTGTCTTAGTGGTATTGTCACTGGACTAGCAACACTCTGAAGTTACATTTGTTACAGTTCTATATTCTGGAGCAAAATAAGTGCATGTTCTTTCTCTGGAGATCCATGTTCGAATCCCCTGATGGCAGATGGTGAAATTTAAATTTAATAAAAAATTTAAAACTAAATGTCTAACAATGACCATGAAACCATTGTCGCAAAAACTTATCTGCCTTATTAAAGTCTTTTCGGAAATGAAATCTGCCAGCCTCATCCAGCTTGGCCTATATGTGGCTCCAGAACCACAGCAATGTGGTTGATTCTTTAAACAGCCTTTGAAATGGCCCAGCAAGCAGCTCAGTTCTTGGCAACTAAGGATGGACAATAAATGCTGGCCCAGCCAGCGATGGTCATTTTTTTAAAATGTGCCTAGTCATAATAAATGAACCCACAATGTGTTTACCCAATCACTTATGAGTGATTGGTGCCTTTCTATTATTATAAAAACATATAATCAGAGTGGAAGCCCCAAATCCACATCTGCTGACCAATCCAGTGAGGAGCAGTTGACACCTTTGGGATGTATGTAGAGGAGATGCCAACAGTACCCAACTTAAAGGTAGATCTGGGGTCTTGCTGAAGCCCTTGGGAAGGGGTTGGAGGCTGGGATCCAGACAAGTGGGGAGAGAAATGCATTGGGCAGTGGTTAGGTGGGCAGGAGAGGGCCTGTCCTGGTAAGTGCATCAACTGCCATGGGAAAAATCCAACTGTTGGTGTGCGGATGATCTCAAATGATTTTTAACTGTCCACTTAAAGGCCTTCCCTGGTGCACCAGTGACTTGGCTGCCTCCACCATGGAGAGAATAGAGTAGGTTGGGAAGGCTACAAGGTGCCATGATACCTGAATTTACATTCCCATCTGCCTATCATCCCACTTATAGGATGAGGTGTAAAATTCAGCCCATCACATCCATACTAACCTTGAGTTTACTTCTACTTGGAAATATTTTGCACTTTTTAAGATTAACTTCTGTATTTACAGCTAAGGGCACCTTCAATTTTAAATTGCCAAATTCATCCCCTCGCCTCTTCATTCTGTTGTAATTTGTTGATATATAGTTCTTTCAGAGCAATTCCTAATATATGGGTAAGCACTGATAAGCTATTCCACTGTGGGTGACATCACATGTCCATCCAGTTTCTGTTTCCTGATATTCATGTATGCAATCTCCTTCTCGGGATGACCGAGTTACAACCAGGACTGAGAATCACAGCTTATTTTTTTTCACTCAACAACCCTGGAAAAAAAATGCCAATTTTAGCTCTCCTATCTGGGACATAATTGGTTCTCATAGCTCTACTATAAATAATATGCTGAATAGATAAATGTGCTGAAGGCCATAGAGGAATCCTTCATACATTTTAATATATTTTCTGTATTTTCAAATAAGTTATATGTCTACCACAATGCTACAGTGCAGAAATAGGGGATATTAAATCTGCCTATGGCTGTACTAGACTAAGAACACCCAATTTAGTCTGATTCCGAAAACGAAGCAGACTCAGGCCTGGTTAGTATTTGGATCAGAGACTGCCTGGGAATACTAGGTGCCATAAGCTTTGGGGCGGCACTGTGGCTAGTGCTGCTGCCTCATATCTCCAGGGATTTGAGTTCGATTCCTGGCTCAGGTCACTGTCTGGATGGATTTTGCACCTTCCCCCCATATCTGTATGGGTTTCCTCCAGGTGCTTAGGTTTCCTTCCACAGTCCAAAGTTGTGCGAGTTAGGTTGATTGCCCTTTAGTGTCCCGGGATGCATAGGTTAGAGGGATTAGTGAAGTAAATACATGGGGTTATGGGAATAGGGTGGGGGTGGGATTATTGTTGGTGCAGGCTCAATGGGCTGAATGGCCTCATTCTACACTGTAGCGATTCTATGTTCTATGATAGATCATAAATCTGATTTGCTCAGATCATGGAGCTTTCCAGCAATAACCATTGCGCTCACTTGAGACGTTGAACAGCCACTTCTCTATAGAAGTTTGAGGGCAAGTTGTATTGTACTGTCATTCCATACATCCTAGCAAGCAAATGAGACATTCGCTGATGCTTAGGAAGAAGCTGCATGGAGGAAGAGTGGGAACACATCTAAATGGAGGACGGGTGCTGAGTAAACAAAAAGAAACACCGTAATGCCAAGAGTCATCCATTGTCATGAAAGCAAATGCAGAGGCTGGAATTTTACTGTCCCACTCACCACGGGAATCGGAGCAGGTGAGGGACAGACCGTGGAAAGGCCCATTAATCTCAGGCGGGACTTTACAATTTTGGGACGAGCGAGGCCATAAAATCCTGTCTCGACTTTAAAATCATAGAAATTATACCACAAAAGGAGGCCATTTGATCCCTTGTAATTGTGCTTGTTCCAACTCTTCAGAATCCTATCTGGAAAAATGAAGTGGGAACTGAGTTACAACCCTACCAAAGAAGAAACAAGGTATTGCCTTGGTGTTGTTGCTTTCTACAAAAAATAAAGTATATCGTGAGCTTAATACTTATTAGTTGAATAGTGATGACATTTTGGAGGCCTTCTTTATATCTCTTGGCTTTAATTTACAGGAAATATGATATTTTAAAAGCCTGTAAAGCAAAGTGGACTTTGGCAGATATCAGAAAACGGATGATCATTCCATGGACATTAACAAGTTGTATAAAAGATTGGCAAAATTCAACTCAGGGATTCCTAAAGCAAAACTAGTGTTTAAATTGCTGGATTGTGCTCAGGCATATCACGTGGACAGACTCCCGGATTTAACTGGTGTTCAGTTAATGGCGAGAGGGAGAGGGAGAGAGATGTTGATTGATTAGTTATCTTCTGCCTTGAGAAAAGTTCCAGGAAACATTTATTTTGTTTAACTTCATGGAACAAATGAAATATTCCATGTGACACAAGAAATAGGGGTCCTAGGAATTGCCAGATTTCAGAATGGCCTAGATGCGGGCACCAATGGAAGGAATAAAGACAAGCAATATAAGAATTAAAACACTTTAACAGATTTGGTTACTACAGCAGAAGACTGAATTGGAACAGCAATAATAAGCAAATAAATTCCAAGACTGCCCAAGTGTGACTCAAAGATCATCACACAATTAACTGTTAGAAGTGGAGAGACAGAGTCCTTGAAATGACAAATGACAAAGAGAATTCTGCAAAAGCAGATAAAAATAATGTTAAATTAGATCAAATTGTGCATATTACAAAATGTTATAATCTTGTGATGAATAATTAAGCAGTCTTTTAACTAAGCAGTCCTCGATAGTGCTTGCATTTCATCAATATGGGGGCAAAATTGATTAAAATGTTATTTTGATGAACGAAGTAGTGAAAACCAATGTAAGGTTAAATAATATAATGCACTATTTGCTTTAGGTTTGATGATGGCAATGTACTGAAGTCACGAAAGGGAGTTGCAATTCCATGTATAACAGCTGGAGTAAGCCATTTTATACATACCAATATACTCTCTAGTGAGTTACCTAATCTGTTGAGTAAACCTTCTATGAAAGAGGCTTAAATTAAACTTGACATAAAGCATGATAAGGCAATTATTTTTTGGAAAATCAATGGATGTACAGCTTACTTGATCAGGGCAACATTGTACCCCTTAATAAAACCTGGTGTTTCGTGGTCAAGTATGAGATGAGTATTAATGGCATCAGATGATAAAAATCACAGAGGTAAAAGGTTAACTATTTTAAAGTTGCACAGATCTTGCTGATTCTGCTTGCCAATGGTTAGAAATCCTTCCAAAAGATGCAGGTGTGGTTGATGTTGGGTATAAAGGCTAAAAGAAGGGATTGGGGAGAAGTGTGAAACCTAAAAGAAATAGAAGATTCTATGACATCCTACTGTAAATGGCACATGACTTTAATGAGATAATTACAATGATCTAAAGATTTGGAATAAAGATTGAAATATTTTCCTTCTGTATACCTGTTAACTGCATTTGATCTTTCTATATTAAAGCACAGTAAGGACAAAAGATTGTTATATACACAATTATGGAAGAATGGATTTGGTACAGAACTGCGGCATTAACAAATTTTTCAATTGATAATGGAGGGTTTTGCTAGAAACCTTGTGAAAATATGGACTTACTGTCACGAAGATTACAACTGGAATTGCTTTCGGCAATGGATTCTGTGAAAACAATCATGTGTTGATCAACGAAAATGCTCCATAAAAATGTTCCTGGTTAACAGAGTTCCCTGTGTAAAGGTGGTTTATTTAAGAGTAGTTGGAGGATACAGTCTTTATCAACTGGTTTGCAGGCAAAATCTCAAATTGCCTTCTGTGCTGTGCAATGGTCCCACTGCTCCAGAAGTTACAATTAGTTATATTGTTTGGTATTTTCCATCCCCCACTCCCCCCACACCCTCTTGGCATATTTTTCAGTGTCAACTGGATTCTCCATTGTTTGCATCCTCTACTACCAGGGAGCCATCAATGGGATCAGATGACCTACTTCCTTTAACCACCTTCATTTATGGTCTCCAATAGAGAGTTTTCCCCGGATTCCCATTGACTTCAATGTCACTTTGGCTTGTTAATGCCACATTTAATCAAATGCTGCCTTTGTGTCAAGTGTAACCACTTGCACCTCACTTCTGGAATTCAGCCCTACTGTTCACTATTTAAAAATATAAACAAAGGAATTTGTTCGAAAACAATACAGTGCAAATGCTGGAAATCTGAAATCAAAACAGAAAATGATGGCAATCCTGAACATGTCAGAGAGTAACTGTGGAAAGAGAAACAGAGTTCATGTTTCAACCCTGTGTCCTTCCATAAAGCTGGGAAAAATTGGAAATTTCTGAGCAAGTGAAATGGAGAAGAAGAATAGCAAGGAAGGCCCATGATGGAGTGAAGGCCAGGAGGGATGAAATGACAAAAAGTTTCATGGTGTAAGATCAATGTGGGTGGTAATGGGAATTAAAGTAAGAAAATTAAAAACACATCCAGAGAAGGTATCAATGGTAGAAAACTGAATGGAAGCCATCCCTAAGTGAAAAAAAAGACAGAAATTGATAGATATTATAAAACAAAGCAAACAAAATAGCAAATAAGTTAGGGTCTAAAATTGTTGAATTCAATATTGAGTCCAGGAGGCTACGAAGAACTCAATTGGAATTTGAGGTTCTTCATGTTTACTTTGAACATCATTGGAACACTGCAGCAGGCTGAGGACAGGAAGTTCAGTGTAAGAGCTAAGTGGAGAATTAAAATGGTAGATGACAGGAAGCTCTGATCATAGTGACAAACTGAATGAAGGTGTTCCATCAAAGTCATCACCAGTCTCTCCAACCAGAGAGGGCCACACCATGAGCAGCACATACAATAATACTATGCTAAATCGAATTTTCTTCTTCTTAGATAGTCCCGTGGAATTGAGGATGACTTATTCCACAATAAAAATGAGTTCTCGGAGTCCAAAACACGGCCTAAAGTCTGTCACAGGTGGGGCAGAACCCACCTGTTCTGCTCTTTCCTGATTGCTTCTCCATCATATTGGAAGGTCTTGGCTTAGGGATTCCCAGCTTTGGTGGGGATGTTGCACTTTTTCAAGGGAGAAAAACTGAATGAAGGAAAAGTGATTTATTGTTTCACTTAGGTGTTTTGGGATCTTTGATGGTTAGAAGGGAGGAGGTAAAAATGCAGCTGTTGCATGGAAAGAGGTGATGGACAGATGGTGGTTTTGGATTTTTCCCAAGGAAATCTGAATTTAATCTTCACCTTTAAATTCCAAGAATTGTTCTCTGAAGCAGAAATTAAGGTTAGGCCTGCTCCAACAAATTGTCTGGTTTTTCCTCCATGCTATGCCTTTGTGTTTATCAATTGTCTCTCCTCCTGCCTTCAAGGCATCAACTCATGTAAAAGTACACATTCGTAGTCATATGCAGCCCTATGATATCTCACACAAGTACTTATTCATCAAGTCTCTCTCAGTGAGTGACAGCAGGTTAGTTCACCATTCAACGGAAGGGGAGGCATCATTAGCAAGCCCGTAGAGCTATATCCACATTCTACCCAAATGCGTTACTTCAGCATTGGATAAGAGTAGGAAGTGGGAAGTGTCCCCAGGGAGACCAATTGAGACCAATTGCTGCTGCCTTACTTTAAACCTTAAATAGTGCAATAAGGATCAAACATAGTTGCGTTCTAATCATTACGGTTTATTGCCACATCATTTGGTGCATTTGCTCAGTGGGCCATAGATAAGTGGACCAAATGGTATAGTGTAAGCAATTAGAATTCTGCTGTTCCTTGTAGTTTCTTGAAAATACAGTAATAAGGTACCTCTGGTATTGATTGTGCTTCACTTTGCATGCAAATAATATCAAGTATTCATGATTAATCTTTATCAGTGTAAATCAGGATCACAGAGTACATTTGGCACCATTTCATTCTTTCATATTGCCAACGTTACGTGCAGTGCCCAAAATACATCAGTAATTTGCAATGGCACAGCCCATTTAAGACAATGTTCTGTATAGCTCAAAAAAAGACTGAAACAGGATAATAAGCATGTGATCCTGGGAAGAATATTACATGATGTCCAAAACTGTTATATCAGGTGTAATAGTGATCAAAATAACCCAGCCTAAAAAGTAGAAATTGAAACCAATACATCATGGGAAAATAAAACATTTGCTGCTTTAAAAAAGTGGTGGTAAACAACACAATAAAACTCCTATAAAGCAATAAATTTAATCATTTACTGTAACAGGTTTTAACAATCCACCCACTCTAGATGAACTATGTGATATGCTTCTAAAAAATTGAGCTCAGTTTTTCCGACTGACAACCAGCACAGAAATGAAAACTATATCTAAGTTGGTTGTAAGCAGTTCTTGTACTAGACAAGAATTAACTTGCACACTGAAGGATGAAATCTGGGATCTGGATACTAATTTATACTTGGTACTTGGCAAGTATTCCTTCCGTAGTCTTCCACCAGAGAATTTTTACAGGAAGTGCAGTCAATGATCAACATTAATTTTTTTTTTTAAATTTGACAGATTTTCCTTTTAGAGGACATGGAAATTAAAGTTTTCCAGTCCTTAACTGCACTTGTGGAAACAATGAGTGAGCAAAAGAAGCATGTTATATTAGTGTGACATGTTTGTACACCCAATTTTGATTGTGAATTTAAGAATGTATAATGGCAAAATGTTACACAACTGCTTAAACTTGACAACAGAAGTTAAGGTTTTGTTGATGGGAAGTGTAGACAGATACGTAATTCCAATAATTTTACAGATGGTGACCTTATGCCAGTAATCAGGTAATTAAGATATGTGATCATTGTAAAATAAAACACAAATGAAGAAAATACTTTTTCAATCATGAATACTAAGCAGCGAATAAGAATATTTCTTACCAAACAGCAAAACATTACAGTGAATGGGATGCCTCAAAAATAGAATATCCCAGGATATTTGGGTCCACATTTGTTTCTCCTCTTTATAAATAACATCTACTTTAAACTATCAAGCCAGATCATACCCTTCATAGATGACAGCCTAGTCTATAGAGCCATTACTGAAACAGTAGATGAGATTAGCTTTAGAGAGACCAAAACCATTGTGTTAAATGGGCCAGTATGTGGGGGAATTAAATTTAATATAGGGAAACACAAGATAATGCAAATCAACTATACTCAATTTCCACCAGTACACAACTACACAATCTGGGATCCTCCCAGCCCACTGCATTGCTCAAGTTTGCAAGGTTCATGACCAGCATTCGGAAATCGGCACGGAGCTGATTATCACATAGAAATGTCATGGAAATTGACATGGCAGGCCTAAGGCAGTATTCTCTGGGCCTGCTAGCGTCTCCCTCCCTCAGCCAGAAGTGGGTCACTCCAGTGGGATTTACAACTGCTTCCCACTAATGGGGTTTGGACATCCTCACCCCGCTGGTGAGGGCAGAGGCCCTTGAGTTCCACGCCCCCCTCCCTCCCCATCAGTGAGACCAGGGGCAGGGCTGTTGCCCCTTGGAACCTTTTCCTGCCTGTTGGAAACTTAGTTTCGTTTTGAAAGAATCCCAGTCATGTATGATTCCCCGCTTAAAGTTATTAAAGAATGCTGTTACTTAGGAAACTGCATCCAAAATAATATCAAGTTGAATGTACAAATTTAATACCTCACACTTTCCATCTGCATAACCTTAATTTTTGTTGTCAAGTTCTACAGTTTATGTAACTTTTTACCCTTATAAATTTCTAGATTTAAATTTAAAATAGAAACTGCGTATACAAACATGTCACACTGTAATCACACCCTCCTGCCAGTGGTTGGCGGTGTGGTAATATTTTGATTTTATATCTCCCAGCTCCTCAGCTTGTACTGCACAGAAGCTGCAATATTTCAATGCGATTTGTTCCTCTGTTCTCTGATTTTACTATTCGACAATAAATGCACAATAATGTTATATTATAACATAAAATTAAGATAGAACACGTAACTTGAAAATGGGTACTAAATGATGCCATGCACGTTGACCAAATTAAAATCCCACTTCACCTTCAGATTGCATTTTGTTTTGGCTCTTTAAATGTGGCTTCTACCAACTTCTCTCTTCATGATTTTTTGGTAATGCTAAGTAGCAATGCTATTATGTCAACAATTGTAATTCAAACTGCCAATGAAAATATTTAAACTGCGTATCTCATTGTAAGTGCTAACTTGTCATAACTCTACCATAGGTGCCACTATCAGCATTCTCATCTTCAAGATTCCTTAGTCATTGGCCTTGTCAGCATCCAGTCCCATTCCTTGTCCAATCGTCTTTCAACCTGACACAAACACTTCCCGACCATTGCCATCGCCCAACTTGCATTCACTCCTTTTATTACCAACCATCTTAAATCTTTCTTCCTATTCCCATTCTTCAAACCTTCATTCTTTTTTTCTATCTGACTGCTCCTGCCTTTTCTTATCACTTTGCAGCCAGTCAGTCTCCTGTTCTCGCCTCGGCCATTTTCCTGCTGCCAATTTGTTTTCCCTCCACATTAGTTCTAATCGACAAGTCTTTTAGGCCTTCCTCCTCTTCCCCAGCTCCACGGTCCAACCATTGACAATGGTTTGGGGGATAAGTGGGATAAATATGTGGGGTACAGGAATAGGGCTTGGATGGGGTTGTTGTTGGAAAGTTGTGAAAAGTTAGGACGTTGTTAGGTGGCATGGTATCACAGTGGTTAACACTACTGCTTCACAACTCCAGGGGCCTGGGTTCAATTCCTGGCTCGGGTTACCCTGTCTGTGTGGGGTTTGCACATTCTCCTTGTGTCTGCATGGGTTTCCTCAGGTACTCCAGTTTCCTCCCACAGTCCAAAGATGTGTAGGTCAGGTTGATTGGCCATGCTAAGTAATTGCCCCTTAGTGTCCTGGGATGCGTAGATTAGAGTGATTAGTAAATATGAAATAGGGTTAGGGAGGCAGGCCTGGGTGGGATTGTGTTCAGTGCAGATTCGATGGGCCAAAGGGTCTCTTTCTGACTGTAAGGTTCTATGATTCTATGAAAGTCAGTGCAGGCTGGATGGGTTGAATGGCCTCCTTCTGTACTGTAAGGATTCTATAATTCAAATGCACTTCCTTGGACTCCAGCTCTGTACTTCTCCATCACTTGTTTTGGGGCATTTTTACATATAGCCGGGAACGGGCATGCAAGCCAAGGAGTCAGTTGTTTTTAGAAACAATTGGATAATATATCTTGCTCATTCAACAAATGGGATTTGGAAAGTTCATCACAGAAGAGTAAATATAAGTTCTCACTTTCATAATCAACAATGTGAAAAGATCCACACAATAGTGAACATACCACCACCAAAACTGGCTCATACTGGAGATGAGACCAGCAAAGATGAAGGTTAGAATTTTATTGCCCTGTCCACCTTGGAAATCAGAGCAGATGAGGGGTGGACAACAGAAAGATCAATTGACATCGGGCAGGATTTTACGGTTTCGGGACAAGCAAGGCCGTAAAATTCCGTGAGAAGACTTATAGATGCTATCTCAGCAAGCGACGCACTGATAAAATGGAGCAAACACAACCAGCAATACAGCAATATTATTCAGAGATGACATCCTCACTAGAAGATGGTGTTCTGCTGATCGGATCCAGAATTATCCTACCCAAAATAATGCAGAGAGAACCTCTTCAGAAAATACATGAAGGCCATATGGGAATGGAAAAACGTAAGCGTAGAACCTCATTTATTGTGTACTGGATAAGCATGTTGAATGGGTAGTACGTATCTACTTGCAGTGTTTCCCAAAGCATAAAAATACACAGCAGGAAGAGGAGATGGTAGTTACCGAACTATCGAGACCATGCAACACTGTGGGAGCCCATTTATTCATAAATCTGCAGGGCGACTCAATAGCAGACAATGTAAGACAACTTTGCAAGCAAGATACATCTTCCAAGTAACCAGAAGGAAGTAAGACAATAGTTTACTGATGCATAGATAGCAGGAGTTCAATATTTCATCAAGCATGCTAAATCCTTTCATCAAGCATGCTAAATCATTTATGACGTGCCAATCTCGGTGAGTGTTCACCTACAGAAGTGAACAACAACCTGGTCCTATAAACCTCTGAACAACAAGAAGCTTGGAGGGCAAGGGCGGGGGGTGGAGGAGGGGAATGATGCCCCCATCTCTTGATTTTACAGTCTTCTTCAAAATTGAAAAGGGTTCTTGTATGTGGAACATAGACAGGCAGATGATTCAAGGGGCTGACTGGGTGCCAGCTGTGAAACTGGGTATCCAGCTGCTTAGACTGTTCACACATCATATAGTGAAGATGGAGGTACAAGAGATAACTGGGAGATTTACGTAGTGACCCTCATAACCAACAACCAGAATTAATGGTGATGTTTTGGAACACTTCTTGTGCACGTTCTCAGTCCGATACAGACAAGTGCAACAGACCTGGGAGGAGATAGAAATATTGTCTGTGGCATTAGAAATAGTGCCAAGGGAATGCAGCCATTCATTTCTACTACTTATTCATGTAAGATATTGCCTCCTTCAGCTTCATGGTCAGGAAATACTGACCATGGGCATACAGTTTGCTCCCCAGAAGGAAAGTCGGTGCTGCATTAACTGATAAAGCCTCCTCACAGCAATAATAAGCAGCCTTAGGCAAGTGAGATTTGGATATCCAGCCCTCAGTGAACCAATGTAGTCCCAATGGCAACAGTACTGGGCACTGCTAGGACTAGAAGCAGGCCCTCAAAGAAGGGCAATGGCATCCAGAACGAGGTATGTCAAGTACTTCGAGAGAACGGAGGGATCAGGCAAACTCAGGACTGAGGTAAGAGCAGTGGGGGGAAGGAGAGGAATTGGAGACCGGGGAGGGTAACAACTTGGAGCTTGGGGAGATGCCCCTGATACACACAGGACATGACACTAAATCATGTCTCTCCTCCCTTCCTTCCTCCCTTGTAACCAGTTTAGCCCACTCCTGCCTACACATCAGCAGTATTATGGCATGGACAGCATAATATATGGCTCAATTTGCTTGTTAACAAGCTCAATTGTCTGTTAATTATCTTTTTTTAAATGGTGAGCAAGCCCGTCCACTTACTGTATTATGGGGACAGTTTGGGAGTGGGCTGGATAACAGTGGGTTACCTATCCATCATATCAAGTGCCACACTACTGAAAACACACCTGGTGGGGTGGGGGCCATACAATCCAACCTCACACGAAGCACAAAATACAAGAGAAGCGGGAAGAGGTGATACAAGAGATAGCAGAATGATCTGCTGAGATTATGAACCCACAAAGCAATATCATTGGCTTGCCCATATTCTTATCTATAACTTATCTAGAACTCATGCAGAGGCAGTAAAGCACTTACAAAATCCATAGCTGGCATCTTGAGCTGCCTGCAACAGCTTTCTAATAATATGCTGCAGAACTGCAAAGGGGATTAGTGAAGATGCAGAGGAGCACGAAGAGATAGCCAACTTTACAATGCTTTGAAAGAAAGCCCTCAATGACTGAACAAAAACAGGAGAGCTTCCTCATGAAGGCTGTGACTGGCAATTTTGAATGGTGGATAAGCAGCTGAACTCTGATAGATACTTTAGACTGACTCATTGAGCCCTATTTTACCATTTTGATTTGAGCTGCTGAGCAGAGTTGAAACTGGAGTGTTTCTGATCTGATTTTTAGACCTATTCCCTCTGCTTGAAAAAATATCAGCAATTCTGAATTGTGCTGCACAAGCCTGCGGGCGGGGCTTAACATGCCCGACATGGTAGCACTGCTGCTTCACAGCTCCAGGGACCTGGGTTCAATTCCCAGCTTGGTTTACTGTCTGTGTGGAGTTTGCACATTCTGCATGGGTTTCCTCCAGATGCTCTGGTTTCCTCCCACAGTCCAAAACTGTGCGGGCTAGATTGATTGGTCATGCTAAAATTGCTCCTTAGTGTCCTGACCTGTATAGGTTAGAGGGATTAGTGGGTAAATGTGTGGGGATATGGGGATAGGGCCTGGATGAGATTGTGGTTGGTGCATACTCAATGGGCCAAATGGCCTCTTTCTGCACTATGATTTCTATGTTTCTATGAAACCCTGCAGCTCCAATTGGCATCTCCAACTGTACATGCACATCCCTCCTGGCCCCCACACTCATTGCCCCTCCTCCACAACATTACTTATTCTTCCACCCCTTCCCACCATCCAGACCGATCACATGATCTCTCCCCCCACTTCCGCCCTACTGATCTCAGGCAGAGTGACAGCAGACTCCCTCCCTGCACTCCACACCGATCACAAACGGAGAGCTGTCCGTTGTTTAAAAAAGGTCAGAGGGATCACCCAGGGAACTATAGGCCGGTGAGCTTGACTTCAGTTATAGGTAAGCAAATGGAGAGGATCCTTAGGGACAGGATGTATGAGCATCTGGAGCGCTGCGATCTGATCAGGGATACGCAGCATGGCTTCGTCAAGGGGAAATCTTGTCTTACGAATCTGGTGGAATTTTTTGAAGAAGTGACAAAAACAGTTGATGAAGGACAGGCTGTTGATGTCGTCTACATGGATTTCAGTAAGGCGTTTGACAAGGTTCCTCATGGTAAACTGATAGAGAAGGTGAAGGCGCATGGGATACAGGGTCGGGTATGTAGATGGGTCGAAAACTGGCTCGGAAGGAGGAGACAGAGGGTAGTAGTGGAAGGCTCTTTTTCTGGCTGGAAGCCTGTCACTAGTGGAGTGCCACAAGGCTCAGTACTAGGTCATCTTCTATTTGTGGTCTACATAAACGACTTGGAAGTAGGGGTAGGTGGTGAGATCAGCAAATTTGCTGATGACACCAAGATGCTTGGATTGGCGGGTACAGAAGAGCAGTGTCAGGCAATACAACAGAACATAGACAGGTTGGTAGACTGGGCAGATAGATGGCAAATGGAATTTAATCCGGATAAATGCGCGGTGATGCATTTTGGCCGGAAAAATGTAGAAGAGAGTTATAGGATAAAAGGTAAAACTATACGGAGCATAGAGACGCAGAGAGACTTGGGGTGCAGGTTCACAAGTCTCTGAAGGTGTCCTCACAGGTGGAGAAGGTGATAAAGAAGGCGTATAGTATGTTAGCTTTCATAGAAAAGGGTATAGAATACAAGAGTAGGAGTTTGATGTTGCAGTTGTATACAACTTTTGTTAGGCCTCACTTGGAATACTGCGCCCAGTTCTGGTCTCCGTACTATCGGAAGGATGTGGAGTCCTTGGAGAGAGTGCAGAGGAGGTTTACCAGGATGCTGCCTGGTATGGAAGGACTGTCCTATGAGGAACGATTAGATAGACTGGGGTTGTTTCCCTTGAAAGACGTCGGCTTAGAGGGGATCTCATAGAGGTGTATAAGATTATAAGGGGTATAGATAGAGTAAATGGAGGTAAACTTTTTCCACCTTTAGAAATGGATAGGACGAGAGGTCATGGCCATAGGGTGAGGGGGGGCTATGTATAGGACGAATATTAGAGGGCAGTTTTTCACACAAAGGGTAGTGGGGGTGTGGAATGCACTGCCGAGTAAGGTGGTGGGAGCAGGCACGCTGGGGCTGTTTTAGGGTCTCTTGGACAGCCACATGAGCGGTATGCAGATAGAGGGATATATTAGGACTGTTTAACTACGGCTTTTTTCCACAGGTAATTCGGTCCATACTTTGAGCATGCATTTGGCAGGTGGTGCGGGTACAGCTCTTGGATGTTGATTCATGGGTTGCCTGGTACCTCATGTCGTAAATGAGTGCTTTATGTGGACCATCTGAAGGGCACCATGACAGCTCAGAGACTATCGATGTGGCTGTGCAGACACTTGGAATTGGGCCGGTGTCTGCGGGAGTTGCGCGTTCTCCCCGTGGTTGCGTGGGTTTTCTCCGGGCACTCCGGTTTCCTCCCACAACCCAAAAATTCGCTCTTAGGCTGATTGGGTAACAAATTGTCCCTATGGTGAAAATTTTCCAAATTAGGATTAATATATATATTATTATATAGGAATATTAAAATAGGATAATGTATTTGGTATTACGGTGGCGCGGGCTCGTTGGGCCGAAGGGCCTGTTTCCCGTGCTGTGTTGCTTAATAAAAAAAAAAATTAATAAAAAGAATGCTCAGCACTTACTTCTTCATTGATGGAGTGCCTGAATTGGACTTCTATGGAGCATGTCTGTTTTGTACTAATTCTGGAAGGGCAAATGCAGTGGCAAAGGAGGAAGTGCCAGTAAAATTGGGTGTGCAGCCCATTAAGTCAAATTAAATGCACTGGCATGGTTCCGATTGAGGCCATTTTCTGGCCTTAGTAAAGGGGGAACCTGTGTGGAGGCAGGCGTGGATTGCACTACTCACCTTATGCCTGGCTTTACTATGTTTTCGCACCCAAAGATGGGCACAATGCGATGGTAAAATCAGGCCCATTGTTTGGTAACAATTATGACTATTATCACTCATGCCAGAGAAATGCTAACAGTTACATTCACACAATTTATAGGCAATCATCAGGAAGTCCAGCACCAAGAGCATACAGGAGAGGAAAGAACTGAAAGACCTGGATTCATATCTCAATTTTTATCATCACCACATGTCTTAAAGCAATTTATCACCAATGAAGTACTTTTGAAATGTAGTCACTTTTGGACATACGGCGTCAACTTGCACACAGCAAGCTCCCGCCACAAGCAATGTGATAAAAATTAAATAGTCTGACTTTTTTGTGATATTGATTGCAGGAAAAATATTTGCCAGAACACCAAAGATAGCTTCTTTATTCTTCTTCAAAACTGTATCTTTTATAGCCACTCAAGGAGACAAAGGAAGCTGAGATTCAGTGTCTCAACATTGCAGCATTCTCTCAGTACCATACTGAAGTATCAGTCTTGATTTTGGTGCTCAAGTCCTGCAGTGAGATGTGAATCCAGAACTTAGTGACATAGACGCAAAAATTCTATCAACAGAGCCACGGATAACCCACATTTTGACAAGACTCTGTGACAGAGGTCTCTCTTCTCTAGAAGATGTCCTTGCTTCATATTCCAGCCAGGCCTCTCAAGGAAAAAAGCAAATGCCAAACATTAGCAGTTATTTCACTAGCAATGTGGTAGGAACATCACGTGATTCTGTACCAAAAGAGTTAAAACCACAACCATTCCCATCAGCACACCAGCTGTTAGCAACAATGACCATAGATCGGTGATGGAACCCGAGGGCCACTCATGGCCCACCTGGGTTCTAAATGTGGCGCCATGAGGCATTTTATTGACCATTGCCCAAATGCAAGGTTACCACTTTCTGCTGATGTCCAGCTGCGTAGCTTTAGTCCGACTTGTGTGACTGAAGTGATATGCACAAAAAACAAAGGCAAGTGAAGTGAGGTGTTTGACTGTGTGAGCCGAGCACCCACAGTGTAATTATTGATTTTGTTTTTAACCATTTGAAATTGATGACAGTTTTATTAATATATAAATGGTCAAGCATTGTTTATAACTTATGAAATGTATGGCCTGTATTAAATGTATTTAATCTTATTCATGGGGCCATGGTTAGTGAACAAGCCTGATTTTAATCTTGTGGCTCACTAGATGAAGCAGGGCCGCTCATATGTCCCACTTACCAGGCCAATTT
Source organism: Sphyrna mokarran (assembly GCA_024679065.1). NCBI lineage: Eukaryota > Metazoa > Chordata > Chondrichthyes > Carcharhiniformes > Carcharhinidae > Sphyrna > Sphyrna mokarran. The sequence continues at coordinate 75,762,094 of JAGIQG010000007.1, read as the reverse complement.
GTCCATCACTGCCACAGATGCTTGTGAGGTTTTTTTGAGGAAACAATAAAGGCTGGATTTTCCAGGACTGGAAAATCCCGCCCAATGTCAATGAACCTTTGCATGGTCCACCTTCTCTATCAGCCACTTTTCTGTGGCAGACAGAATGGGAAAATTTCCTCTTAAGAGTCAGTCTTATTCAATCAGAAATAAAACTGCTCCATGTGCTGTTAAAACATGAATCCATATTCATTTTCTCTTCACTCCCTCTCCCAGCACGTGCACCAGGGGTGGAGCGAGTATGGGGTGGAGCAGAGGGTGCTGGAGAAGGTGGTGCACTGATAATGTGACTAGATGAGTAAACCAAAGTCCAGATTAATGATCTGCAGACACGGATTCAAAACTCATCCCAGCAGCTGACAGAATTTAAATTCAATAAAAAAATGTGGATTTATAAATCAGCATAATGGTGGCCATGACTGCTATTATTTTTTGGCGTCAACACCCATCTGGTTTGCTGAGATCCTTCAGGGAAGGAACTGCTACCTTTATCTAGTCTGACCTACATGTGACTTCAGATCCATAACAATGTGACTGACTCTTCACTGCCACCTGAAACGGCCGACAAGACACACAGTTCAAGGGCAATTAGGAATGGGAAATAAATTGGTGATCCTGCCAGTGACAGAATAGATGAGAAAACAGTAGCCTCAAGGGGGCAAAATGCATTAAATTGATTCTTTCCTTAATAAATGAGGGATATAGTGCATTTCGATGGTTTACTTTCAAAACTATGAACAAATCATCAAGTGAAAATAGCTCACTTCATAGTAGACACTTAAGTATGGTCAACATTTTTTCTCATGAGTAGGATATCATCTAACAGAACATGTGCTCTCATTTATTTCACCTTCTTCACCTTCATTGCAATATCAATGTCAGAACTGGATTCAGTGTTTACGAATGACATTTTCAATGCTTTAAGGTATGGTATTGTGGGTAACAATTTGTGAATCACACTTAGCAGTGATCACTGATCTTTTTGTTCCCAATTGCCTTTGCATGTATGTTGTTCATTTGCTCCACAGAGTAACTAGGAAGAAGTGTGCACACCGGATGAACAAAGGGGAGTGTAGCTGAAGGTTTACCAGTAACTGAGTGAGTAGCTGCTCTGTAACTGCAAAGAAATTGGTGCAACTCTTGCTTCTATAACTTGTTCTCAGCTGTAGTTGTATGCATCACTTTTTACAAGGCAAAAGTGAACCTCTTGGCCTTTCTATTAGCTCAGGTCAATGGTTTGTGAATTTTTGATGAGCAAAACCCAGGTAATATGCAAATTTACAGAATTCATCGCTGTTTAGGGTCCACTGTCAGTTTTCTAGTTTAGGAGATCCAAACAAAGCCAAAATCTGTTCAAACTTTGGGATGACAACTTTTATTGATGTTCCTTCTCTGTCTGTTTTCTGACATGTAATGGTTTGTCACCATAGGTTTTCAATTGGGTTTACACAGAGCTCTGCATGCAACTTGCATGTAACACCTTTCAATTTCATACCAGTGAAGCTGTCAGTATATAGTTCAAGGGTGCAGATCTGTAGTTTTGTGGAACTGAAAAGTGTGCCACATTATGCGGATATGACAGAATACAGTATTGGTTCTATTGGCTTTGAATGAGACTGGTGTTTCCAAAGTCCAGAGAACTTAGCGTTATTTGTCAATGTCGGAAGGGAAAATCTTTATACTCTCTGGTTGACACAGAATGGGGCATTCCTAAAATTTGTTCAACACTTGACTGATGCTGCTGTTTCAAGAGAACATGTCATTCCAAGCAACCAATGGTCACTGTCACACAGGTCTAATTGCTGTGCTTGAAAGAGACCTCAAAGACATACTCAGAGTCATGTACCTCACCATTGACTATAATCTTGAACCCCTTTGCTTGGGTATGCATCCGTTGATATTGGTCTTAATTTGATTTTTCTGATAAACAACAAACACAGGCAAAGTGATTAAGCTTTTGCTGCTTTACACTCTTTACCCAGTAGCAGGATGGTCTGGGGAAGCACCACTAAGGTGGAAACATGTTTTGAATTTTGTCTGTGAGACTGCTGTAGCATTGTAGGTGGTCTTCAGGCAGGAGAATGAAGAAGGATGTTGGACTTGAGAGTGTGCTGACAATTTCAACTTTAATAATTCTGGGCTCTGAAAGCAATAGCGATCTTGCTAACTCCAACTATTCTGCCTTTCTTCACTGCTTTTTGTGTCATTTTTTTGCAGTTGTTTTGAGGGGGGCTTGCCACATTGTCCCCTTTGCATTTATAGAAATAGAAAATAATAAAGATTTGCAGTGCAGAGACCTCAGAGAAAATCAATATTGTTTTACATGGATCCAGAGTCCAGAATCAAAGTTCAAAGGTGTGTTTCTTCACAGATGTTGGCAGGGTTAAACCGATGCAGCATAATTCACTTTTCCAATAGAGTTGACTTCACACAATAATGTACACATTTGGAGAAGAATCAGTTTTGTAGGCAGAAGTACAAAGGTTCCAGTCAACTTGGTGCAGGTATTCAATCTGGTCAGAGATGCTTTTCTATGAGGCTGCTGCTAGTCAGATAGTAAACTGGCAGACTGGGTTTTTAGTACAGCAAAGCTATACAACTGGTTCCACAAGTTAGGGGTCCATATCACATGACTCCCACCTCATCACCTTGTTTTACAAGGCATGTGTAACTCTTGTCTGGGACCCAAGATGGTTAACTATCCCAATCATTAACGATTGAAAGGAAGCTTGCAGGGCCCTTTGTCCTAGCACATGAATAAATCCTAGTTAGCCAATCTGAGTTATGAAGTGCAGGTGGCCATTGTAGGGTCCTTTAAAAATTTGATCTTTGCAGCCCAAGAGCCGGGCTGGTGGGGAGAGGGGATGAGTGATCAGTAGTGTTTTCCACAGAGATAATAAATTTACATTTTCCTGTGATACTGTCAGCAGCTCTTTTCGTTCAACGATCTGAGACTGACAAGTCTTTAGGCTTTAGTTATTTTAAAAGGTCTTTATCCAGTTATTTTTAAATTTTAGAAACAGCCATCTGGATCTATATATGTTTCATAAAAATATACAGCATGAAGCCTTAGTCCTGTCATACCCTCAACAGCATGTGCTCTCATATTCTGCAGTAGCCTTCAAGTAGACCTGATTGATTGCCATTTGGAAATTAAAATAAACTGCACCTACAGATTTTTCTTTATCCACCCTGCTTGATTGGCAAAAGGATTCCATAAATTTGTCAAACATGATTTCCCTTTCATAGAACAATGTCAACTCTACCTAACTGCATTGTGATTTTCAAAATGTCCCGTGACTACCTCCTTAATAATGGCTTCTGGCATTCACCCAATGACTGATGTAAGACTAACTGGCCTATAATTTCCAGCTCACTGTCTGCTTGCCTTCTTGAATAGGGGTGTTACATTTCTAATCCACTGGGACCATTCCGGAAAGGAAGGAAGTTTGGAAGATTGCAACCAATGCACCAACTTTCATTGCAGCCATTCCTTAGGATGCAGGCCAACAGATCCAGGGGACTGGTCAGACTTAAATTCCACTTTATTCCCAATTCTTTTTCTCCAATGATAGTGATTGTTTTAAGTTTCTCTCTCCCTGGTGCTTCCTGCGCTTGCTCCATTCTTGGATGCTTGTAGTGTCTTCAGCTATGAAAATAGATACTGGGGGAATCTTATCAAAAATGACCAGAGTGTTGTTCTGAGAAACACGCTGGTTTTCTCCCAGATCTTACAATACTCTTAAAAAAAACTCAAGAGGGCGTGTTTATGCTGCATGTAGCGGGCAGATCTCAACTCACCGGCAAAACATGGCTGGACAGAGATTGGGATGTCATCTTTGAAGGGTGTCCCCATCATAATCTGAGTAAACCTCCCACCCAGCCCACCACAGAGCTGTCAGGGATTCCCCTTCCTACCCCCGATTGGAGTCTACACTTCTCTATCATTGCCATTACAATTACCTTTACGTCCCCTGGGAGACTCCCACGACAAGTTCATGTTAATATATTGCGAGGTGGGTGGAGGCACCAATATCAGGAAAGGGGCAGGTTAGTTATATCAAAATCGATTGAAATCCATGTAAAGCAGGCGCATGCTCATTATGGATGCGAATCTGATGACATTACCGGCGATGAGCACGTTAAAATCTGAAATTGCGTTCTCAGTGTTGAGAACTGCGACTTTCAGATAGTGAGACCCTGCCAGCATTCACACAATGACAAACACAGGCTCAAATGAAAACATGGCAGTGCCAAACTGTGCTAGAGGGCAGTGCCAGGATGGACTTCTATGGGAAGGGGGTTATGCATTCATTTGTGGTGATGGCTGGGGCAGTGGGGTGGAGTGGGGGAGCGGGTGGTTGGGGGTTGGGCAGCAGACTGGGAGCTGGGGACGCTGACAATGGTTGCTTGAGAGGGGAAGACAGTAGGTGCCAACCTTTTTTTTAAGCAACACAGCACGGGAAACAGGCCCTTCAGCCCAACGAGCCCGCGCCGCCGTCATACTATATAGTAGCAAATACATTATCCTATTTTAATATTCCTATATAATAATATATATATTATTCCTAATATGGAAAATTTTCACCATAGGGACAATTTGTTTCCCAATCAGCCTAAGAGCGAATTTTTGGGTTGTGGGAGGAAACCGGAGTGCCCGGAGAAAACCCACGCTACCACGGGGAGAATGCACAAACTCCCACAGACACCAGCCCAATTCCAAGTGTCTGCACAGCCACATCGATAGTCTCTGAGCTGTCATGGTGCCCTTCAGATGGTCCACATAAAGCACTCATTTACGACATGAGGTACCAGGCAACCCATGAATCAACATCCAAGAGCTGTACCCGCACCACCTGCCGAATGCATGCTCAAAGTATGGACCGAATTACCTGTGGAAAAAAGCCGTAGTTAAACAGTCCTAATATATCTCTCTATCTGCATACCGCTCATGTGGCTGTCCAAGAGACCCTTAAACAGCCCCAGCGTGCCTGCTCCCACCACCTTACTCGGCAGTGCATTCCACACCCCCACTACCCTTTGTGTGAAAAACTGCCCTCTAATATTCGTCCTATACATAGCCCCCCTCACCCTATGGCCATGACCCCTCGTCCTATCCATTTCTAAAGGTGGAAAAAGTTTACCTCCATTTACTCTATCTATACCCCTTATAATCTTATACACCTCTATGAGATCCCCTCTAAGCCGACGTCTTTCAAGGGAAAACAACCCCAGTCTATCTAATCGTTCCTCATAAGACAGTCCTTCCATACCAGGCAGCATCCTGGTAAACCTCCTCTGCACTCTCTCCAAGGACTCCACATCCTTCCGATAGTACGGAGACCAGAACTGGGCGCAGTATTCCAAGTGAGGCCTAACCAAAGTTCTATACAACTGCAACATCAAACTCCTACTCTTGTATTCTATACCTTTTTCTATGAAAGCTAACATACTATACGCCTTCTTTATCACCTTCTCCACCTGTGAGGACACCTTCAGAGACTTGTGAACCTGCACCCCCAAGTCTCTCTGCGTCTCTATGCTCCGTATAGTTTTACCTTTTATCCTATAACTCTCTTCTACATTTTTCCGGCCAAAATGCATCACCTCGCATTTATCCGGATTAAATTCCATTTGCCATCTATCTGCCCAGTCTACCAACCTGTCTATGTCTTGTTGTATTGCCTGACACTGCTCTTCTGTACCCGCCAATCCAAGCATCTTGGTGTCATCAGCAAATTTGCTGATCTCACCACCTACCCCTACTTCCAAGTCGTTTATGTAGACCACAAATAGAAGAGGACCTAGTACTGAGCCTTGTGGCACTCCACTAGTGACAGGCTTCCAGCTGGAAAAAGAGCCTTCCACTACTACCCTCTGTCTCCTCCTCCCGAGCCAGTTCTCGACCCATCTACATACCCGACCCTGTATCCCATGCACCTTCACCTTCTCTATCAGTCTACCATGAGGAACCTTGTCAAACGCCTTACTGAAATATCAAACGCCTTGACTGTGTGGATGTGGATTTTGAGGGAAATTGGTCCAATGTTTGGGGGAAAGGTGCGGGGAGGAAATGCCAGCTCTAATTTGGGTGTACTGAATGCGGGGGCAGGGGGATAGTGAGTGTGATGCAGCCCCTGAGACCTCCATGGTAGGTTGTGGAAGAGATCGTTGTTTGGTCTGATCGGGGCGCCCTTTATTCATGGCACCCCGGTATCAGTGCAGCCAAACTTTGCCAGCATTGAGCAACTACACCATCACTCCCTCGCCATGTCACACCTACCTTTTTTTTGTGATAGAGTACGGTAAGAACTGGAGAGAAAACTGACCTTTTTTCTCGCCTGAACCAACACTGTGCCATTGATTAGTACAATTCCCCCAAAAACTCTGTTTCTCTCCCTAAGTGCTATGAGGCTTGCTGAATGTTTCCAGTATTGTCTGTTTTTAGTTCACTAAGTTGCAAAATGTTTCATTCATGTTGTATGCTCTCGGACCCAAATAAATGTCCAAGTTTGTGCCACAGCAATGCCTTATTGAGTGTCAGTTATTATTCTGGTGCAGAACTTTCAAGAAATAATAATGAGTGACTGAGGCCATTATTTATGCCACACCATCATATTCTGGGATGCTTAATTTCTCCATCATTACCTCTCATCAAAAACAGATATCAGGTAGTTAACTACCTGTGCCTCCTTCAAGCCATATAGTGATAGAAATTATAATGCATTTGAGTCATTCTTCACACTGGGGCAGCACAGTGGATAGCACTGCTTCCTCACAGTGCCAGGGACCCAGCTTCAATTCTGGCCTCAGATCACTATGTAGAATTTGCACATTTTTCCCATGTCTGCATGGATTTTCTCCAGGTGCTCTGGTTTCCTCCCACAGTCCAAAGACATACGGGTTAGTTGATTGGCTATGATAAATTGACCATTCGTGTCAGAGGATTGGCAGGGTAAATGTGTGGGATTGTGGGAATAGAGCCTGTGTGGGGTTGTGGTCAGTGCAGACTCGATGAGTTGAATAGCCTCCTTCTGCACCATAGAGACTCTATGATTGTGGCCACTTAGCCTGGACAATAATATGCTGCAGGTCTGGCAGTGGTGTGGTGTATGGACTTGGATTCGAGGAAACAGATTGTATTCCCTCTTTTGGGAGTGTCTGTGCTGCCAAGCATTGGCCAACTCATGATGATTAACTCGGGGAGTGTTTAATGAACATTATTGGGAAATGATCGAAGCAATCCAGATGTTTCTCTTAATCAGTACATGGCTGTTGACTGAGAAAATTACATTATTTACATTACTTCTATGAAATTATTTCATATTTCTATGAAATTTACATTATCAATAAAGATAAACAGCTGTCGATTCTGTAGAGCTGGGGCAGTTTGGCAGTTTTTAACACCCGAGTGAGCACCAACCAAGCAAGAGTTTCCACTTAAAGTCACAGACCTCTAACCTCTTCATCCTTTGATTTTAGATGCTCTGGGCTTTGGAGAATATGTCAGGGCATTTTCACCCATTTCCATGAAGGAAAATTGACTTACTTTCTGTATTTTGGCATCATTTTGTGTAGGTCTTGGGAAAAAATATAATTTTTTTATGCTGTTGAGTTTCAAGTTAAACCACACCATTAGCAGTGAGATTATTACACTGGCTATTTGTTGCATTGCTTCTGTATTGCTGTTAGCCTCACAATGGTGTATTGAAATCCAGCACTTTCTGACTTAACCTGCAGAATGTTTTCATTATTAAATTGAATTGTGAACTTTCTTTGATTTCTCGCTTCTCCAGATTGTCCCTATAATGTATCTTCCATTTGAAAAGAGGTCCACACAAAATATGCAAATATAAACCAACCCCATGTTGTCCTTGTAGCAATCCAATATTTTTACAATATGCACAGCTTGCAATATTTGTCAGCAATCAACTGACAATAAACTGAGGAGTAAGAATTAAGTCACGATTATCACTGATCCTGAATAGATAAGATTATATATCAGCATGGTGAGCATCTCATTCAATAAGCCCACTGCAATAAAGTTCATAATCGAATCTTATTTCAGAATTCAATAACAGCGATAGGCTATGTAAGTCGCCATTAACCATCTACCCACTCAGCAATGTGGAAAATTGTACACAAAAAACAGGCCAAATCCAACCTGGCCAATTACCACCCCATTGGTCTATTCTCCATCAGAAATGTACTGGAAGGGGTCATCAACAGTGCAATCAAGTGACATTTACTTAGCAACAACCTGCTTACTGACACTCATTTGGGAATTAGCCAGGACCACTCTGCTCTGTGATTCAAACATGCGCAAAAGCCCTTGATATGAGGGTCACTTCTGAGTGAGTGTGGCATCAAAGAGCCCTCGCAAAACTGGAGTCAATGGAAACGAAGAGGAAAACTCACCACTGATTGGAGTCATAACTAGCACAAAGGAGGATGGTTGTGATTACTGGAAGTGAGTCATCTCAGCTTCATCACTGCAGCAATTCCTCAGGGGAGTGTCCTAGGCCCAACCACCTCCAGCTGCTTCATCAATAACTTTCCTTCAATTATAATGTCAGAAATGTGAATGTTTGCTAGATGACTGAACAACATTCAGCAATATTCACAAATTCTCAGATACTAGTTGTAACAAGATCTCAACTTCCAAGTGTAATAAAATCTCGAAAATATTCAGGTTTGAGTTGATAAATAGCAAGTAACATTCACATCACAGAAGTGTCAAGCAATGGCAATCTCCAACAAGAGAGAATCTAAACACTGCTCCTTGACACACAGTGACATTACTATCACTGAAGCCTCTATTATCCTGGAGGTTATCCTATGACCAGAAACTGAACTGTATTAGGCATATAAATACAATGGCTACAAGAGCAGGTGAAAGGCTAGAGATCCTACTGTGAATAACTCACCTCATTACTCTCCAAAGCCTGTTCACAATCTACAAGGCAAAAGCCAGGGGTGTGATGGAATATTCTCCCTTGCCTGGATGGGTGCAGCTCCAACAATCTTCAGGACACTTGATACCATCCAGGACAAAGCAGTTTGCTTGATTAGCATCCCTCCCATAAACATTCATTCCCTCCACCACTGACACACAGTGGCAGAAGTGTGTGCCATCTACAAGATGCACTGCAATAACTCACAAGGCTCCTTAAACAGCACTTTCCAAACCCACAACCACTACCATCTAGAGGGACAGAGCATCAGATATCTAGGAACATCACTACCTGGAAGTTTACCTCCAAGTCATTCACCATTCTGACTTGGAATTATATCACCATTCCTGCACTGTTGCTGAGTCAAAATCCTGCAACTCCCTCCCTAACTGCACCATGGGTGTACCTACACCACATGGACTGCAGCGCTTCTTGAAGGCAATTCACCACTACCTCCTCAAGAGCAATTAAGGATGGACAACAAATGCTGGCCTGACCAGTGTCAGCTACATCCCATGAAAGAGTAAATAAAATCAAAAGTAAAACGAAGAAAAGCTAAGGGGAAAATAGGAGTGAGAGAAAAATTAGTGTGAAATGTTCTATTTTTGCACATGCTTACTATTCACACACATCATTGTTTCATAATACAGTTTCTAGACTAGAAGATTACTCATGATTGTGGGTTTGGATTACAGTATGAAAGGCATTCCAGCTTTGCTAGGTACCAAGTTCCTCTTTGGGAAATGTTGTGCATTGTAAGCTGAAGGACTTACATTTATAGAGCACCTTTCACAACCTGAGGAAGGCCCAAAGTGCTTCATAGCCAATGAAGTATTACTGAGATGTAGCTACTGTTAGAGTACAGGAAACACATTCGCTGTGTTGTGCACAGCAAGATCCCATTGACAGTAGTGACATACATAATCAGATCACAAAATTGTTACAGCGCAGAAGAAAGCTATTTGGTCCATTTTGCCTACACCAACTTGCCAAATGATCAACATGACTTAGCAGTATTCCCCTGCCTTTTCCCCAATCCTGGGTTACAAGAACTGAATTTTTTGATCTAATAATTTTTCAACATTCCATTGAGTATTTTTCTCAATGATACATTAGTAACCAGAAACATCAATAAAGGCCCAAAACACAGATTTAAAATGTCAGTTAGGGAGGATTGTTGGTGTGTTTTCGAATTAGCTGAATTCAAAAGCTTAACTGGAGAAGGTGAGATTTCATTTAGAGAGATAGTAAGAGGGGTCTGCATTGTTTTCCATAAGCATAGGGCAATTGATTGTACTCATTGCAAACACTGTACATGTTCATTCATGTATTTTATGTAAATAAGTCATCTGAGGGTCTGAAGCTGTGCCGCAATAAAATACAGTAAAGGAGAATTCACATGGCTGCATGTTACGAGCAGAATCTTATGCCAATGATGGAGGTCTCGGCTGCTGGCTGGAGAGCTTGCAAGCACCTCTTTTTCAGTATTACTTGCTAATTAGATAGGTGACATGCCACCAGATCAGGAACCCCACAGGGGGTTAATGGGATGGAAGTCTTGCCTACAAAGTGTTGTCAGCCAATCAGAGGCTGGCAGCTTTTTAGAATGGCAGTGCCACCCAGAAGGCAGTGGTTATTGCTGGTATAACACCGACCATTGATAAGTGATGGCAGGAGGGCTGCTGTGGGGTGGAGATGGATATGTAGGGGAGTCATTAGCAAGGGCTTTCAGAGAGCACCCACTTCCCACTGCTGAGTCCCTTGACCAAGCATTGAGTGCCTTTCAATGAAAGACCCCTTTTGGGAGCCTGAAAGCAAAGAAGCCAGGGTTCTATTGTCTTGCACATCCTGTTCAACAATGCTTAGCCTCTGTTAACAAACTTTGATCTGATATCTACTGCTGCTGCAGTCCACCATAAATCAATTGCTTAGTAGATGTATATTGTCAGGTACTGATTCATAATGTCAAAAACACTTATGAATAACCAGGTCATTAGGCTCATTCTTATTTATCTGTCCAATACAACCTTACATTTATCCAGTTGCTGCATCTGTGTATTTTAAACCATTTCTAACAGTTTTTCGCCTCTACCACTCTATCATGCTGGTTATCTTCTGCAGGAAGAAATTCATCTTATATTCATCATAATGTTGCTTTTATAAGTTCAAACCTCCATGTCGCCTTTGCCTTAAGCCACAGTTTAATTTAACAAAGTATTCAGAATTAATTTTTTCGATACCACTTCTATCTTTTCAACTTTGATAGTTTGCTGCCAATATCTTTCCAGTCTTTCTCCCTGACCAAGGCCCTGACTCGAGGATCACAGAATTGTCACAGCACATAAGGAGACCGCTTGATCCCTCATGCGTACACCAGCTCTGTGAATGAGCAATTCACCTACTCCCACTCCTCCACCTTCTCCCCATTATCCTGCAAATTCTTAAAGTTTATTGATCAGTGTCACAAGTAGAATTATATTAACAGTGCAACACAATTACTGTGAAAATCCCCTAGTTGCCACACTCCGGCATCTGTTCTGGAATACTGAGGGAAAATTTAGACGACCAATACACCTAAACAGCACATCTTTCAGACTGTGGGAAGAAACCGGAGGAAACCCACACAGACAAAGGGGGAACGTACAGACTCTGCGCAGAGAATGACCCAATATGGGAATCGAACCCGAATCCCTTGCGCTGTGAGGTAGCAGTGCTAACCACTGTGCCACCATGCCGAAGAAATTCTTCCTTTTCAGATAATAATTCAGTTCTTAATTGAATGACTTAATTGAATGAGCCTCCAACACACTTCCAGGCAATGCATTCCAGCTCCTAATTACTCAAATAGTTCTGATGGTTCTTTTCTATGTTGCCTTCAACACTCGAAAGTATTTCCCAGTGACCAGAGAAAAATTGTCATGGGATGGTCTGACCAGAGCACTAGACAGTTTGATTATGACGACTATTTTGCTTACTTCATTCAACATTCTAATGATTTTGCTAATTACTGCTATCCATTGTTTGGACAAATTAAGTTTCAATCTACTAATATTCCTAAATTAATGAGTTTATTTGGAGTAATGTGTGCTTTTAATGGAAATTTAGCACAAACACAAATTTAACAAGGAGAATAAGTGCCCCCAACATTTACTTCAGCTTGTTCTTCGGACACAATGAATAAAGCGCACTGACTGCCCCTGTTACTGGCAGTATTGGGTTGATCACAGACCTGGACCACTCTGAACATGGCAAATGGTGAAATTCACCTTCCTCCTTAAATTCCATTTTCCACCTTTGTCGTTGTCTATCAATTTGCATTCACTATCTTAATCCAAGCTGGAAAGAGCAGTGAGCCTAACAATAAACCCTGAGCTCAATGCATCATCTCCTTTCTTTAACATTAGAGAAAAATTATTATTTGGGAGCAATTTTTGGAAACTCCTTTGGAGTAATCAAGATGGAGTCATATTTAGTGAAAGACACCATCTTAGTGAAAAAGTTGAAGTAGGACAACAATCCAGAGGATTGTTGAAAGGTTATTAAAATGTTATTTAAACATTATTCCTTTCCCCCAGTTCGCAGTGCTTATTCATGTCATTAAATTTCACATGAAAATGTATATTAAATGATTGATATCCACTGAATCTAAGGGAATAATAAGGGGATTATTTTGGTAAAAGGATAAAAACACATGCAAAATAGGTTCTGTATTAATAAGACAAGCCAATATGAAAGTCTGGGTTTAGCACGTAACGTTGCTTCTAATTGTTGATGACCATAATTTGAACTTACCTGGCAACTGTTCAAACAGACACCAGTTCTGCTCAACATTGATTAGATGGTATTTTATGTAGTGCTTTATGTAGAATGTGCGAGCTTCCTCACAGTTACAGGCTTCAGATGGCTTTGAGAAAGGTTTTTGGAAGCAACTTTGGATGTCTTGCAGGAAGATATCCAGAGGAAGAGAGATGTTTTGTACCTGCAAAAGAGAGGGAGAAGACCTTCTCTGCTTTGCCTGGCCTCAGGTCCTCCTTCATTCCTCCCACAGATCAAGTGAAACCCTGAGCAAGGTGTCCATAACCAAGCACCCACCCCCTTTCTCCTGGTGACTTGCAAAAGGTTTCTAATAAGCCTCGTATAGCAGACACTCTTTTAAGGTAATGGTCTCAGAAAATTTCCAATGTTGATAGAATGTAGACAACATCTTGATAAAGCGTCCCAGAAAGCGACACTTTGTTTTAAAGGTCCATTTCAAACTTCCATTAGAGAGTGAACAATAAAGCTGATATACCTTTAAACAGTGCTCAAAATCCTCCACAATGACCTATATACTCCAATCAGCTGGCTGGCTGCTGTTAGAAGAGAGTGTAGATCCAACACTACCTACCAAAATGCTGCCCCGCTGATGTAATGAGAACCAGCAGATAGTTTAAATGGCAATCAACCTGGATGGTTGTCCCACGTCAACTCTTTCATTAAGATGGTGTCTTTCACTAAATGTGACCCCATCTTGATCACTCCAAAGGAGCTTCCAAAAATTGCTCCCAAATTATTAGCATTCACTGCTGCTGCTAATTGGTTCTTTGTCCAGATGAAAATAGCAGTTTGTGGTTGGAGTAAATTAGCTGTAGAATTTGGTGCATGAAAAGTTATACTTTGTGCTGTTTCAGGCACAGTTAAATTCACTAAGCAAAACACTTCTCATTTCTGGTAAAAATATGATGAAATGGAAAGAGATAGGAACCTAGTAGAAGCAGCAGAGGCCATCTGGCCCTTCGAGCCTGCTCTGTCATTCATTACAATCATTGCTGATCATCCAATTCAATAGCTTAATCTTGCTTCCCTCCATTACCTTTGATCTTGTCCGCCCCAAGCGCTATACCTCTTGAATACATTCAGTCTCTTACTATCAACTACTTCCTGTTTTCCACAGGCTCACCACTCTACGGGTGAAGAAATGTTTCCTCATTTCCATCCTAAATGGTCTACCCAACATCCTCACACTGTGACCTCTGGTTCTAGACACTCCCACCATCCGTCCTGCATCTACCCTGATATTGATTAATCAGCTTGTTTCCATTTCAAATTTAAAGGTGCTGAATTATTTTAAGGCTTTTGTAAGTTTCAGACATTTGGAAGGATTTTCACTGCAAATTGGAGATCTGTGGGTTCCAGGGAGGGAGAGGCAGGATGGAGTTGGTGCAGCGTCTTTGGTGGCAACAGAGGCAGGCAGATGACGAGGCTAATAGGCTTCCATCCATTTACTAGGATACTGGCTTGGTCTTAGTGATAAACATCAGGCCCTTAAACCTTCAACCCCCACCCCTTTACCCACTATCATGCCCCTCATACCTCCATGTGCCTTGCATGCCCAATCATAATCCCATGCCCTCCTCCTCCATACCCCTTACCTGTTATGTATTCTTTTCTGGCACTTCTAAAGTATCTACAATGAAACCTCAGAAACCATGTAATGACAATGGCAAGGATTTGAAATGGACATGAAAAAAATAAGTGATCATTAAGCTGTAAAAGCAAACATCTATCTGTAAGGCACATCAAAGACAAATAATCTTTTAATAACCTTGTAAAACTGTCAATCAAATGGTATGCACATCAGGTTTTCAAACTCAGTCAAATATTCACGTTGGATTCAGTTGAACTGTGCACCCCTGAGAATGGAGATATCTAGTATGGAAGTGCTGCATGTGGAATGACTATCTGTGCTCTTATTTCACACTGACAGTCATTACTGGAGGTTGTGAGGAGGGGGACATAAGGTGGGAAAAACTATCTCACTGAAGGGAAGAAATAGGATAGCACTACAGACTGGTAGAAAATTGAGAAGCATGGATCAAAGAGGTGTCTGGGTTGGAAAAGTGCCTTAGTCCCAGCAGTACAAAATGAAGGAGACTGTCATCAACTTCAAGAAGCATAGTGGAGAACATGCCCCTGTCTACATCAACGGGGATGAAGTAGAAATGGTTGAAAGCTTCAAGTTTTTAGGTACCCAGATTACCAACAACCTTTCCTGGTTCCCCAACGCCCCCCCACCCCCATCCATGCCGACACTATAGTTAAGAAAGCCCACCAATGCCTCTAATTTCTCAGAAGGCGAAGGAAGTTTGGCATGTCAGCTACGTCTCTCACCAACTTTTACAGATATACTATAGAAAGCATTCTTTCAGGCTATATCACAGGTATGGCTCCTGTTCTGCCCAAGGCCATAAGAAAATACAAAAGATCATGAATGTAGCCCAATCCATCACACAAACTAGCCTCCCATCAGTTGACTTCCCACTGCCTCAGCAAAGCAACAAGGATAATTAAGGACCCCATGCACCCCAGACATTCTCTCCACCAACTTCTTCCTTCGGGAAAAAAATACAAAAGTCTGAGGTCACGTACCAACTAACTCAAGAACAGCTTCTTCTCTGCTGCTGTCAAACTTTTGAATGGATCTACCACACACTAAATTCATCTCTCTCTACATCCTAGCCATGACTGTAACACTATATTCTGCACTGTCTCATTTCCTTCTCTATGAATGGTATGCTCGCAAGAAACAATACTTTAAATCAAATCAAATCAAGTACAGGCCTCAATGGAGGATTGGAAGAGGGTTGTGAAGATCCAGTTCTGGATTTTTATAAATATTTATAGGATCCAATGTATTGTAGTAATTTGCATAATATTTAATTAAAGGCTGTCATGTAATATGACCTCTGTGTTACCTATAAGCACAATTTAAATAGAATGTTATGATGCACTCAGCCATGCTGATATATAATATGTAATAACGTAGGCTGATTCTTTGGCAAGGGAATATAATAAGGATCCAAGAACTCAAAGTATGTTGTGAAATGTTACACTTGAGCTAGGGCTGGCAACAGAGTGAGGGTGGGCTCTTCCATGATCTTGCATTTCATAGTCATTCCTTTGAGAATGTTCATTGCTTATTTTTCAAATGTATTATTTATTATTCAAAAATAGTTTCCTCATTCAGAGTTGTTGCTAATCATTCTGGCTACAGTTCATTTTGTAGGGTTGTTAAATCTAGCTCTTAAAGCAACATTGAAATCCATTCCAATGCATGGGCTTCTGTTTACTGTGTGCGGCATCTCTGTTTGTATTTGCTCCACAAAACCTTCATAAAACAAAACAGATCTATTTTAACAAATATTTGCAGAAATATAGCACTGAGGTAACCAAACCCTGCATATATCTTTTTGATAAATTCATGGGTCGAGCATAGTGAATTTTTTATGCTGGGACAGAGATGATGTAGAGCCAGCGAGTTGTAACCATGAATTGTGCAAGGGTTTGACTAAATTTTCATGGGAATCCATCTATTTTGGAGCTATCTATTCAAGATCTGAAGAAAGTATTCTCTTTTTAGGTTCAGTCAGAACCAAGTGCAGCACTTTGAAGCTCTGGGTGTGTTTTGCATTAATTTACTCAGTTGTTTGGAACTGTTAAGCTCCTCTGTGCTCTCTCTCCATTCAGAAAACCTCATTCTCATTCATCTTTCCATAGCTGGAGATATTCTCAAGCAGCCCCTTGAGCTTTTACCACCTCTGAAGGCATCACCACCATCATTGTGATTCTTATTGATTTTCTTAGGTCTTTACCAGTCCTATACAGAGACTCATATTAATTGTGCAGTATCTTCTATAGTCCCCAGCTAGAAAACCCAGGTAAAAGTGCCAGATTCACCTTGATTTCCTGAAACTTACTCCATAAAGGTGGTCTGCAGAGACATTGGCACCCAAACAAAATAAGAACAAATGAAATTTGAAACAGGAATAGGTTGCTCAAAGATGACCATCCACAGACCTCTGGGGTGCAGAATTCCAAAACTTTCACAACCATCTGATGGAATTTTACCAAAGTTTGTCAGAGCGTCAGGCTCCCCCATAGACACAGAGAAACCTCCCTTCCCCAAGCATCCAGGTGATTCTCATACCATGGCAGTATCACAGGTATTCTCTCCCTTTCACCAGCAGTACTGGTGCACTATACCCACACTCCTGCTACCATCCCAGCAATATAAGGGGCACTCACATGTTTACAGGCATCAGCCTTTCCCCTAATACATCTAAGGGGAACAATTCCTCATGATGCTTCCAAAAGGGCCTACCCTGGCCTTGCCATGGTACAGGTTGACACTGCCTGGTTGGCAGTTCCATGGGGCAGTATCAACTTGTGCTGGCACAGTGATGGGAGCAGTGTCAACCTGTGCAAGGGGCAGTGCCAGCACATTGCCTGGGCATATCCCTCTCTTCCTGGTGGCCATACTTACATTGATATCTCTGGTGGGTTCCCTTTGATTGATGTCATGCCAGCAAGGTATGACTATTTAGTGAGGGAAGGGGATCTTGTGGCTAAAAAGCCCTTCAATAATATTTAAATTCTCCCACTTTTCTGGATGGAAATTATGTTGTGTCACTGAGAATCTTGTTTCCCAGCTAGTTCAGGGTTTTGGACCCACTTAGCCATTTATGTTGACAGTGAAGATGTCCTCAAAATCACCCCATTCTGAGTGAAAAAATTTTTCTCCTCAGTCTTAAGTGATCAACGCCTTGTCCTCAAGCTATGACCCCATGGCTAGACTCCCAAACCAGAGGAAACAATTGGCCAAATTTTCAATCAAAGTCGGAGTCTGAATTGAAGATGGACATGCCCACAATTTGGCATGATTCGCCACCACAATCCCTTCCTTGCACCATTTTAAAACAGGCTGCATTATTAGCTCCCTACCAACAAGTGGTGGATAACCACTTGAGAATATCTCCTAGTGCAATTAAGGGATCTATTAAAACCCTGTTCCTATTCCAACTGGGATTCCTGTCAGCAATTCAAGCAGCTCCTCAATGCCAGAAGGGGAGGCCACCATTATTCACATGAGGTACAAACTTGTAATGGATGCTGGGTCACAGCTGCAGTCATTGGCTTACCCCGAAAAGTTAGCTCGCTTTCTGCCTTGCTATTTCCATTTTCAGATTGGCAGCTCACACATTCATTGGTAGGGCTGCAAATTGAGTGCTGCAGAGCTTCCTGTTAGCTCTCCAGTATCAGGGACCAATCCACCAGCCCTGATTAGATGGCAAACCCATTCCCTGGCCTTTAATTGGCTCCCTATTTCAAGATAGCAGAGGATATGTCTATTCTATGTTGTGGGAGGTCAGGACCCTGATTGGGACCCTGAACCTTGAATGAATATTCTGCCCAAATTCTCAGTGGCCACCACGTCAAGCCCCTTTCGAATTTGACATGATTAGATGCAAGCACCTCTCATTACTCTAAATCCAAGAGAGTATATGTCTAGTTCTCAACCTTTCCCATAGGACAACCCTCTCATTCCAGGGATTAATCTAATGAACATTCACCACAGTGGTGTGAAGGTAAACTAGGAAATGCAAGAAGTTTAAGAAAATGTGTTGGCAATATCTTTCCTAAATCTATTTAGATGTTATTTCCTTCATATTAATCATTTGAATCCCCAGGTGTCAGGCAAATTATGCTTTTTAAGTGAAAAATGTTAGTGCTGATAGAAACTTTATTTTAAACTTTGTGGTATTTCGAATTATTAAGTCTTTAATAACATAGCTTGAATTTCATTATGTAGTAGTTTAATTAATTCAAGCTGATCAAAAATATCAGCTACAGAAACCAATATTTATTATTGACTGGGGACATGGGGCATGAGGGATCAACCTTTTCTTGATTAAGGTTTATAACCTAGACCTGAGTGTACGGGGCACAATTTCAAAATGTGCAGATGAGGCAAGACCTAGAAGTATAATGAACAAGAGGGTACAGAAGGCTGGTGGAATGGGCAGGCATGTGGCAGATGAAATTTAACATAGGGTAATATGAAGTGATGCATTTTGGTCAGAAGGATGAGAAGAAGTGACATAGAGTGTACAATTCTAAAGAAAAGGCAGGTGCAGAAAAAGCTGGGTGGATATGTGCATAAATCATTGAAGATGGCAAGACAGATTGAGAAAGCAGTTAATAAATTATCCTGAATCCTATGTTTTACACATAGGGACAAAAGCATTTTATGCATAATACAAAAGTAAGTAAGTTATGAACCTTCATAAAGCACAGCCCAGTTTCAATACAAAGGAAGATTTTAGAGAAGGCTCAGAAAGGAATTATGAGAATGGTTCTGAGGTTGAGAGACTTCAATTCTGTGGATGGATTGGTGAAGCTGGGGTTGTTTTCCTTGGAGAAGGTTGAGAGGAGATTTGTTAGATACATTCAGAATCATGAGGGGTCTGAAGAACACCAGTGGAGAGATCTGTTTCCATTGGCGCAAGGTTGAGAACACTAAAGTGATTAACAAAAGAACCAGAGGCAGCAAGAGGAAAAACCACTTCATGCAACAAGTTGGTTGGATCTGAAATGCACTGCCTAAGTGTACGATGGAGATAAACGCAGTTGTGATTTTCAAAAGGGAACTGGGTAATTATCTGAACAGGAAAGATTTTACGTGGCTAAAGGGAAAAGGTCAAGCTGCAAAGGTGAGTTGTTGTTGCAGGGAACTGTCACAAAGGCAATGCACTGAATGGCTTCCTTCTGCGCTGTAACCTAGTATAAATCTTAGTTTAGAGCTTGATAAATACACGAGGAAGAAGGAAGCTGAAGGTTACCCTGATAGTGTGATCCACAAGGGTGGAAGCAGGCTTTGGTGGAACATTAGCACAAACATAAATGGGGTCGGCCAAATGGGTTGTTTCTGTGCAGTAAATACCACGTACAACAATCAGCAGGGAATACAACACTACGGCCGGAATTTTTCTATCCCACCCGCTACTGGAATTTTAGTGGGCTGGTTGCGGAGAATGTGAAAAGTCATTGGCGGTCAGGCAGAAATTTCCAGCTTTTAGACCAGCACAGTCATAGAATTCCACCCCATATATTCTTAGGCCCTCGCAGCCAAGGAATTATTGCTAAGTAGACAAATGCAGCACAGTGTTTGAGGATATTAATGCTCCTTTAGATTCTTAGAGCCTTGAGCTTCAAAATCCCTGAAAGGCCTGTTTCTGAGAAAGCTACATGCTGTAAGTTGTAAGGTCTATATTTATTATACAGACAGGGAATTAAAGAGGAGGCTGCTGTTACCCATTGATTCAGCAAAATTCAGCATCAGAAGCATGAGGCCTGGGCCCAGCCTTTCCTCTTAACCTTCCCAAGGTCTAGATTCATGGATATACTGTAAGCTCCAGATATTCCAGTCAACTCTTACCATCTGACCTGAGCTTTAACTCCAGGAACCCGTGGCCAAACTTGCCCTTCACACAATAATGCAGCCATGTATTACTTGAAATGGTCCTCATGATGGCTGCCTTTGAATCACAAGTCACGCAGTCCTGTTTGTGTGCAAGAGATTTCCATGTAGCTCTAATTGTTGCCATAAATGAGTGAATCCTGCCTCCATGTGTTACCCCTGGAAACAAATAGCTTCAATATTGGACACAGCAAGAACAAAAATTAGCACTAATCTTATAGACTGAAAATCCAGTCAGATAATTAATGGGATCAGTGGAAAGAGAAACCAAGTAGGACTTTTAATGAATGATCAATTAGCAAAGGAGAGTTTACCTTCCAGCCTTTAAATGGGAGGTGCTGGAGGTAAAATAGGATGTTTTAGAAGTAGAGTAAGGTTAGAGCCGGAGTTACGGAAAAGCCAATAACTTTTTCCAACCACTAATCTTTGGAACGGTTGGACAGGCTCTGTTCGAAGCAGGAAAAAGGCGTTAGTCCATTTTCTAGCATCTAAGTTAAGTGAAGGGGGATTTGTTTGCCATTTGTATCATATGTACCTCCTATAGATATAGCGAGCAGCTCCTGTATCATGTACCTACAGTAAATAAATAATGCATCTTATTGTCTCAACTTTTATGCAAATTTAAATGATAATTGACCATCTGGTGTTTTATTTTTAGTTCATTCAGTATTGCTAATGATGCACAAACTTATCATTCAGTTCTGCTACAACTTAAGGATAGCAAATGTTGGGTGAGAACCTGAGAACTAAGAAATCTAAAAGTAAATAAAGTCAAGCTCCATTTTTTCCTCATGTTTCTTGATAAACTCCAGATTTATTTATGACAAAATACAGTTAAAAAGTATTTACTGACTCAGAATGTTCAGCCTTACAACGATTTCAGTAGAAGTTTCGCCACTTCTCATTCTTTTCACGGTCTTCCTTATCCATCTGGCTCCACAAGCCAAGTCCTTGAAGTGCAGATAAACCATTTTCCCTACATCTCAGTTCTAAAAGCTGCCAAAGATGGGGAAGAAAGAAAGTGGGCAGAAGAAGAGAGAAGCCAGGGTTTATTCCTTCTCTCACAAGCAATGGTCAACAGATTCCTCCGTTACACTTTCTGCACCCCTAACACAGCCAAAGCAACCAAAACTACCAGAGGAAGAGGTGCCAGAGCAGCATTGTAATGTGCTCGAGCATCACTACATCCCTGCTTTGCTATACTGTCTTGAAGTTACACATATCCATCTTTCAATTATGCAAACCAAAACTGCACACACAACTTCAGGGGAAGCTTCACAAAAGTCCTGTATATTTGCAGCAAGGCTTCTTTATTTTTGTACCCCAGCCTCCTTGCAGCAAAAGTCAATGTGCCATTTGCCCTCCATAATTCTCGCTGTGTCTGCATTTCTGTTTCTTGTTCTGTAGTTTAACATTTAAATATTACTTACCATTTTAAATAAATATTCTCTTTCTCTATCCTTCATACTGAAGTAAATAACTTCATATTTCCCCACATTCTACTCCATCTGTCAGCATCTCATCTACTCACTTAACCCCTTCATATCCTTTTGCAGCTACTTTGTGTCTCCCTCACAGCTTACCATCACACCTTGCATTATATTATCAACAAGTTTGGATATATTACTCTTAGTACAGTTATCCAATTCATTAATAGATTTTAATTTGCTGCACTGCCAACATTCTGCTAGTTACAGCCTGTTAATTTGAAAATGCCCTGTTTATTCCTCCTCTCTGCTGTGTGTTCATCAACTTGGGTTTCGTGAAGGGTAGGTCATGCCTTACTAACCTCATTGGGTTTCGTGAAGGGTAGGTCATGCCTTACTAACCTCATTGAGTTTTTTGAGAAAGTGACCAGAGAGGTGGATGGGGGTAAGGCGGTTGATGTAGTATATATGGACTTTAGTAAGGCTTTTGATAAGGTGGCCCATGGAAGACTTCTACAGAAAATGCAGATGTGTGGAATAGAGGGTGATTTAGCTAATTGGATTAGAAATTGGCTGGCAGATAGAAGACAGAGGGTGGTGGTTGATGGGAGATATTCATCGTGGAGTTCGGTGACGAGTGGTGTGCCTCAGGGGTCTGTTTTGGGGCCCCTGCTGTTTGTAATTTTTATAAATGATCTGGATGAGGGTATTGAGGGATGGATCAGTAAATTTGCAGATGATACTAAAGTTGGTGGTGTGGTAGATAGTGAAGAGGGGTGTTTTAGTTTACAGAGTGACTTGGACAAGTTGCAGAGCTGGGCCGAGAGGTGGCAAATGGAGTTTAATGTGGAAAAGTGTGAGGTAATGCACTTTGGCAGGAACAATAAATGTGTAGAGTATAGGGCTAATGGTAGGGCTCTTAATAGTGTTGAGGAACAGAAGGATCTTGGTGTATGTGTCAATAGATCCCTGAAAGTAGGCAGTCAAGTGGATAAAGTTGTTAAGAAGGCATATGGAGTCTTGGCTTTTATTGGTAGGGGGATTGAATTTAGGAGCCGCAGCATCATGTTGCAACTGTACAAAACTCTAGTGCGGCCGCACTTGGAGTATTGTGTGCAGTTCTGGTCCCCACATTATAAGAAAGATGTGGAGGCATTGGAGAGGGTACAGAGGAGGTTTACCAGGATGTTGCCTGGTATGGAGGGCAGGTCCTATGAAGAGAGGTTGAAGGATTTGAGGTTGTTTTCGTTAGAAAGGAGGCGGCTAAGAGGGGATCTTATTGAAGCATATAAGATGATTAGAGGTTTAGATAGGGTGGACAGTGATAGCCTTTTTCCTAGGATGGAGAAAGCTAGCACGAGGGGACACAGCTTTAAATTAAGGGGTATGAGTTATAGGACGGATATCAGAGGTAGGTTCTTTACTCAAAGAGTGATTAGGGAGTGGAATGCCCTGCCTGCAGCTGTTGTAGATGCGCCAAGTTTGGTGGCGTTTAAGAGGTTAGTTGATAAGTATATGGATGAGAAGGGAATGGTTTAGTTAGGAGGGGCATTGCTTTTTATTTTGGTCGGCACAACATCGAAGGCCGAAGGGCCTGTTCTGTGCTGTATTGTTCTATGTTCTATGTTCTATGTTCTAAAACCATTACCAATACTAATAAATTATCCTCAAACCCATGCACTATTACCTTGTAAACTTTTATGTGGCACTTTATCAAATATCTTTTACCCGTCCTATGAATTAAATGTTTAACAACTCATTGATTTGTGACATATTTTCCCTTTCATAAAACATTGTCGATTCTATCTAATCACATTATGATATCACTGCGTTATTAGCCCTCCTTCACTACAAATATGTTGCAGATGGGCAGGATGTCCATGCAAGTTTCCTATCTTTAGCAACTGCATAGACGAGTTCTGAGAAAACAAAACAAGGTTCCTTTGGAAATGCCATATTGGACTATAATCTGAGAAGGTTTAAAAAAAACAGTCAGAAACTATCACAGAGGAAGAACAGTGTGGATGATACCAAACACCCAATATATTTGCTGCCTTTGCTAGATTTGAATTGGAGGATTCCTACCTAGTTAGAGTGCCATGCTGCTAAACTGATGGTTATCACTCTGGAGGGATCAAGTGTAATCTTTCTATATTTAATACCAATCAGCACCAGCAATATCTCAGCACAAATTAGCATTAAAATGATTTTGATATTCATGAGTGCTAATGAATTCCGGTCCAAGGATGGAAAAACAGTCTCTGCTTCATGGTGAAACCCTATCACTGCCTGAAATAATTTGCACCATTTTGGTGTTTCCTTAGTTATGTTCATTGATGGATTTCCCTGACTTATGATGCTTATCAACCTACCTGGTTATGAATTAAGTGAAACCAATCATGGTGCTCTCATTCCTTATGGTTATATTCTGTTAATCTGAAGCATATTTTTGATTTAATTTGATATTGTCACATGTATTAGTATACATGAAAAGCATTGTTCCTTGCATGCTGTACAAGCAAAGCATAACATTTCCAGAAAAGGAGAGGATAGAATGCAGAATGTAGAGATACAGTCATAGTTAGAGTGTAGAGAAAGATCAACTTAATGCATTCAGAAGTCTGATGGCTGCAGGGAAGAAGCTCTTCTTGAGTCAGTCAAGTTTGGCATCACTTTCACACAAGAAGCATTTCATACAATGACTGTTAATATCACCAAACATGAATGGTTTACTTTTCACAATATTTAAAAGTCTTTGGTTCTAACAAGCTGATACAAAAAGGGAAACATTTAAGTTTATTTTTGATATGGAAGAAAAAGTTGCATCATATAGTTACTGCTGAGTGTAAAATGAAAAAAAAACTACCTCATCCTTTCCATGCTAGTGGTCTTGTTGGATTTCCATGTGCTTTATATTTGTCTCGAAAGCATATGATCACACATGCTACCAGTGAACAACTATTGTCTGAGTGTTTTAAAAAAGATAGCCTAGAATATTTTCTAGCAATTCATCACTCAATACTAACATAGTTTCCTAGGAAATCTATTGAAACAAAAAATCCAGGGTGTGCCAGTGACAGAATTTTTGACATGTCTGACTAATCTAACTCGAACTTACTCCACTGGGAGGCTGTGAACTTTGTCTAAATATCTGATTATGCGAGGTCAAATACTCAGGGCAAAAGTCATTTAGCTGTGGTGAAGTTGGGGGGGAGGTGGGGGGAGAAGGGAGGCAGTGGATGATTTGTACGGTGGCACAGAGCCCAGAACTTAATACAATGCAATGGTATGACTTCATGTATGAACCCAGCAATCTGTAACGTCATGGCATCTTTGCTAGGAATGGCACTGTGGTTAGTACTGCTGCCTTACAGCACCAGGGACTCATGTTCAATTCCTGGCTTGGATGACTGGGTGTTTCTTCCCACAGTCCAAGAGACATGCTGGTTAGGTGTATTGGCCATGGTAAATTCTCCCTCAGTGTAGCCGCACAGGTGCCATTGAATGGCAATTAGGGGATTTTCACAGTAACTTCATTGCACTGTTAATGTAAGCCTACTTGTGACACTAATAAATAAATGTCAATACAGGGTATTGCCATGCACATTTCCAGAACCTACCAAGCTATTTTTTTTCTCCTTTAAGAGTGTGAAGATGAAAATGTGTGGAATGAAAAAGAATGCATTGATTTAACATTTTTGTATTATTCAATATTCATCAGAATTTTGTTTTCAAGTGTAAATACTTTCCAGAAATGTTATAAAATGGCAAACATCACTCGCCAATGATTTGCCAGGATCTCCTATGAGTATTCTTTACAACTTCTGTAACAACGCAGCAATTATTATCCTTTCGTCTCAGTTATTTAGGAGTTTTGTACAGATTTTGGAACTTTGTTCTGTAGATATGCACAAGAAAAGAGTAACATATACAAATGAACAGATCTTACGCTTCTACCTTCAAACTCATTACTACACAGCACGTGATATGTTTAGAGCAAGATGATAAGCTAAACTTGTGTTATCGGTCCTGCTGTCCAGCACGCAATTGCAATTTAAGTCAGAACAATAAAGCAGAGTATTCGGCATTAAAAACAGTCTTCTTTCAAGTGTCAGCTGGAATAAGACTGTGAAAATATTCGCGATTAAACTTTTCATTTAACTTGCCACAGATTTCAGAAAACTCGTTTAAATTGTCACCTTTGCTCGCAACTAAAATACAAGGCGTTAAATGGTTGTTGTAGCCCACCAAAATTAAAATATTGACACCACACTGAGTAAATATGTACTCTGGGTTATTTCAGAGGCAGGTGGGAGTCAACAGCCGAGATCGGCTGTTACATGTAGCTGTTAGCAGCCAGAAACTAAGACAACGGAAATTTGGCGCGATTATTTACATAAATGTTTGAACTGGGTGAGTAAATATAGGTTAGTCCCTGCCATAAATGGCTACACGTTTCTCGGTTACATTACAAAACATTTTTTTTTAAATCTGTATCACCTTCAGAATTCACCTGTAGTGTATACGGATTCAATTTAATGTTTACGAGACCTAATTTAACCAGGGATAGAAGAAGTTCGATTTTTTTAAACATTAGAATGCAAAACTAAATGCGCGAAGCAATTCTGAAATATATTTCTGATGCCAAACCACAAATGGCTGTACCCTAGTAACGAAATCCCAGGTCATTTGGTACAAATGGCATTTCATTTCAGCTGACAGGTCGTGTTTGCTAACAATCCACCGCATGAAATGAGTCCGACTTTGCCCAACCCCAGCACGGGTAAAACTCATAGACATAGCTGGAAAATTGTGTTTCTTTTTAAATAAGTTAGCAACAGGTCAGCAAGGGCTGACGTGGATATTCCAAGGAGAGAGATTTTTAAAAAGATCTTTGTTAATTGCTCCACCCCGCCCCCAACACTTTCTCAAATTCAAAGAGGCAGCGGTAGGCAGCGAGGGCAAAAATCGAGGTCCAAGTACAAGTGGGGCAGGCAGCTACAGAAGGGGGTGCTCTCATCACGTGTGTGCCCGCTGCTTCAACACTTCACACGGTCCGGCCCCAGGGGGAGGGAAGGAAGGAAGAATGGAAAGGTGCTGATTCTTACCTTTCCTCTAGTTAAGCCACAGTTCATCGGCTTGTTGTCATTGCCCTGGGTTGGACGGGGACGCGGGCAGCTCAGAGTGAAGGTGCAGCACAGACGGCTCCCAGCTCCAAGCCAGCAGCAAGGTGCGCCCTCAATTCTGCTGCTGAATACAGTTCAGTCCCAGGCGCCGGGGCCCGGCCAACCTGTCACTGCATCGATCTTTGACTCAACTCCAAGTGGGTGGAGATGTTAAACAGTAACTAAAGTCAAAGGGCAATCTTTTGCTCGGGTCCACGGCACTTTTTACCTTGTGTTCAGCTGGCAGTTCTCTCGTGTCAGCCTCGACGGTACTTTGTGATTTATTTATTTTCTTATTAACTTCTGGGGGAGGTGAAGGAATTGCTTGATGTTTTGTAATAGGTAAAAGAGTATTGCAGCATCGGTCTCTTATTGAGAACACAATGTCCACGCAGGTAACCCTTATACACACTTCTCAAAACATCTGCTGGCAAAATCACACCACTTACATTAAAATCACTACTTTTTGAGACATATAGATAGCGGGGAATATTGATTTGCGTCAGAAAAGCAGAAACCTTTCTTACCTTTCCTCAAGCTCCACCCATTCCTGATGTCACCTGAATTGTTTGATATATCAGAATGGTGTACATATATCTTATAATCCCAATACTAACTACACCGTGAGTCCCGTTGTCTGGAAGACTGCCTTCAAGATTGGTCATGTCATAACAATTTGATAACATTCACCCTCCCCCCCAATCGCCCGCCCGCCCCCATCCCCATGAAGCTTTTTAGCAAAATAGGTTGTTGGATTTTTTGAAGGATTTCTTCCCCGGTATCTTTGTTCTGGATATTTTTGGTGAAAACTGGGCGGCATGGACAAGTTGGGCCAAAGGGTCTGTTTCCATGCCGTAAACTTCTATGACTTGATGTCTTCTATACCTCATTAATGCCTTTACTGATTTGCTCTCATTGTACTTTTTAAAGGCCTTTCTTTTCCATCTCATTGAACCTTGAAGATCTCTGGTGATCTATGGTGTTCTTATTATTCCAACCTATCACCCTAGAGGGAACTTACTTGGCTTACACCATTCCCATTTCCTTTTTGAATGCCTGCCACTGTTCTTCTGTAGATTCTCCCATTAGTAGCTGTTCCCAGTCTACATTGGCCAAATCCTGTCTTATTTTACTAAAATCCACTCTCCACCAATCCAAAACTTTTTTTTTGCAGCTTTTCTAATTTCTTTGCCTGTAAGAAGCTGAAATTGTATCATGTTGTGATCACTATCACTAAAATGCTCCACCACTACCACCTAACCACCTCTCCGGCTTCATTCCCCAGAATCAGGTCCAGCACAGCTCCTTCTTTTGTTGAATCTTCTATGTATTAATCTAAAATGTTTTCTATACACATTTCAAGAAATCTATGCCATCCAAGCCCTTAGCAATATATATATATCCCAGTTAATGTTGGGAAAGTTAAAATCACTTGATATAATAACCCTATTATTACTGTTTTTACACACCAGCACAAACTGAGCACATATTTGATCCTCAATATCCCTCTAACTATCTGGGGGTCTATAATAAACATCTAACAATGTGGCTGCCCTTTTTTATTCCTAAGCTCTGCCCACAAAGCTTCATTTAATGCCCCCTCCAAGATATCATCTCTCCTTACCACAGTAACTGACTCCTTAATTAATAATGCAATGCTTCCTCCTTTTTTACCTCCTTCCCTGTCTCATCCAAGGATTCTATATCCTGGAATGTTGAGTTGCCAATCATGTCCTTCCTTCAACCATGTCTCTGTGATGGCTCCTATATCACACATCCGCATGTCAATCATTGCTCTCAACTCATGTATTTTACCCCAAACACTCATGGCATTAGAGGCCATCAGCCAGACTTTACTCCTTTGAAACTTAATAAATCTGCACTACATCTGTTTTGCGATATGATTCCATGGCCAACAGCCTCTGTCTCGCCCCCCTGCCAAATTAGTTTAAACTCCTCCCAATAGCACCAGCAAACATCCTGTAAGAATGTTAGCCCTGTTCTAGTTCAGATAAATGCCGTCCCACTTTTTCAGCTCTCACCTTCCTCAGAAATGGTCCTAGTGATCAAGGATTCTAAAACTCTTCCTCCTGGATTTATTCTGAAGCCATGCACTCCTATTTCTGTGCTCCTGGCACTGGGTGTAATCCCAAGATTACAAACCGAGAGGTGTTTTTTTCAGTCTTCTGCCTAACTCCCTGAGTTCTTGATGCTAGACCTCATCCCTATTCCTACCTATGTCATTGGCACCAACATGTACGATGACTTCTGCCTTCTCACCCTCCCCCTTCAGTGACATCCTGGACTCTGGCACTGGGGAGGCAACATACTGTCCTGGAGTCATGTTGATGGCCACAGTCGCACCTATCTGTACCTCTAACTATAGAATCCCCTATTACTATTGCCCTGTCTCTCTTTTCCTCCCCCCCACCACTGCACCCCACCAACCTTATAGACAGGCTCCTTGTGGTGCCAGAAGCTTGGCTCTGTCTGCGTTTCCTGGAGGAACAAAGGAACCTCTTAATCATTAGCCTCCAAAATGGAATACCAATTTGCAAGTGAGACCCCACAGGACTCCTGAAGTAATTTCTTACATTTCTTGGACTGCCAGGAATAAAGTTCTTTCAGCTGAGGTGTGACCACCTCCCTAAGTGTGCTATCGACAATGCTCTCAGACTCAATGGATGCCCCACACTGTTCCCAGCCATCGTTCCAGCTCTGGAACTTGAGCTTCCAGGAACTGCAGCTGGACACATTTCCTGCACTTTTGTTGGTCCTGGGTACTGGAAATGTGCCCGTCACCCCACATGGAGCAAGAAGAGCAAACCACACCTTCGAGCACTCCTGCCATGACTAAACCTTTAAGTTTAAAATATTTATAAGATGTTTTAAGAAAATAAATAAAGGAAATGATTCCCTACCCTTGCCTAAACAATGAATTTCAATTTAATATGGTTTGGAAATACCCACAAGGACTTACTCACCAATCAGCTGTGTCCAAAGGTCTTACATCACTTTCTGACCTGTAATATCTGTGCCCTTTTTTTTGAATAATCGGATGAAGGTATATACACTGGTTGGCAACTGGCTGAGTTCATTTAATGCTGCTTTTTTTTCCTTTGAAGGTGCTGAAACTAGCATCTCCCAAAATACCATTTGTTTGCAATTAAATGTTTTGATTTATGCTTAGAAATTAACCTTGCAATGTTTCAGGTTATGAACATGACAGACACATTACCAATGACAAAAAGTGGGGACATAAAAATAATGATTCCTGGTTCCTCTCATATTTGCGGAAAATGTATTTAAATGCCCGTGGAACCTAGTTATTTTTGTAAAGCATGACTTCAACAAGTAATGAGAAAAGTTTTAATTATTTATTCTCTTTCACTTTATTGTGCAATCTCTTACTTATCTGGAGATGCACTTTCAGTTCATTCAACAGTTACAGCCGGGCCTCAACAGGAATTCAGTGCTTGTTTTTCTCATGTATTAGAAATTTGGCTGGGTAGAATTTCCAGTTTTCTGAATGTTTTTTCTTACGTATTTTCACAGATCAAGTCTCAATTACCGTAAGGATTGCTGTCATTGATGTTTATAGTACATCCAAAATAAAACAAAAACTATTGCCACAAATTTCTTTGTTGCTCCATGCACATAGTGACCAGAGTTCCAGTTTTGCTCCAGGATAATCCCTTTTTCATTAAATGTCTGGGTATCCAACAATTTTCTCAAAATAGCCCCAATTTCCCCACTTGCAGCTTTTTCTTCTTGTAGGAACCATATTCATAGGTTTCCAACAGTACTTGAACTTTTCATACAGAATCTTTTCACTTCCTCTCTCTTCCAATTTACTCTGTGCTCCCCTTGCTGTTAGTAACTCCAAACCCCTCCTTCACTGTGCTGTGGGACTGCACTCTGTGAAGCGCAATAATGCCCACTCACTGACCATTCATGCTGTACTGGGACATTTTCACATAAACAGAAATTCTTCGCTTCGACATTCAAATCTAGGGATGACTTTTTCCCCAAAACGGTTCCTCAACCGCGTTTACTTCACTTATATCCTATACCTTCCCCCACAAAATGCCTCAAGTTGCTTTTCCTCCCTCCAAAATAGCATCTGAGGTAAACTTCCCATTCCACTCGCCACGGGAATCAGAGCAGACAAAGGGTGGACCATGGAAAAGTCTTTTGACCTTGGGCAGGATTTTCCACTTTTGGGGTGAGTGCAGATTGGAAGATCCCACCCAGAGAGTTTTACAGTACAGAAAGAGACCCTTCGGCACATCCTTTCTGTGTCAGCCATCAAACATTCTAATCCCATTTTCCAGAACTCGGTCCATAGCCTTGTGTGTGATGGTGTTTCAAATATTTATCTAAATGATTCATAAATGTTGTGAGGATTCACACCTCTACCTTTCAGGCAGAGTTCCAGATTCCCACCAACCTCTGGGTGAAAAAGATTTTCCTTAAATACCCTTTAAATCTCTGCTCCTTCCCCTAAATTTATGCCCATTAGTTATTGACCCATTTACTTAGGGGGTAAGTTTCTTCCTACCTACCCAATTTATATTCCTCATAATTTTCTACAACCCAATGAGATCCCCCTCAGCCTTCTCTGCAGTAAGAACAATCCCAGTCTAATCAGCCTCTCTTCGTACTGAAACACTCCAGCCCAGGAAACATCCCGGTGAAGTTCCTCTGCATCCTTCCTAGTGCAATCACATCCTTCCTATAGTGTGGCAACCAGAACTGCACATAATACAGCCAGTGACCCTCATCCAACAAGATGCATACCCAGTTTCATTTTTCACCAGAGTCTATTGACGTGTATTGTGTGGCCCTGTGACTGTCAATCTCACTTGAAGTAATGGCACAATTGAACTTGTTAATCAAAAGACGTCAAGTTTGGTCTCTGGATAATTCAAGTCTTGTACTTTTATTGTCATCCAATTGATTTGGTTTGTTCTTAAGATAAATACCTTTATCATTATTTTAATTATTACAGGCTGCATTGTCTTTCCAAAGAGGTGGGTCAATATGAGGGTGATTGGCAGTGGTAAAGGCCAACCTCCAAGGCCCAAGTGGAGCATAGCACCATGACAGATAACCAGTCAACCAATGATATATCCAAGAAACAAAGGACACATTCAAGCAACATTTTATTATAGGGTTACTATCTCTGGCTGGACAGAATGTGGGCGATGTCATCACATGACCTCTCATCTTCAACTGCCCCTCCTCCTGACTCATGTGATTTGTCGCCAAATACATGCATCATCATGAAGCCCTGCCTCCCCAAAGCTAAGAAATTTGGTGCTCAGAGGAAGGGTCAACGTTAACTGTTTCTCTCTTCCCAGTTGCTGCCAGAGCTACTGAATTTATCCTGCACTTCCTGTTTTTGTTTCAATTTTCCAGCCAGCATCCTCAGTATTTTGCATTCATATCAATGTGTTTGGGTTTTGCCTTTTGAAAATTGTCACTATACCCATGTGCACATTTCTCTCTCCTTTTCGGAGGATATTAACCCATAATTCCAGCAAAGCAGCAATGTGGATGCCTGTGTTATGCTGCAACAGGCATAGATGCCCAAGTTATATTAAAATGATGCCACCCTTGGGATTGTGCAGTCACAGCCAAGTAAAACCATTGGGTGAAAATTTCCAGCATGTTTAGGTCTTACTGAATCTATTGGAGGAACATCAACCAGTTTTCAAGAATAATCCAAGAGCATTCTCCGATATGCCCCTAAGATGCTGTTATGGAATCAATTGCTGTGCTGCCTGACCTAGATAAGGATTTCCATACACTTGAAATTGAGCTGGTAGATCTAGTTTCTGTCCCAGATTTGAATCATCCGCTAGCTCTAATCCAGAATTATGAGCTCAGGTTGTTAAGCATTTTTATTGACATTCATTCTGCCAAAAGTGAACAACCAGAGAAACATAGCCCGATATTTTTAATAATAGCTCCTTTCACTATTATTGCAATATGTACAGAACATTGAATGTAATGATCCTGTTCCTATAAGAATGCAAAAGAAGAGTTTCACCAGGATGTTCTGGCTAGACAATGCCAATTTAAAAATATCCAAACTAACAGCACGGGATATCTGCAAAGTATTAGGTCAATACAAGGAACCTGATAATATGTTCTATGAAGAGATCTGAAGTTTTTGTGAGAACAGGGAAATTAGATTATTGACTCAGTGCTTAAACATTCAGTTATTTTTTAACTGTATCTCTGTTGCTGTCACGCTTATCTTGGACAGCATTTTCCACTCTAAGTGAGGTGGCAGAAAAAGCATTCCATTTCCCACTGACCAGAATTGCCAGATCGTCTGCTTTTCAGCTCATTAAATACACATGAACAGCAAGCACATTGGATCTCGTGGTGGAGATCTGTCCACCCTGCCACACCATCTTTCTGGGTACCATGCTTAAACTGCAACACATCCTTTACTGTCTGCAGCTCAGGACTGATTGATGAAAGTGATGGCCTCCAAAGAGGACAAATGCCTCCAGAGTCATTGAGAATGCACTGATGTGATTTCTAGAGGCATTGGAGGACATTCTCTATCTCTGTGATGGGCAAAGATGATCATTAACATCACCAATCTGGGATGGAAGAAAGTGGCTACTCAGCACAGAAGAGGTCAACCATACAGTGTAAAAAAAAATAACTGATCTGCTCCACTCTGCCAAGATAAGGCAACCATCCACTCACTCTTATCTCACATTCTCACAAGCCACTCAAACATTCATAGGATTGCATTCTACAGGGTTTTCCACTCTACCAACCCAAGGCCTCACCTCTGGTTCTCTCACACACACTTTGACATCTTCATCTCCTTTCACAGCTTGTGCAGCTCACGCCCTCAGTCCTTACACAGATATACTCAGCACACACACATTTGCCTTGTCATTTGCCCTGCTCACAGTCCATTTGTCTAACTGTCATTTTGCAGGAGAAATTCACCCGCAACAAAAGGGGGTGATCCAGACTTGTTGAGGAGGAGCCAGCCTGAGCTCAGGTTTGAAGAGCATGTTGCAGAGCTGGCTGACAAGAACCAGGACTGCCAGGGCTCTGGTTATACATTCTTTTCGTAGAGTACGTGGAACATTCCTTGTTCCATTCGTACTCTTTTTCCATTTCATTGATGTCGTTTCATGCTCTCGTCTCGACCTGAAAAATATTATTGATTTTGCTTCAAATCTCCATCCCTCTCTGATCTTCAAAAGGCCTATCTCTGACACTTCTCTTCCCTGACCTCTCTCTCCATTTTTGATGATAGATTGACTACCATTATTCATACAAACCTACTGCCATAGCAAGCTCAACGACAACTCCTCACATCCCAGCCCCTGAAAGGACTCCACCCAATTCTCCAGGTTTCTCAATCTCTATCTCATCTGTTCCAATGATGCCACTTTAGAAAACAATGCTTTTGACATGTCTGCCTTTTTCATTAAACAAGGACTCCAGTCTCCCCCTAAAACACCATCTGTGGTTGACAAGGCCTTGTCTGACCCATCTCCCACGTCTCTGTCCTCAGCCTCCCAGAACTATGATAATGTCCCTTTTGTTTTCACTTTTCATCCCACCAGTGTCCACATTCAAAGGATCATCCTCCATAATTTCCATCAATCCCAACATGATACTGCCACAAAACATATCTTTCGCTCACACCCATTGTCAGAATTCCACAGGGTCTACTCCTTCTGCGACACTCTGGCCACCCTCCATCACTCCAAGTTCCTCATTCCCTTTTCCCAGCACCTTCCTATGCACTCACAGAAGATATAACACCTGCTCCTTTACCTTCTCCATCCTCACTGTTCAAAGCCCCAAACACTCAGGTAAGCAACATTTTACTTGCACCTCCTTCAATTTGGTCTGTTGTATCCATTACTCCCAAAGAGGTCTCCTCTACACTGGAGAGAGTAAATACTGACTGGGTGACTGTTTTGCAGAACACCTTCACTCATTCCACAGGCATGACCCTAAACTTCCTGTCGCTTGCTATTTCAGCACAGCATCTTGCTCTCATGTCCACATGTCTATCCTTGGCCAGCTGCAACATCCAATGAAGCCCGATGCAAACTGGAGTAACAGAACCTCTTCTGATTAAGTATGTTTCAACAATTTGTACTCAATATTGAGTACAACAACTCTCTTCCATCTTGAGCTCTTTCCTTTTCATCTAAAAGATGTTTTTGCTATAATGCAATCCCACCCTCTCCCCCAATGGGCCATCTGTCACTTGTTCTCTAGGTTTTGCTGAGCACTGATTTTATTCTCCCAATAATGCATTCTGCTATCTTACCTTTATGCCACGATCAGCACCTTGTTTTATCCTTTACACTGCCATTCATACTTCTTCTATCTTATGCCCTGCACATCTTTGTGCAATTTCTCTTAGCTCCCACCTATCACTGACCTTCAATTTTATTTCACCTGCTTCACACCCTCCTGAACAGGATAAAATCCTTCACCTTACTCCTTCTCTCTAGCTCCAAAGAAGAATCATATGAACTCAAAACATTAATTCTGTGTCTCTGTCTATAGATGCTGCCAAATCTGTCCAGCCATTTCTATTATCTTGAATATTGTATTCTGTTGATAGAAGGACTGAAAACAGTGCAGAATGTGTTTGGACTCTGGTTAAGAGTCTATTATAAAATGATCAATAAAATCCACTTTAAAAATCTTTAAAGAAAACATCAGAAATAGAAGGTAGGGAAAATAGTAAACACTACGTGAAAGGTAAATCTGGTATAAGAATAGAAAGAGGGAATGCTGGCTCGAACAAATAAAAGTCGATTTTTAGAGTGATTCCAGGGGTTTACTTTCCACAAAGAACCATCGACAGATGGGATAGAACAACATAGAAACAGAAATCCCACAGTACAAAAAGAAGCCCTTCGGCCCATCAAGTATACACCAATCACAATCCCACCCAAGCCCTACCCCCAAACGGTACATATTTTACCCAGTAATCCTCTCTAGCCTATGCATTTGTGGTCAATTTAGCATGGCCAATCAACCTAACCAGCACATCTTTGGACAGTGAAAGGAAACCAGAGCACTTGGAGAAAACCCAGGCAGACACACTGAAAGATCAATGGAAGTGGAAAGCCTGCAATCATTAACCATTAGAATTGGAGATTTCAAAGTTTTCTGAATGGACAGAAAAATAGATTTTCCAAAGGTGTCATATCTGAAAGAGTCAAACTTCAGAGCATTGAACCTTGTGGAGGGGGGTTGTCACATAATATAAAGGCAAATATAAGTCAATTGGTTTACCTATGAAATCACCAAATATCTGCAATCCACATTCATCCTATTTCTAAAGTTACTGAATGTGAATGAATCAAACCTATTTGATCCAGTTAATAGATGCCACTGAATAAGAAATAAGATAGAGGAAACTGAGCAATCAACTCATCAATTTAATTTTGGAAGCTACAAATTCTAAACTGGAAAATAGCAGCAAACAATCAGGAAAATTCACTTCAAAAAAATTTGACTAAAAAAAGATATTGGAGCAGAGTTAAATTCTGATATAGCTGAGAGGGAAGTCACTGATACAATGATAATAACATTTTAGGTAAATTAACTAAGCTTAAGGGAGACAATGGGGTAATTTCAACCTCAAATTTGGGTTGGGTTTGGGTTGAATGAGATGTAAAAGTTATCTCAAACCCCTTCCCAAATCTTCCAATTTACCCACTTTTGACTTTAGCAGAGATGTGGCATGAGGTAGGCAACCAGTATTTGTGGATCGGCAAGAATGGGAATTTTTTCTTTCTTAACCTGCTTCCTTCCAAACCATTGACTCTACTGCACACCATCACTCGCCCCCAGCAATCAGGATCTCTGTGATTGGACAAACATACTATCACTGGATGACCACATAATTATACCCTACCCTGCTAACAATATCATCAACTCATTCACCATCATCACCAACTCTCCATTTTTACCTTTGATTATCCTCCTTCACCACCTTGGTCAAGATCTTACTCTCCAAACTATTTGGTACTTGTTGACACTCTTCCCCACCTCACAGTCTCCACTTTAGCAACACAATCCTATCTTGTCCTGAGCTGCAGACTCCCCAAAGCATTCCCTACCTGATTGGGAGCCAAACCTGCCAATCAAATTGACTTCTGGGTTGAAAAATAAAGCTTATAGTTGTGAAATTAAGATGTCAGAGCATTTGGGTCCTCACAAATCTATTCACCTCACAGCTTGAAATCCTACTTCAGTAAAGATCGGGTTAAAATGATTAACAGAACACATCCTGAACTTTGGTGGAAATAGGGAAGGAAATTTAGAAATAGGATGAATGTGGATCGCAAACCCATTTTATATCCTTT
The DNA here is from genome assembly GCA_024679065.1 of Sphyrna mokarran. NCBI lineage: Eukaryota > Metazoa > Chordata > Chondrichthyes > Carcharhiniformes > Carcharhinidae > Sphyrna > Sphyrna mokarran. The sequence goes on along the minus strand of JAGIQG010000007.1, from coordinate 75,724,828 downwards.
TGTATCTGATTTCCTTTTGACTGGAGAGTGAAGTGGGGCTAGGATTGCCAACTCTCTAGGATTGTCCTGGAGTCTTCAGGAATGAAAGAGCTAACTCCTTGACACAGTTATGAAAACTTCAAGAGGAGAGCACATAAGAAGTCAAAACAGCAACATGCATGAAACAGATGTGCCAAATGGGCCATTCAGTGAGTAAATGCTGGAGCAAGAGTAGTCAATGCAAGAATTGTGGTAAATGTGTTGTTGGTCTAGACACCCTCATCTGAAAAGAATGTACAGGTGAAGAATCTGAGTATCATCAAGAAGAAAAACAAGTTGCATTCTACACAAAGAACTTATAACATGGAAAAAGAGATTGTCCAAAAATATGATGAAGAGCTCTGACCAGATATCTTTTCCATACAGGGTGAATCACATGGATTCTGAGTGATTCCAAAGTGAATTGGACTTCCTATTAGATTGGAGGTTGCTACTGGTGCAGATGAATCTTGAATTTAAGGGACTACATACAGCAAAAGCTGAAACATCTTGCTTTAAAATCGTTAGATGTAATTTTAAGCACATACTCTGAAGAGATTTTCTGTTAAAAGGTTACATCATTGTCAATGTAGAGTTGAGTGGATAAAAAGCGGAGTTGCCTCTTCTTGGCCATGGTAATGTTCCAGCTCTTTTCGGGAAATCTTGGTTGGAGAAGATAAAGCTTATCTGGTGACCTGTCAACAGATTGGAAGATATTAAAATAGAGTGTAAACCCAGATCCCTTGGCCTATCAATACTCTTAATGTTGTAGATAAATACACATTTCTTATGGATGAATACAGACCTTGTGGACAAGGTTTTTGAAAAGACACTTGGCTCAATGAAGGGAGTTCAAGTGAAACTCAAGTTTAAGCCTATTAGGCAACCAAAATGTTTCAAAGCAAGAGCAGTGCCATCTGCAATTTGTCCCAAAATCAGAGAACAATTTGTACAATCTGTTAACTTTCATGTGTTGGAACTGGTTACAATGAAGTGAAGCCACTTTTAGGGAATTAGGTATCTGTATTCCCAGACCCTTCTTTTCTACTGCACTCTTCAGTGTTCTATCATTTATCTTGTATTTTCTACCTTGGTTTGTCTTTCCAAAGTGCAATACCTCACACTTGTCTGCATTAAACTCCATCTGTCATTTTTCAGCCCATTTTTCTAGCTGGTGCAAATCCCTCTGCAAGCTTTGGAAACCTCCCTCACTGTCCGCTACACCTCCAATCTTTGTATCATCAGCAAATTTGCTGACCAATTTACCACATTATCATCCAGATCATTGATATAGATAACAAACAACAATGGACCCAGCACTGATCCTTGTAGCACACCAACAGTCACAGGCCTCCATCAGAAGCAATTCTCCACTACCATTCTCTGGCATCTTCCATTGAGTCAATGTCTAATCTAATTTACTAACTCTCCATGTACACCTCATGAATGAATCTTCCTAACTAAGATCCCATGCGGGACCTTGTCAAAGGCCTTACTGAAGTCCATGTAGACAACATCCAGTGCCCTCCCTTCATCTACCTTCCTTGTAACCTCCTTGAAAAATTCTAATAGATTTGTTCTCTGTAATAATCTTATCTGTATATTCAAAGAATAAAGAACAAAGAAAATTACAACACAGGAACAGGCCCTTCAGCCCTCTAAGCCTACACCGAACATGCTGCCTGACTGAACTAAAACCCGTCACCTTTCAGGGGATCATATTCCTCTATTCTCATCCTATTTATGTACTTGTCAAGACGTCCCTTAAAAGTTACTACTGTATCTGTTTCCACTACTTTCCCCAGCAATGAGTTCCAGGCACTCAATACTGTGTGTAAAAAGTCTGCCTTGTACATTTCCTTTGAACCTTGCCCCTCGCACCTTAAATCTGTGCCCCCCAGTAATTGACTCTTCCACTCTGAGAAAAAGCTTCTGACTATCCACTCTTGTCCATGCCTGTCATAATCTTGTAGATATCTATCAGGTCTCCCCTCAATTTCCATTGCTCCAGTGAGAACAAACCAAGTTTCTCCAACCTCTTCTTCTAGCAAATGCCCTCTATACCAGGCAATATCCAGGTAAATCTTTTCTGTACCCTTTCCAAAGCCTCCACATCTTTATGGTAATGTGGTGACCAGAATTGAACTCTATAGAATAAGTGCAGCTTAACTAAGTTTCTGTAAAGCTGCAACATGACTTTCCAATTTTTAAACTCAATACTCTGGCCGAGGAAGGCACGTATGCCGTATGCCTTCTTGAATACCTCCTCCACCTGCATTGTCACTTTCAGCAACCTGTGCACCTGTACACCCAGATCCTTTTGCCTATCAATACTCTTAATGTTTCTGTATATTTCTTATCTGTATTAGACCTTCCAAAATGCATTACCTCACATTTGTCCAGATTAAATTCCGTCTGTCATCTCTCTGCCCAAGTCTCCAACTGATCTATATCCTGCTGTATCCTCTGATGGGCCTCATCGCCATCCACAATTCCACCAATCTTTGTGTCATCCGCAAACTTATTAATCAATCCAGTTACATCTTCTCCAGATCATTTATATAAATTACAAACAGCAAAGTTCCCAGCACTGATCAGCAAACAATGCCCATTTCAATGAGACCCAGTATTAGCACGTAATTATGCCACAGGTGAGAACAGGATATCAGCCATCATTTTAGCCAAAAAGGGTCCAAATATTTTTCACAGGGTTCAAACCCAAGCTAGTTTGGTGACACCATGTTGAACAATTGTTGTCGTCTCAGAATTATTTCTCAGTCATCTCTTGAAGCACAACCTTTTTGGTCCCTACTGTTGTGAATACCAGTATGAAAGGACATATGCTCTGAGATGCTTGACGATTGAATCTATACTATTATACCAAGTGGGAATAATACAGAATTTTCCAAGAGAAGAATGCTGGAATTTTATCGCCTCGCCCGCCCAAGGCTTGTTAGACCCTACCTGACGCCAATGGAGAATGCCATTGTGCGAGCCTCATCTGATTCTGGGATGGACAAGGCAGTAAAATTCCAGCTGAAGCGTCTAGTGAAGCTCCAAATCATACTTCTAGGGTCAAAGATAGCCAATTCCAGAACATCATAGACAACTAAGGAGGGATAGATATCCTCCTGATCAACTTTCTTAATGACTGTGTATAGTGATTAATGATGAATAGTACTGTGTTAGTTTCGTATCCTGATGCAGTGCAGAGAGCAGCTTTTTAATAAATCCTGTTGTGTTGTTTGAATCTAATGTGTACAAACCATGATATAATCAGAGAATCCCTGCAGTGAAGAAGGAGGCCATTCAGTCCATCAACTCTGCACTGATTCTTTGACAAAGCATCTTATTCAGGCCCTATTCCCATAACGTCACACATTTCCCTGCTAATCCCCCAAACCTACACACCTTGAGATACTAAACAGCAATTTATCATGGCCAATCTACCCAACATCTTTAGACTATGAGAGTAAACTGGAGCACAAACACAGGGAGAATGTGTAAAATCCACACAGTCACCCAAGACTGGAATCGAACCCAAGTCCCTGTGCTGTGCAGCAGCAATGCTAACCACTATGCCAATATGCTGCCTTTTTATAGTTAAAACCCACAATTCCTAACATAGTTAAGACATTACAGCAATCTTTGGCAGGCTATCCACCAGGCATCCTATGTGAAATCATGTATTTGTTGAGTTACAAATTAGTACCCATATTTCACACCTCTACATGTTGATGTAGTGGACTGATGATCATTTTCCTTATTGAAATGCCTATGTATTTGTGCATATAAGGTTTTTATGAAATTGGTTTAAACGTTATTTTTCCCAACCAGGAATTCACCAATAAAAGTAATGATAGATAATTCAATTAAAAATACTTGCCTGCAGAGTTTCTAATAAATTAATTTTGATAGCTTGAGGCTCAATTTGGAGCACTTGGCTGGTGCTTGAATTGTTGGTATGGGTTCCTTATACACATTGCAGCCAATCATAACAAAGTCTGGTATTATCCCGGCTTGGGTCACTGCCTGTGAGCCGTTTGCACATTTTCCTCATGTCTGCATGTGTTTCCTCTGGGTGCTTCAGTTTTCCCTCAGTCCAAAGATGTGCAGGTTGATTGGCCATGCTAAATTGCCCCTCAGTGTCAAAAGGATTAAGAGAGTAAGGGCCCAATTTTTTGGACGTGAAATCTCAGTAAATTCGTGTTAGGCCTGCAACACGATCTGCACCCAAAACCGAGTAGATTGCGCCTTTACCAACACCTGATTTGAGTGCGGATCTGGTCTGCACCCCAATAGGGCGGCCTGATGATTTAAATACATTAGCATGCATTTAAATTGACATAATGAACCGAGTGCCCAACTCTACTAACAAATCCTACTTTAGTGTCTTTGGGATTGTCCCGGATCCAGGCCGCTTCCAATCTGCAGAATAAAAATCCAAAGCGGATTTTGAACACCCTTCTCAGACTCCCCGCTAACCTCCCCGGCAGACCCGCACCCCCCCTCCACGCGATCCGAACCCCCTGGGAGGAAGATCCCCCTCCAACAACCCCCTCCCCACCGCAATCCACATTCCCAGGAGGCAGCCTCCCTCCATGCAATCAAAATCTCCCCAGGAGGCAGCAACTCCCCCACCCCCCCATCACACTGCCCCCTCCCCCCTGACAGCGGACTCCCCCCCACTACAGTCAGAGACACCCCAGAGGCAGCCCCCTTCCCACAGTCAGATCCCCCAGGAGACAGGTCACCCTCCCCACCACAATCAGACACCCTCCCCTCGGCAGAGTACACCCCCAACCTACCTAGATTACTGCTGTCCCTCCACCATCCTTCTGACCTGCATTCGTTGATGGAGTCAACACAGTCAGAAGTCTCACTAAAGTCCAATAGGACTTTAACCTGGTGTTATGAGACTTCTTACTGTTTCAGATTTTTTTTCAAACTGTGCATGTGCAGTTCAGAGCTCTGATCGTTCTGGCAGCGCTAAACTCCATCCACAGCGCAGACCGGACCGGAATTAGCAAAAAGCATATGGGCGCTCAGGAACAAGGATTCCGGGCTCAGATCCATTTTACGTCTGGATCCAGCCCTTAGCCTCCAATTGGTAAAATCAGGCCCTAAATATACGGGGTTACAAGAATAGGGCCTTGGTGGCATTGTGCTTTGTGCAGACTCAATATACTGAATGACCTCCTTCTGTTATGTAGGTTTCTATAATTGATCTCAATATCTTTATCATTAATAAGCCAAAATATTCAAAGAAAATGAAAAACACAAAATTAATGCTGCAATAATTTCTCTCCTTTATTGCTGAAAGCAATATCCAGGAGATTAATCCTAAATTCCTGGAGACTTCCCTTGTTCATTGATGGAAAAGGCTAAAACAAGTGTGGCATTTAACTATTTAAATGACATCAGTCATAAATTTTGAGCTCTGTCAAAGGTTAATGATGGAAATAACAATCTACAAGAAAACTGTTTGTTTATATCCTAATGTGCCTGGATCCTCATTTTAACTTCAGCTAAAACCAGCAGAGCCCATAAACAAATGATGTAGAGATTGAAAGCACCAATTTCAGGACCCATGTTTATTAAAGTAGCTATACGGATATAAACAGGTCCAACTCTCATTCCTGTTCAATCTCCGGAAATGAATGCACATTTTGCAACCCGTAAAATTCCATCACCTCACAGCAATTAAAAAGTGAGTAACCTCAGGCTGTTCTCACCTCAAAGAGGCAGCTCATCTAGATCACATCATCACCATAGAGAATAAAAATTGTACATCTGAACAACTCGTCTGTACTAATAAAAATAGTTTCCTTGCAGTGAAAGCACTGCTTTCCTTTATGTAGTTTACACTTTCAGAAGACAATGGAATGTGATATTTATAGTATCTAAACAGAAATGTTTGAAATACGAAGTAAACAATTCTAATTTAATTGACTTCAATTTTGATAAATGGAACATTTACAATGTATTTAACGATATTCTGGAGGTATGATATTTATTTGATGGCGGAAGCAGATACACAATAAAACATCACCGTGCTACCTTGCCCAATTCTTCAAGGTTTTCAATGCTGCCTCCAATTCAGCTACTAATATTTGGTAGATCTCTAACTCCCTCTATTGGTGTATAGGTTAACTGACACATGAGGGGTTCAGTTGGCTCGCCCCAAAATAGGCTCAGGGATCTTCATTAGACACCGGTGAGGAACCAGAGGACTGGAGGAATGCAAATATGGTTCCATAGTTTAAGAAAGATACGAAAGAAATGTCAAACAATTATAGATCCGTTTCACTTCATTTGTGGAGCAATGATCGGATCAATGATCAGGAGATCAGATGAACTGTCACTTAGAAAGGCATGGACTAGTCAGAGATAGTCAGTGTGGCTTTGTTAAGAGAAGGTCATGCCTCAGCAATTTGAATTCTTTAACAAAGAGACAAGGAGGATCGATGAGGATAGTGCCATAGATGTTGTCTACATGGATTTTAGTAAGGTACTTGACAAAGTCCCACATGGCAGACTGGTTAAAAAAGTAAAAGCCCATAGGATACAGGATAACATGGCAAATTAGATTCAAAGTTGGCTAAATAACAGGAAACAAAGGGTAATGGTCGCAATCTGCGCTTGCAAATGATAAATGTTTCAAGTGATGTTTTGATTTGATTTGATTTATTGTTGACACATGTAATAGTATATAGTGAAAAATATTATTTCTGCCATGCTATACAACAAAGCATATCATTCATAGGGAAGGAAAGGAAAGGGTGCAGAAAGTAGGATTACAGTTATAGCTAGGATGTAGAGAAAGATCAACTGAACACGAGGCAGGTCGATTCAAAAGGCTGATGGCACCAAGAAAGAAGCTGTTCTTGAGTTGGTTGGTATGTGACCTCAGACTTTTGTATCTTTTTCTCCCAGTGGAAGAAGGTGAAAGAGAGTATGTCTGGGATGCGTGGGGTCCTTGATTACGCTGGTTGCTTTCCTGAGGCAACAGGAAGCATAAACAGAGTCAATAGATGGGGTATTGGTTTGAGTAATGGACTGGGCTTCATTCTGGAAGCTTTATAATTTCTTGCAGTCTTAGACAGAGCAGGAGCCATATTAAGCTGTGATACAATCAGAAAGAATGTTTTCCTTGATGCATCTGTAAAAGTTGGTGAAAATCATAGCAGACATGCCAAATTTCCTTAGCCTTCTATGAAAGTAGAATTGTTGATGGACTTTCCTAACTATAGCATCAGTGTACAGGGACCAGGACAGATTGTTGGTGATCTGGACAACTAGAAACTTGAAGCTCTCAACCATTTCCACTTCATCCCTGTTGGTGTAGACAAGTGCATGTCTCTCACTATGCTTCTTGAAGTTGATGACAGCTCCTTTGTTTTGCCAACATTGAGGGAGAGATTATTGTTCTCACACCAGTTCACCAGATTCTCTATTTCTTTCCTGTACTTCGTCGCATCATTTATTGAGATCTGACCTGTTACGGTGGTGTTATCAGCAGACCTGAAAATCTAGTTGGAGGGGAAGTTAGCCATAAATTCATTGGTGCATAAGGAGTAGACGGCTGGGGGCACAGCCTTGTGGGGCATTGATGTTGAGGATGATCATGGAGGAGTGTTATTGTTTCCTATCCTTACTAGGATCCAATCGCAGAGGTGGAAGCCAAGAGTTTGGAGATGAGTTTCATACGAGTAATGGTATTGAAGGCTGAGCTGTAGTAATAAATAGAAATCTGACATAGGTGTCCTTGTTGTCTAGGTGTTCCAGGGAGATCTATTGTGAACTTGTTACAGCGGTAGGTGAACTGTAGTGAATCCAGGCAATGTGGGAGGCCAGAATTGATTTGTGCCATGACTAACTTTTGTAATGATGGCTATCAGAGCCACCGGCTGATAGTCATTAAGACACACTGGTTGGCTTTTCTTTGGTATGGGATGCTGGTCATCTTCTTGAAACAGATAGAGACCTCAGAGAGGTTGAAGATGTCTGCAAACATCTCCGCCAGCTGATCTGCGCAGCATCTGAGTACTCGTTTGGGTATTCCATACGCATCAGTTGCTTTCTGTAGATTGACTTTTGAGAAAACTACTCTTGGATATAGGTTCATTTAGGGCTTTCAGAGTGACCTCTTACTCAAAACAGAAGTAGAATGTATTAAGCTCAGCAGGGAGGGATGGGTTAGAGTTGGCAATTTTTCATCCCTTCTTTTTGTAGCCTAGTATGTCATACAGACCTTGCCATAGTCAGTGGAAGTCTGTGTGGTTAACGTGGGACTCTAGTTTGGTCCGGTATTGTCTTTTGACATCTTTGATGGATCCCCGTAGATTGTATCTTGTATAGATCAGTGCTGCCTGTCTTGAATGCCTCAGACCTGGACGTTAGCAAATACTGGATATTTCTGTTCATCTCTGGTTTCCGGTTGGGAAACACATAGATTTGCTTCTTTGGCACAGTCTCCTATATAAATAATAACAAAGTCAGATACTGAAGTGGGGTACTGTTTCAGGTTCTGCAGGGCTCAGTGTTGGGACACCTGCTGTTTGTTTTATATATTAACAATTTGGACTTGAACGTGGGGAGTATGATTTTCAGAGGATGCAAAAATTGACCATGTAGTGGATAATATAGAGGACAGCTGGATGCTCCAAAATGATATAGCTGGTTTAGCAGAGTGAGCAGAGAAGTGGCAGATGGCGCTCAACTCTGATACATGTAAGGTAATGCCTTTACAGAGATTGAGCAGTAAAAGTGAATACACAATAAGCTGGAATATGCTGAGAGGGATAGATGAACTGGGAGATATTGGTGTGCAAGTGCCCAGATCCCTAAAGGTAGCATTAAAGGTAGTAAAGAAGGTATATGGAATGCTCTTCTTCATTGGCAGAAGTATAGAATACAAAAATAGGAATATAATGATGAAACTAAGACACCGATGAGGCACCAACTGGAGTATTGTATGCAGTACTCATCACACTTTATAGCAAGGACGTAATTGCTCTGAAGGATTTTTTATCCCAAAGAAGGTTTACTAGAATGCTGCCAGGGCTGGAGAACTGTAACTATGAGAAGAGATTGAAGAAATTGAGATTGTTTTCCTTGGAAGAGAGAAGATTGAGGGGTAACATGATTGAGGCGTACAAAACTGCGTGGGGTAAAGATAAAGTAGACAGGGGGTACCTATTTCTCTTGGCAGAGAGTTCAAGGACCAGGGATCATAGATTCATGTTAGATTCGTAGACTTATAGAGGCTGGTGGGAGTCTGGAATTCAACACCTCAGTTGGTGGTAAAGACATACACCTAAATGCTTTTTAAAACATAAGTTTCAGCACCTTAAGTCTTGAAAGCTACAGAGCTGTGAGCTGTTTGCAGGAAGATGGGATTAGAAGGGGAACCTGGGTACCTGGGTTGGCATTGACAAGATGAGCCGTGTTGTCCTCTTCTATAATGGACCATTTCAATAGATCCATTGTACCATGGACCATTTTGGATTGATACAGGGAGAAAATTCTTCACTCAAAGGCTTGAATTTTCAAGTCCCTCACACTGGCAGGATCTCCCAGTCTCACCGATGTGAACGGAGATTTCAATGGATTTGTGACCCCACCACAGAGGACCAGTCTGAATGGGGAGGCAATGGCCGAGTGGTATTATCGCTAGACTATCAATCCAGAAACTCAACTAATGCTCCAGGCACCTGGATTCAAATCCCACCACTGAAGATGATGGAATTTGAATTCAATGAAGAAATCTGGAATTAAGAATCTACTCATGACCATAAAACCATTGCTAATTGCCAGAAAAAACCCATTTGGTTTACCATTGTCCTTTAGGGAAGGAAATCTGCTGTCCTTGCCTTGTCCAGCTGACAGCAATGTGGTTGACTCTCAACTGCCCTCTGAAATGGTCCAACAAGCCATTCAGTTCAAGGGCAACTGGGAAAAGCAATAAATGCTGGCCAGCCAGTGATACCCTTGTTGCACAAATGAATAAAAAAGAAAAATTTCTCCAGCTCCAGTCTGGAAGGATTGAGGCACATAAAATTTAATTGTCATGTGACAAATCCCCATGGGAAAATCACAAACCAAAATCAACAAATCTAATAAATTTTCACACACTGGCAGGCAACTTGAGACAACAATGGGAAGGACCAAACACCTGTAGAGTTGTAGCAGCAGTTGGAAGAATTCAAGCGGCAACTAACTTGTTAGCATTTGGTGATCCCTTTCTAATAATGCTAATGGGGAATGCTTCCTGCAGCTAAATGTTTGTGAGTACAGAGAGGGTATTGGCTGCAGCACTGAGTTTCAAAATGGCACTGTTGGCACATCAAGATGGCACATCGATTGATCACGATCTTCTTGCTCTGTGTGTATGACAGACACTATGCAAGCACTCACACATACACATACATGACGTCTGGTGTGACTGGCTCCAGTTCACATGCTGATAGAGGTTTATAAAATGACCTGATAGAGGTTTATAAAATGTTGAGAGGAATAGATAGGGTGGACTCTCAGAGACTATTTCCCTGAGCTGAAATGGTCACTATGAGAGGACACAGATTTAAGGTGCAGGGAAGCAAATACAGAGGAGATGTTAGAGGTAAGTTTTTCACTCAGAGGGTGGTGAGTGAATGGAATCAGCTGCCGTCGGAGGTGGTAGAGGCGAACTTGCTGGGGTCTTTTAAAAGATTTTTGGATGAGTATATGGAAACGAATGGGATAGGGGGTTATAGATAGGTCTGTGGATTGGTAGATATAGATGTGATCGGCGCAACTCGTGGGCCGAAGGGCCTGTTTGTGCTGTATTGTTCTATGTTCTATGCTCACACGAAATACCATTTTGGAAATCCAAAGGTATACAGTTCCTGAGTGCTCAGAAACCTGGTGCAAATCAGCCCAATTTCTTGCCCATTAGTTCAACAATGGATATGTACGTTGGGCAAAAGATCCCAGCTACTGAAGTTGTGCCCGAACGGCCTAGTGAAATCTAAGGCTAAAGAGCCCGATTGCAAATTTGCCCTTTCACTTATTTTGATATTCTCTTCATTAAAATTCTAACACATGCTTAATGTTCCATCTACAATCAAATCAAAAATCAACAGCAAAGCCAAATATAGATTTGTTCATTTCTGTATAAAGTTCAGATCTAGTTTAAATGAAACAAATGTTTCAGTTTGGAGTTCTTCCAAAAGAGATTATCATTCAAACAAACAAGTCAGTACATTTTATTAAGCAGATTTGTATTTGCATGGTTCTGTAAGCACGAGTTTCAGATTTAAGTTCGAACTTTCTCCAGCTCCACTGATCTCCACCAAATTTATGGGCTGTGACTTTTAATATTACACGATGCCACGCCATTAGAAATATTTTGGACCCACAGCTGGCCGCCAGAGAGTTTCCTGGATTTTCTCATTTCCGTACTCATTGATGTAAAACTTGAATAAAATGGTGCAATCAGCACAAGATGTTTTAATGCAACCTTTATAAAGAGTTCAGCGTGCAATCTACAGAGAAGACTGGGGACAACTGGTAAGAGAGGAACTGTCTTTTCGCTGCTTCCTGATAATCTTTATAAAACTTGTCTTTACCAGGCAGAATTATGTCAAAGCGGGTTTGTCAGCAAAGGTGGACAGCATAGAATAAATGGGAGAGTGACTCATGGATATAAAGTATTAGGAGAGAATCAGGACTTCCTGTTTTCTTGATCTTTATTAATTATCTCGACTTGGATATACAGGACACAATTTCAAAATACAGGGATGGCACTAAAGTAAGGGCAGCACGGTGGCACAGTAGTTAATACTGCTGCTTCACAGCTCTAAGGACTTGGGTTTGATCCCGGCTTGGACTTGTACATTCTCTCTGTATCTGAATGGGTTTCCTCCAGGTTTTCCGGTTTCCTCCCACAGTCCAAAGATGTGCAGGTTAGGTTGATTGGCCATGCTAATTTGCCCCTTAGTGTCCAGCAATACATAGGTTAGAGGGATTAGTAGGGCAAAGATGTGCAGTTAAGGGAATAGGGCCTGCATGGGATAGTTGTCGGTGCAGACTCATTGGCCGAATGGCTTCCTTCTATATTGTAGGGATTCTATGCGTTCCTAAAATGTTATTGTTAATTGTGAGGAGGATAGTTATTCAGTTCAAGAAGATGTAGACTGATGGAATGGGCAGACATGGCCAGATTAAATTTAATGTCGAGTAGTGTAAAGCAATATGTTTTAGAAAAGTTGAGAAGAGATGATGTAAAAGCAAGGATACAGTTCTAAAGGTGATAAAGGAGCAATGGAATATTGGGGTTTCCATGTGCACAAATCATTGAAAGTGGCAGAGTATGATGAGAAAGCAGTTAATAAGACATACAGTTCCCTAGGCTTTGTAAATAGCTGCATAAAGTGCAAAAGCAATGAAGTTATGACGAAGTTTTATAAAACACTGCTGTGACCTTAAATTGGGGTGTTGTGTCCAATTTTGGGTATTCTACTTCAGGAAGAATGGGAAGGCCTTGGATAGATAGCAGAAAAGACACACCAAAATGGTTCCAGGAATGAGAGACTTCCATTATGAGGATAGGTGGGAGAAATTGGGACTGCTGTCTCTAAAAAGGAGAATGCTGAGAGGAGATGTGATCGAGATATTCAAGATCATGAGGGGGTCTGAACAGAGTAGAAATTGTCTACTTGACAGAAAGGTTGAGTCCCATGGACATTACCTTAAAGAAAGTGGAAAAAGAACCAAAGATAACATGAGGAAAAATCTTTTTTACATGGGGAGTGGTTGGCTTTTGGAAGTTTCATGGATTGTGGAGGCAGCAGATTCTATTGTGGCTCTGAAAAGGAAATTTGATAATTGTTTGAGGAGAAAAGATCTGTAGGGTTACGGGGCAAATGCAGAGTTACTCTTCTGGAGAGTCAGTATGGTCACTGTGGACAGAATGACCTCATTTGTTCTCCAACCATTCTGTCATTCTATGATTTAATTGAACCAGTAGAGTTTTTGCAACAATCCAGTAGAGTGATGGTCATTTTTGCTGGTACCAGTTTTTAAACCAAATCCCAGGACTTCTATGGTGGGATTTGAAATGATTTCTGAATTATTGGTAAAACCTCAGATTTAATAATCTAATATCATAGCTACTGCATTGCCATGCTGTTTGTTCAACTGAATTAGAAACTACAAAAGAATCTCATCCTTAAAAGTGAATTTGTCCTAATTCAGTATTTCTGTTTTCAAATGAAGCAGTAAATACATTGCCTTTATTTTAATTGCTGTCTTGACTTAACACGATCAACTGTTTTAAACTTGATATTGGGTATTTGTTAATCAGTCCTGTAATCCTCTTATTTCAGTACCTATTGTCAAAACTTCCATTTGTTTCAATTGTTGTTGTGGCATTCCAATAGAAATAGAAGTAAATCCCTCTATTGCAGTGTCTATACTTATCACCAGTTCCATTAACCTTTGAAGCTAATCAATGACAGCTTCAAATAATTCACTTACAATGTTAACTTGCAGGAAAGTAATTTCCATTAGGCTGGATAGTGATCCAGCTAAAGGAAACAGTTCAATCACACATGAGTTTTAATATTCCTATTATTGCTCTATTTCCCTCATCCCATTCTTTATTAAACCAGAATATTTCTGAACCTTACCATTTATTTTCATCTCTATTTGCATTAATTATTTTTATGTGTAATATTGCAACAGAATTCTTCCTCTTACTTTATCTGTTTATGGTTAGAACAACAAATTCTGGTTGATTGGAAAGCTTCACCATTTAGAATAGAACCATAGAATCCCTACAGTGCCTAAGAGGCCATTTGGTCCATTGAGCCTGCACCGATGGCAATCCCACCCAAGCCCTATCTCTGTAACCCACATTCTTATCCCACTAATCCTCCTGACATGAAGGAGAAATTTAGCATGGCCAATCAACCTAACCTAACCTATACATCTTTTGAATAGGGGAGGAAACCAATATGCAAACTCCACACAGACAGTGACCCGAGGCCAGAATTGAACCTGGGTCGCTAGCACTGTGAGGGAGTAGTACTAACCACAGTGCCACCATGTCACTCTTGCGGAGATACATTCTTATTCCATTGAAGTTGGCTTTCCCCCAGTATTTTTTTTATTTGTTCATGGGATGTGGGCATCGCTGGTTGATTAGCATTTATCATCCCTGTAGGCATTTTCTTTTAAGTGTCAATCACATTGCTGTGGGTCTGGAGTCACATGTTGGCCAGACCAGGTGAGAATGACAGATTTCCTTCCCTAAAGGACATTATGATTATTAATTATCCCTGCTCTGAGTTGCTCCTTCTCCTTTTCCCTAGCCAACCTAAAATTTATTATACAGTGGTCATTGTCTCCTAAATACTATCCACTGAAATTGGATTTGCTGGGGCTAACACATTCCTCAGAACCAGGTCCAACAATGACTGCTCTCTAGTTGGAACAGGAATGTATTGTTGCAGAAAATTATCATGACCACATTATGGGAGCTCTCACTCTTCTTGAATCTTCACACTATTCCTATCCCAGTCCATACTGAATACCTGAAGTCCTTCATTATAGTTACTCTATCATTCTTGGACTTCTTTGTAATTACTTTACAAATTTGTTTCTCCACTTTCCTCTGACTCATTGCAACTTTTTCATCACTTCTATCCGGAAATTCAGTTCATTATGCCTGTGGAACATCCTGTTGCTCCAGTACTGTAGTACCATCTTGAGTAATACTCCCACTCTCACCCCACCCCTCCATTCCCCTGTTCCCAACTCACTTTTTTCCTGTCCAGTTTCAAATATCCAGGGATATTTGACACCCATCCTGCTCTTCTTTGTATCAGGTCTCTGTTATAGCAATGTCATAGCTCCATTTGTCATCCTGTACCTGTAGTTCACCAATGACATGAGTCATCTATTCATGTATATGTACATTAACACTAACTTAGGCTTCTTCGCTTTCCCTCTTACTCTGACTCTGTTTAATGACTTACTATAGCTTATCCTAATTCTATCAATACTAAATATTTTACTTACCTTGATACTGCCCTCTGATACATCCTCAACAGTTAATGCTTCTCCACTTTCCACTGCCAAATTATCTCCTCTCCACTCTATTTTACCTCAGATTCCCACATTTATTTATAAATTGATTATAGCATTGTAAACTTCAAACAATGTTTCCATAATTATTGAAGATCAAGAGAAAGTAAGAATATTGGCAGGGATTCGCCCCCCAAAATTAAGTTGCCAACGACACTGTGGGTAGTACTACTGCCTGACAGTGCCAGAGTCCCACATTTGATTCAGGCCTCAGATAACAGTCTGTGTGGATTTTGCACATTCTCCTTGTGTCTGCATGGTTTCCTCTGGGTGCTCCAGATTCCTCTCACAGTCCAAAAACGTGCAGGTTAGGTTGATTGGCCATGCTAAATTGACCCTAGTGTCAGGGGGATTAGCAAAGTAAATATGTGGGAATGCAGTCTGGGTGGGATTGTTGTTGGTGCACACTAGACTGACTTAAAGGCCTCCTTCTGCACTCTAGAGATTCTATGAATGTACAGAAAATGGGAGTCTTTTCTGCCATTTCTTAGCGTAATTACCACAGCGAATAGCTGCCATTCTGAGCACTGCAGAGTGCTCTAGTGAGATTCTCTCTCGAAAGGAGGAAGTGGAGTCTATTCCATCCTGAGAGGCTGGCAACATAGATCTGCAAGTGCAGAGATCGATCTGCAAGTGCAGAGATCGGCATTTGTGCTGTGGGTCACCATCGCTGGCTTTCCAATCACTGGCTTTCCCAATCACTATCCAGCCCCGCGATCCCCTCCCGATCGTTGGCTTAATGACCCCCCCATCCTTTAATCGTGGGCCTCCCAGACCTCCCCAGACAAGCTTCTATGCTTCTCCCAACACCCCCCGCCCCCACGCAGCACTGCCCCGTGCCAAGTGGGGAGTGCCAAGGAGCCTGATGGGTAGTGCCACTTTATCCTTGGACAGTACCAAGGTTCCCGGCTGGCATTGCCCAAAGGACATCCTCCTTACACTTCACTTCCCTAAGTCCTCAATGGTTCTGCCCCTTCCAATGGGGTCAGGACATTTGTTCCCCATTAGTGAGGCGTAGTTGTAAATGCCGCTGGAGGGAAGCACAGACAATGAACGGGGAGGATGGTGAGATGCTAGCGAGCCCGTGCTCATTTCAGTATGGTAATCAATTCCGCAATGCAAATCGGCGCACAGCTGATTATGATCTCCTGGCAACTACTCAAGCAGCGTAGCGGGCCGGGAAAATCCCAGCCTTTATTTTAAAGTAGCAAAGATTTTAAATCAGTAGATCCTTTTAATACTTATATCATAAAACATGTTTATATAGCCATATATCAAATACTTAGAAATAAAAAATAGAAAATTTCAGATAAACTCAGCAGGTCTGGCAGTATCTGTGGAGAGAGAAACAGAGTTAACATTTTCAGTTATGAACCTTCTCCAGAAATTACTTTTATCAAATATTAATTTCTTTCACAAAGTATTCCAGCATTTTATTTACCTGGAAGACACAAACAGGAATACTGGAAAGCAAATCCTCAAAACTATAAAATGCTCGTAAAATGAAGGATTTTGGAATGAGAGACATCTTGGCTTGCACCCAGATTACTGAGCTGGTTAATCTCAGAATGCTATTGTATTTTTTTCTGAAAATTAGATTAAAATTATCACTAAATATATTAACGGTGATAATACTTCAACCTGTGCTATTATCATGTATTAACTGCACTGAACCAAACCATCAACTCTGCCATGGCATATGTGATGAGCAAACTAGCAAAACTCATAAGTAAAGCTGCCTGCATTCCCAAAATAATGTTGTTAAAAAAAAGTGATATGTCCTTAAAAATTATTTTAAGCAATGAACTTATTTTGGAGTTCAGGTGCATTTCTTGAAGTGCCAATGGCAGTAACCCAATGAGGGGCAGTCTGATGACGCATCTCCCATCCTACATTGATAAACATACTATCAAGCGGACTGCCAAGCAGATTCACAGCAAAGTCATGTGTGTGGGCAGAATTACCCTGTCAACAGAAGGCAAATCACATCTTATCAATTACAAGTGCAAATATCTATCCCTTCATTTGTTAACATTAAAATCAAATTGCTGGCACAGTCAATTTTCATAATAAGATATCGGCAATGCTCTGCAGTGGTTCAGTCAATTCCTTACCTCAATTTTAATTCCTAAAACATGCAAACTAATAAAAATTGTATTCCTACTAAAACAAATAAAATTTTAGTGCAGACCAACGATTTACAATAAAAACAGCCTGTAACTTGACATGACTTTTACATATTTTGTAATGGAATTGCCATGGTTCAGTTCACAATGCAGTGAAGAATATATTGTTTAATGACAGCTTAGTTTTTCAATGTATAGTATATTGCCAAGATTAGTGATTTACAGTGACAAATTTTCAAATATATGAAGTCATAGAATCCCTACAGAACAGAGAAAGGCCATTTGGCCTATCGAGTCTATACTGATCACAATTCCATCCAGGTCCTATTCCCGTAATCCTCATTTACTCTGTAATCCCTTGATAGTAGGGTCAATTTAGCATGGTCAGTCAGCCTAACCCTCACATCTTTGGACTGTGGGAGGAACCCCGAACATCCGGAGGAAACCCATGCAGACACAGGGAGAAAGTACAAACTCCACACTGACAGTGACCTGAGGCAGGAATTGGGTCCCTGGCACTGTAATGCAGCAGTGGTAACCACTGTGCCACTATGCCACACAATGTAATTTACTTCCTGACACTAACTCCAGAATTCTATCGCCTCACCTACCATGGAATCGGAGTGAGCAAGGGGCAGACATTGGAAATGTCTGTTGACCAAGGGCAGAAATTTTCAGTCTCTTCAGAGGCCATAAAATCCCACCAACAGGGTCAAGTTAGGATGGGCAAACAACCTAATCTGCATATTTTTGGACTGTGGGAGGAAATCAGAAATATGCAGACATAAGAAGAATATATAAACACCATACAGAGTGCCATCCAAGACCGGAATTGAACCCGGTCCTGACCCTGTGAAGCAGCAATGCTAACCTCTGTGCCATTGTGCTGCCCTTGAAAGTTGACCTTTATCACTGCTATAAACCTATGATTAGGCCCCAAATGGGGTTAATATTGGTGATACAGCCAGCAAATGCTGTGCTGAATGAATACTTGAATGAATAAAAAAAGCCGCCACCCCCCACATGTTTTGGGGGCAGTGTCGGGTACCATTTTAAAGTCTTATCTGAAAATTGGATTACCAAAAGCATGATTAATGAAGTTGCAGTTCTTGGTGGGTTAAAGCATGGTCCTTACTTCATGGAATATTTTCATCTATTATCATGACCTTCAGTAAGGGACGTTTGTGCCATGAAAACCCGATGATGTCTGAATGCCTGCATTAAGACTACTGCAAAGAATCAAGAGATCATTATTTTGGTGAACGCAGTGCTCTGACAAAACACCTACAAATAAAGGCTGATCTTTTATTTATTTCTTTTCAGGTGCATATGGACCTGCTGTGCATTTCCAATATTTTCTGCAGAGTTTGACTCTTTTGCTCTAGAGCTGTTTGAATTGAGACTCAATGGTATTTCATTCAAAAAATGTTGTTCATGATTTATAAGGCCATAATCATGGTGCAAAATCAATAACTTACTTTTTCTGCTACACAGAAAATATTCTTCATTTAACATCTTGGTGCATCGTTTATAGCACAACTTATTTTGGAGGTGACTTTTGCCATTAATGTGGTAAATTACTTCCTAATCTAAATGTGGATCAACAAATCCACAATAAACTTATCTCTAGTCTCTGTGCCCGAACCTAATTAATAAATACTTACATGAAAACCCAATTAGTATGCTACGGTTGTATAAGTCAATTAACAAATCCCCAGTTATTAAAAATAAAACTTGTCTAAAAGAATATGATTTAAAACTCCATCAAGTTGCACACTTTCATCTCATTAATGTTTTAATGATATTGTCATTAATCTAAAGTACTTTGGTTTATATATACACTACAGGCCATATATTTTCTTCTGTTATGTTCCAACATGCCTACTGTGTTACAAGAAATCTGAGAATTATGCACAAGTTTCAGACAGTATAGCAATTTCTATTTGATTGTTGTCTTGGACTCTTCAACAGCTCAATTTATGGAGAACCGCAGAAGCAATGACAGCAACATCTGGATTTCTCTTTTTAACTCCAGGTGTACAGATCCCAGATATTGCTGTCAGTTTCTAAGGAGAACATTTACAGTTAGTTACATTATCCAGATCATAATATTAAAACAAGTAAAATGTTGTGGTAGAATTTGAACCTTGGAATTCTGTTAGCAAGACTTGTAAAAAATGGGGAGAATATTTGATTTGATTTGATTTATTATTGTCACACATATTAGTATACAGTGAAAAGTATTGCTTCGTGCACAGGCATCCCCTCAGACTTTTGTATCTTTTTACCAATGAAAGAAGTTGGAAGAGATAATGTCTGGAGTGCATGGGGTCTTTAATTATACTGGGTCTTTTCCGAGGCAGCAGGAAGTGTAGCCAATGTCAATGGAACATGGATCAGAGAGTGATGAAGGGGAGATTAGATATGCAAATGGAAGAGGAGGGTAAAATATATTATAATATTGTGTTGATAGATTTAGATGAGGAAAGATGTGAGAGGCTCAAGTGCAATTCAAACACGAGTATGGATTGGAGTGACCAAATGGTTTATTTTTTTTCTGCATACCCTATGTAATCCTATGACATTTAGATGCATTACCTCATCACAAATCCTTGATTCAATTTCTTTCCTACATCTATTATTAAATGTTGGCTATGGTAAACAAATGACATTACCTTGTTTCTCCTAGTTAAGTGGTCAAATACCAGGGGGCGTAGATTTAAAATAAATAGTGAAGGATTAGAGATGCCTTGAGGAAAATACTCAAAATGGGGAAAAGGCAGGAGAATGGGGAGGAAAAAAAATCAAATGAATAGTGGAGTTAGCCAACAGAATTAACAATGCCAAGGAAAGAAAAAAAGACAGAAAAACTGCTATTCTGTCCAAACACCTAAATTAAAATAGCAACCAGCAGCCCAGAACTGAAAATGAAAGAACTTCTGTCACCTGGCCTGTCAATCATTCTTCCCCCTAATAAAGCCAAAGTTGTAAAATCCTGGATACTGCATGAAATGCGGAGTAAAAATCAACAAAACCCCATTTAAACCATTGAAGCACTAATGAAAGGACTTCTAAGCAGACTGTCTAAGCTGACAATGAAAAAAAAACAAAGCTGTTTAACTGCAGAGAACGTGATAAAAAAAAACTCTTAAAAGCACATCAGCATGACAATCTGAAGTGCTGCAACAGGCAAGGCTATAGATAGATGCTAGAAAGTGAAATTTAAATGAGCAGCTGGTTTATTTTTTGTCTCTTTTGGTCAGCGCAGACAAGATGGACTGACTGGACTATTTCTGTACTGTAACTTTTCTATGATCCTTGTTAAGCTTAATTTAAATTCATGCAGATTTACTTTGATTGATCAAAGCATTGATTGCTCTGGGGAATGAACCAGGAAATGGATAGAACATTGGCCTGTAAGACATTAGACAGGCAATAGATCATGAGAAGTGCTAAAAATTCATGAGATGGAAGTCAAATCTTACTTTATTTCTTTTGTGAAAGTTGCTAAGAAGTTAAAATGGTCAAAAGCATTCTGGACACTCTTTTGCAAGGCAAATTACTTGGGAGAGCCTGTGAAGCTTTCTCCGTGATATTAGAGGAGACTTTTAAAGATTGTGAACAAACTTAACTGCCATTTTAAATCTATATAAGTTAATACCCAAGATGTACCATCAAAAATTTAGGAAAACCCAATGAAGACCTTCCCAAGACCTACTTTGAACTTGAGAGACAGAATCATATAGCTGATGATTGCTGGGTTAGACATTTCTTATGAGAATATATGGGAAACAAGGAGTTTCCTGTTATTCACCACTAGTAATTTGCCAAGTGAATTGATAGGCTTCAGGCCTTTTCCTTTATTCACTCATGGGACATGGGTGTCGCCAGCTGGCCAACATTTATTGCCCATCCCGAGTTGCCCTTGGACAGTAATTGAAAGCCAACCACATTGCTGTTTCAAACAGCTAAAATTCTCCTATTGTACTAGTCCCTAAGCCTCATGGTTCCAAAAGGTTCTGTATTGACTATCAAAAAATTAATGCAGTGACCAGCACGGTAGCACAGTGGTCAGCACTGCTGCTTCACAGCTGCAGGGTCCTGGGTTCAATTCCCAGCTTGGGTCACTGTCTGTCTGTGTGGAGTTTGCATGTTTCCTCGTGTCTGTGTGGGTTTCCTCTGGGTACTCCGGTTTCCTCCCACAGTCCAAAGATGTGCAGGTTAGGTTGATTGGCCATGCTAAGAAATTGCCCCTTTGTGTCCAGGGATGCGTAAGTTAGAGGGAGTAGCAGATACAATATGTAGGGATATGGGGGTAGGGCATGTGTGGATTCTGTTCAGTGCAGATTCGATGGGTAGAAGGGCCTCTTTCTGCACTGTAGGGTTCTATGATTCTATGACCCAAACTGACTTGATCCTGATTCCTTGCATTGATGATTGTATTGACTGTATTTACATCAGGAAAATTAATTTATTAGAAAGATACTGATAAGTCCCCATGGTCACCTGAACTAAATGGATAGAACATAGAACATAGAACATAGAACAATACAGCACAGAACAGGCCCTTCGGCCTTCGATGTTGTGCCGACCAAAATAAAAAGCAATGCCCCTCCAAACTAAACCATTCCCTTCTCTTCCATATACTTATCAACTAACCTCTTAAACGCCACCAAACTTGGCGCATCTACAACAGCTGCAGGCAGGGCATTCCACTCCCTAATCACTCTTTGAGTAAAGAACCTACCTCTGATATCCGTCCTATAACTCATACCCCTTAATTTAAAGCTGTGTCCCCTCGTGCTAGCTTTCTCCATCCTAGGAAAAAGGCTATCACTGTCCACCCTATCTAAACCTCTAATCATCTTATATGCTTCAATAAGATCCCCTCTTAGCCGCCTCCTTTCTAACGAAAACAACCTCAAATCCTTCAACCTCTCTTCATAGGACCTGCCCTCCATACCAGGCAACATCCTGGTAAACCTCCTCTGTACCCTCTCCAATGCCTCCACATCTTTCTTATAATGTGGCGACCAGAACTGCACACAATACTCCAAGTGCGGCCGCACTAGAGTTTTGTACAGTTGCAACATGATGCTGCGGCTCCTAAATTCAATCCCCCTACCAATAAAAGCTAAGACTCCATATGCCTTCTTAACAACTTTATCCACTTGACTGCCTACTTTCAGGGATCTATTGACACATACACCAAGATCCTTCTGTTCCTCAACACTATTAAGAGCCCTACCATTAGCCCTATACTCTACACATTTATTGTTCCTGCCAAAGTGCATTACCTCACACTTTTCCACATTAAACTCCATTTGCCACCTCTCGGCCCAGCTCTGCAACTTGTCCAAGTCACTCTGTAAACTAAAACACCCCTCTTCACTATCTACCACACCACCAACTTTAGTATCATCTGCAAATTTACTGATCCATCCCTCAATACCCTCATCCAGATCATTTATAAAAATTACAAACAGCAGGGGCCCCAAAACAGACCCCTGAGGCACACCACTCGTCACCGAACTCCACGATGAATATCTCCCATCAACCACCACCCTCTGTCTTCTATCTGCCAGCCAATTCCTAATCCAATTAGCTAAATCACCCTCTATTCCACACATCTGCATTTTCTGTAGAAGTCTTCCATGGGCCACCTTATCAAACGCCTTACTAAAGTCCATATATACTACATCAACCGCCTTACCCCCATCCACCTCTTTGGTCACTTTCTCAAAAAACTCAATGAGGTTAGTAAGGCATGACCTACCCTTCACGAAACCATGCTGACTATCCCCAATCAATTCATTTCTCTCTAAATAACTATAAATCCTATCCCTAATAATTCTCTCCAATACCTTGCCCACAACAGAAGTAAGACTCACTGGCCTATAATTCCCTGGAAGGTCTCTCTTCCCCTTCTTAAACAATGGGACCACATTCGCTATCCTCCAGTCCTCCGGAACCACACCCGTAACCAACGAGGACCTGAAGATCAGAGCCAGAGGCTCTGCAATCTCCTCTCTTGCCTCCCAGAGAATCCTAGGGTAAATCCTGTCCGGCCCAGGGGACTTATCCAACTTCAAACCCTCTGATCTGAGCTTTTCTTATCCCAGATGGCTTATTACAGTATAAGGTAATGTCATTCAGATTCAAGAGAATCCCAGCCAACCTTTCAAAGATTAAAGAATCAAATAATAGCTGGTTTACACAATATATTGTGTATATTAATGATTTACTTGTCCAAAGCAACACATGGGAAGACCACGTAAACCATCAAAGGGCTCTATTCCAAAGTTCCTACAATGCTACCTTTGTAGTAAATTAAGCAAAACATGAGTTTGCGGAGATCAAGGTAACCTACATAGAACATGTTTAATTTAAGTTTAAAGTTTATGCATAAGTGTCGCAAGTAGTTTTACATTAAAACTGCAATGAAGTTACAGTGAAAATCACCTAGGTTATAGATCAAGATTGACTTGGCCAATGACAGTCAAAGTACAAACACTGATAGATTTCTCCATTCACAAGCCTAAAGGATAGATAATGGGTGGGATTTTGTCCCAAAACCACTTGTCTCAAAACCATAAAATCCCTCATTTTTCTTTAAAATACATCTGCTGGAATTCTACTGCTCATAGAATCATAAAATCCCTACAGTGCACTTTGAGTCTGCACCAAATCTCTGACAGAGCATCTTACCCAGGCCCTATCCCAGTGACCTCCCATATTTCCCATGGCTGATCCTCCTAATCTGTACATATTGGAACACTAAGGGGCAATTTAGTATGGTCAATCCACTATCCTGCACATCTTTGCAGTGTGGGAGGAAACTGGAGCACCTGGAGGAAACCCATGAAGACACAGGGAAACTCCACATGTACAGTCACCCAAAACCAGAAATCTACCCAGGTCCATGGAGCTGTGAGGTAGCAGTGCTAATCATTGTGCCACCATGCCACCTGACTTAATGCCACATATGGAAATATTTCAATCAATAACCAGTACTCAGAGCTGCTTGGCTAATGAGAAAAGGTTTGTTCACAGAATCTGTGCTGAGAAGTTATTTTATGCATCTTGAAGGTGTTATTATGGCCAAGGAAGATCGTCAATAGATCTCTCATAGAATACGAGCTCATAGCTCATAGAATACGAGCTCCCCTCGTAAGCACATACGGGTTTGTCCAATAAGGAAGGCGCAACAGAGGATTTAAAACCAGCTGGTTCCACTCAACCAGCAGTCAAAAGACTTCAGGGTTTGACATGTATTCACTGCCCAGAGAGACACTGGAAGCAGGTATGACAATGGCATTTACGGAGCATTTAGGCGAATACATGAATTGAATGGAATTGGAAGGATACAACTTCCCTAAGTGCATACGGTTTTAGTTTAGGCAGGCATCATATCAGCGCAGGCTTGGAGGGACGAAGGGTTCGTTCCTGTGCTGTTCTTTGTTCTTTGTGTACTCTACAACAAAATACGTGCATTACCAATGATGAATAAAACCAGTCTTTTTCTTCCTCCTGGACAACTTCTACTGATGAGGCAAATAATCCTCCAGGAACAAAATGCCTCTTATTGGTAAATTCCAGGGGGAGAGGAAATTAAATGGGAGTAATTTGGATTTTGTATATAATAGAAATATTGAATCAGCGGCAAGTTCTATTTCTCTCCCAGTTTCCATTTTCAACACCTTCAACCAAATTTACACACTGAGCTTATTTTAAAAATGATTGAATTGATCAGTTTGTAATTTCAGATTCTGTTAATGGTGAATATGTTTCAGTTAGGCAGACAGCTCCTGCTTATGCTCAATTAATAACTTGCCTATTGGCAACCTTACTGCTGTTGCACTGATGAGAATAATAGATGGACTATATCAGAAGCATTTATTTATTTCTCTCCAACAAAAATATGTAAAATTGTTGTTGAGTCCAATTATAGAATCTCTACAGCGAAGAAGGAGCCCACTCAGCTCATCAGGCCTGCACCAACAACAATCCCACCTAGGCCCTATCCTTAAACCGCACATATTTGCCCTGCTAATCCCCCTGATATTAAGGGGCAACTTAGTATGGCCAATCCACCTAACATGCACATCTTTGGAGGGTGGGAGGAAACCAGAGCATCCAAAGGAAACCTACACAGACACAGGGAAAATGTGCAAACTATACACAGATAGTCAGCAATGCCAGAATCAAACCTGGGTCCCTGGCACTGTAAGGCAGCAGCGCTAACCACTGTGCCACCATGACGCTTTGAAAGTTAATATCTAAAAGGGAACTTCTCTAGGTTAGTGTTTGGATTGTTCAGTGACAGGCTTTCTTGTGTGTAAACGTGGACTAGGCACAGAATCTATATCAGTAACCATTCTGTTTGACCAACAGGTAGTTTATAGTTTTTATTCAGTAATCTGTAAGATTCTGGAGTAGGAAAGCCACCAAATCCAAAAATTATATTTGATGTGAAGCAGTGATTTGCCAATGTCATGGTGACTTCATGTTGCATGGGAAAAGCAGTCAGAGAAGGAAAAGAAAAGAATCTGTAAGAGTTTGCTGCCAAAGTGCTGTGTTATTAGAGCATGAAAATCCTAGAACAAAGAGCCAACAACCAACAATTTGATTGAATGTGAAGCATGTGTCAATTTTTAAATAGGCCACCAGAGGGGGCATTGTACCAATAAGAGAAAAAGAAATCTGGCACAACTCCTATACATTGATTCACTCTAAAACTGACTGGAGCGGTTTGGATAATTGCAAATATAGATCAATCAGAAAAAAGAAGTGTGAAGGGAATGTATGCTGAGTGTACAGGGAATTTTCAGGGAGCATGGAGGCAATCGACCCAAATGTGTACAGGGAATATACAGGAAATGTTTCTTAAAATATGCCCAGCAAACAATGAACAATAGGGCACAGAATGGCAGTGGGATTGTGCAGTGTGGGGAGCAGAGGGGGGAATGTGGAGGGTAGTGCTGGGAATGCGTCAGTTAGAATCTTTCTAAAGGTCCAAACACTTGTCTTAGTTTCCTTGTCAAGGCCAGATATTCAAGCACCAGAGACACAAGCAGGGTTCCTGCTGTACTCCACAAGGGAAGAAAAGCATCTGGCTAATACAGTGCCAGGCCTCCTCAGCCCTGCCAGCCTGTTATTTTATCACCATTCATGGATGTGTTCGTTGACCCTAAGTCCAGGTATAAGTCTCCACTCCTGGCGATGCTTCCTTTTATGTTGATGGACTTGTTTGGAGCAGATGGAGACTGCATCCCTTACAAGTCCTCCAAATAAGGCCAGAACCCATATATCTAATTTGTGCCTCTTCCACTGCAGTCTCAGCAGACGCTGTGCTGGATGCATCGGGCTACAGAATTCCAGGCCAAAAAGTCCGAATATATCCTGTTGCCTATTTTAACACCAATTTTGTGAAGATCAATATTGTTTTGGCATGAATATGGTTAATTTTCACTTTAGTTAGGTAATGGTTCCATTATTTCACCATGTCATTAAAGAGATGAGCCAATTTTATTTATTGTTATATAATTCAATATATTGTTTTATTATGAAGTATCTGGACCAAATACCTCAGGAATGATAAAAGCAGAACTGTCTGTTCACAAGAGAGCTTAAGAAGTTCAACATCACCTAGGACAGAGCAGTCCAGTTGAGGCACACGAGCATCACCTTAAACATACACTCGCTCTAGCATGGACACAGCTATAGTATGTACCAGCTACAAGATGTAATGCAGCAATTAGCTGAACATTCTACAATGGTAGCTTTAAAGTTCACAACCTCCGCAGCTGGAGAAAGTCCTGCCCTCGAGAACTGCTGGTCAATCCAATTGGCCGGCAGCTCCATCAACCCTGGCAGTGCCAGAGCTGAACAGTGGGCTCTGCGGGACTGCAGAAAGAATGCCCCCAGAGAGACCATGACTGCCCCAAGAGAGTGCATATTAAACATTAAAAGTGGAAAGAGGTCCTAGAGCGTAGTTAGGGGATGCACAGAAGGAGGGGAGGGTAATATCTTGCGGTAGCCCCTCCCCCTCCGAATGTCCTGCGCATCCCCCCCCCCTTTCCTTCCCATCATTTCTCCTACAGACCTTTAAAAATAGGTCATTCATTCCCAACCAACTGCCCATGCCAACTGTGTTATGAGATGGCCAGTGTATTGTTCAGTTCTTTTATTTTTCACAAACTTAAATGATCGCTAATTATTTATTGATATATGGAAGGGAGGCTGGTAATTTCAGCACCTACCGACTTGCCAAATTATAACTCAAGCATGGGTGGAAGGTAGTGGGCTATCACCTGACCAATTTTACGTGACACCCCTTCCTCCCCATACCTCCACTGCTAAAAAGACAACCAATGGATAGTGGGGCAGGGTCAAATCCAGTCCTATGTGTTAAATCTATTTTCACTTTCCAAAATAAAGTTCACCACAAGCTTCCAATAGTTTTACATAATACCAAAAATATTCCTTGCCCTTGGGATTGTACTTTACTCTTGATCTAACTCTTAATTTTGAGAAGGTGCACCCTGGTTAATGTAAAGTTAAGAAGTTAGTGGCTGGGATAATTCTTCCAGCCTTTGTAGGCTG
Organism: Sphyrna mokarran; assembly: GCA_024679065.1. NCBI lineage: Eukaryota > Metazoa > Chordata > Chondrichthyes > Carcharhiniformes > Carcharhinidae > Sphyrna > Sphyrna mokarran. The sequence continues at coordinate 75,696,947 of JAGIQG010000007.1, read as the reverse complement.
ATGTGTCTCACATCTCCATTAAGCTAATGTTTCTAATGGTTTTTCTTCTAGTTCTTATTCCTGAAAATTACCAGGGGAGCTGGTTGCAAATCTCAAATTCTCTCAAGTCTTGAAAATTGAGGAGACAACAAAGAAGTTAGTGATTTTTGTTATTGTGAGAGACAGAGAGCAATCCTTGCATCCTGCTGGTGCATGGCACAGGCTTAATGCACTAGCACTGTTTAAACATGGTACGGATCAAATAATGGAGTTCCAAATGAAAACATAAAATGTTGGAAAATCTCATGAGATCTGACATCACCTGTGGAAACCATGATGTGGAGATGCCACTGTTGGACTGGGGTAAACATAGTAAGAAGTCTCACAACACCAGGTTAAAGTCCAACAGGTTTATTTGGTAGCACCAGCCTTCGGAGAACTGCCCTTTCATGAGGTGAATGATGAAGAAGCAGCATCTGTGTTGAGTTTGTGAACCTAACCCTCCTCTGGCCTGATAAAGGGGCAGCACTCCAAAAGCTTGTGCGTTCAAATAAACTGTTGGACTTTAACTAGTGTTTGTTGTGAGATTTCTTACAGTATCTGTGGGAAAAGAAGAGTCAATGCTTTGAATCTAGATGACCCTTTGTCAGAATTAACAGCAAAGAGAATCAGCAGAGATTTATATTATTGGGATAGGCAGGAGGTGTGGAATGGGACAAAGGGAATGTAAATGAGGATACAGAAGGATGAGAAGGTGCCAAGAACATCCATGTTTTATCTTAGTCCCAATCCTGGATGCCCTGTGGAAGTGTTAGGTTCATGCTGATCTTTAACATGCTCTTCAGGCAGTGGCAGCTGCTACTTTAGGAGATGCCAATATCCCTTGAAACCCATCAGTTTGTCCAAGAAAGTGTGTTGTTGTATCTGATTGAATTTTTAAAACAACTCATTTGTATCTTGTTTTTTTCCTGTCAATATATTGCTTCCATTTCTAGGTGGCAGTATGAGCCTGTTCAATGTTGGCTGTTCTACAGAAATGGAGTGCTTGGTGAAGAACTCCGAAAGCCAAATATTGAGAGTTGAATATTACTTTGGAGAATGTGTCAGTGCTTAAAGTGAAACACACTGCTTTGCGATTTAACCAGGTGCCAGCCTTGCACAGTGGTAGTCTCTGGGTTCACATCCCATTCCTGATATTTAAGCACATTAATGAGGCTACACATCAATGCAGTACTTACAGAATGCTGCATTGTTGGCATTCTTATGTTTTGGCTGAGATGTTAAGCATAGGCCAAAAGATCCCAAGGTATTATTCAAAGAAAAGCAAGTGATTTTTCCCAAATATTCTGGCCAATATTTATCTCTCAGCCAACATCACTGAACCATACTGGTAATCTGGACATTACCTCATGATTGTGAATCCAGACATGTGCAGACTTGCTGCTGTGTTACCCATTGTACAACAAAGTCTACACTTCGAAATACATCAATGACTGTAAAGCACTATAGACAGAGTTGGTACAAGAGTATTCAGTGCCCATGATGAACTTTCAGCTGCACCCATCCACACCACTATTAACTTTCAGAAAGGAATATCGTGCATTAGTACAGAAATTCGGCTTTTTGAATTTTATGGCTGCAGCCAAGAATCAAGACATGCAAGTTTCAGTTTGATACACTCTGTAAATGAGGCTAACCATATTCCACAGCATATTATCCCCAACTTAGAATTTGAAATAGTGTTCCACCCATCACAGTCTTGTATTCAAAAGGTTGTTCACAGGAACCCCTTAAATCAAAAGAAAGTGCAGAGGGTATTGCCATGATAATGCTGGGCCAGGTTCCCACTCTGAGCTGTGCACATCCTGCCACCCTTTCCCAATACAGACTCTCATACCAGTACAGACTCCCCTCCCAGTACAGATTCCCATCCCAGTACAGACTCTCATACCAGTACAGACTCCCCTCCCAGTACAGATTCCCATCCCAGTACAGACTCTCATACCAGTACAGACTCCCCTCCCAGTACAGATTCCCATCCCAGTACAGACTCTCATACCAGTACAGACTTTTATTCCAGTACAGATTCCCATCCCAGTACAGACTCTCATACCAGTACAGACTTTTATTCCAGTACAGATTCCCATCCCAGTACAGACTTTTATTCCAGTACAGATTCCCATTCCAGTACAGATTCCCATTCCAGTACAGACTTCCCTCCCAGTACAGACTTCCCTCCCAGTACAGACTTCCCTCCCAGTACAGACTCCCCTCCCAGTACAGATTCCCACCCATCCCAGTACTTCACTCAATATTTCAGGTGTGACCTCATTCAATTGCCCTACAACAATTGCATACAACAGGCTATATGATTGCAGCAAGACAGCACTTCTCCTGCCGTCCTCTCATTATGAAGGTCAACATAAAATTTGCCTTTCTTATTGACTGTTACACCTGCTTGCTCAGCATCAGTGACTGGCGTATGAAGACACCACGTCCCTTCACACATTCCCCCCTCCTAATTTATGACCATTAAGATAGTAATCTGCCTTCCCGTTTTTGCTACCAAAGTGATATCCTCATATTTATCCTAATTATACTGCATTTGCCAATCATTTGTCACTCACTCAACTTGTCTCTTAAATGATTTTGGACTTTCAGACAATTACGAGTTGTTGCCTGGTCAACCGTAACCTCATGTGGGAAGACAAGGGGAAGATTCAATTTCTGAGAAAGAAGATCTGTCATCTGATCTCATAGTCATCAACACACATATTGGCATGATGGACAAGCTAGAGGTTGGTGCAAAGTTGGGGTCTGCGTCTGGTGATTGACCAGTGGTGACTAATCTGCAGCTAGGGCAGGTGGTTGGGCAGTTTGAGTGGGAGCTCCCCAAAGGGGGATCTTTGACCAGGGACTGAGAAGAAGACCTCATTCAGGAGAGTAGTGAAGAATGCTAATGGTCTTGCATACCGACAGGCTTGGGGCACTACCAGGCCTATGCCCTAACCCCCAGTATTGGCTAGAGCATAGGAATTCCAGTCCACTAACATTCAGGTCATTGCAAAGAGCCTGAAGCTCAGACAGAGTTCATAAGAATCCCAGGTGCTGCTACCGGAGTACTGATGTCCTGGATTCTGATCTCAGTGTTGACAAAGGAATGTAGATTCTGTTTGCCAGTACTAACTTGGCTTCTCCAACCTACAGCACAAAGTAATCCCACAACCAATAATTCATCCTTTTCATAGACACCCATTGCTCACCTTTAGCTCTTGTCTTAACCCTAATCCTTAACCATTTTACAAAGGCAAAAAGGCCATTTGCCAGACAGCAGGCAGAAATGAGCAAGACTTGAAAACAGGGCAGACAAACAAATGTTATGGTGCAGAATGATTACACAGAAAGGTGACATTATGTTAAAATCTCAAAGTACACCTACAATTTCTTACTCTTACTTTTCCAGCTAAACCTGTGTGATGCTGCCCTATGCCATCAGTAGGTGTAAGAACAGGCTGTCCAAATCTCAGTGTTCCATAGTTCAATGACAGAGGATGGGAAAAGAGAATATAACGGAAAGAAAATCACAGCTCAGGAACAGGCCCTTCGGCCCTCCAAGACTGCATCAACCATGCTACCGACTGAATAAAATCCTCTACCCTTCCGGGCAATTGTTGGTCAGCTCCAACTCCTCCATTGCTGGCCTTGCAGGCACGCCACCCCCGATCACTAGTCTCCCAGACCTACCCGGGCAAGCCCTGATCTCCCCAAACCCCACCCCACCACCCCTCCTCACCAGGCCGGCCCAGATCTCCTGATCCCCAACCCAAGACAGTGAGGCACTGCTCAGGGGACATACCCCTTGACCTGTAATCTCCTAGGTGGGCTTCAATGGTCCCTCTTCCCTCCAGCAGTGTCAGCTGCCTGTTCTCTATTAGTGGGGAGCGCTAATAAACCACTCCTGGCAGGGGTGGAGGAGACGCTAGTGGGCTCAGAGACTTCAGTCCAAGCCCACTAATGAAATTTAAGTCTCGATTTCCATATGATAATCAGCTCGTTGCCAATTTTCAGCACAGAGCTGATGCTCTGGAAATCTTAGCCATGGTTTTTCTTTTACCAAGGCCTGGAAATGGCCACAATCGCGACTGTGCCTGAAATTGGCATGATGGCCATTTAAATGTATTTAAGTGTATTTAAATTGACTTAACGCGCTGCATGCCCAACCTTACCAGCACTTCCCTCTTTATCACCACGTTAACCCATCCAGAATCAGCGCGAAACAGGCATGCTCTACAAAAGTCCGATTGGGGCACTCCAGTTAGAGAGGAGGTAAGTGCTGAGCGCCTGATGACTCTTTGCTTGAGATGGGTGGTGGGGGAGACGGGGCAAGAGGGAGGGTCCACTGCCACTCTGTCTATGAGAACTCAGTAAGAATTTAGCAACACCAATTTTTAATCCAACCGATTTATTTGATAGTAAAATTGCGAGCTTTCAACACTCTTGTGTCTTCCTCAGGCAAATGCAGTGCTCCTGAGGAAGACACAAGAATGTTGAAAGCTCGCAATTTTACTATCAAATAAATCGGTTGGATTAAAAATTGGTGTTGCTAAATTCTTTCTGAGTTCTTACCACCCCAATCCAATGCCGGCATCTTTACATCATGACTCTGTCTGTGATCAGTGAGGAAGAAGCAAGGGAACGCTGTCACTTTGCCTGAGTGTAGATTACATTCAATGGGCATTATAACTAATTAGCCATGTTCACATTCTCAGCACTGTGAACAACATTGTACTTATATCGCTAAAATTTAAGGACACATCTCTCGACCCTAATGCATGGTTTTGACATAGAAGATAGCACTCCAATGGGTTTGGCCTGTCGACAACTCAAATGCCATGCCAAACAAATATGCAAGAAATCTTTCACATGCTCAGATGAGTTCCTAGCTCTCTTTTTATCTTTGACAATATTTCTTCTACACATTCATCAAACACCAGCTTGCATAAATCTGCATTGATACTATTCCTAGTTTCAAAAGACTGATATTTGCAATGACCTGCCATGGTGCATGTGGATCACAGTATCCAAGTGTCTGAGTACTCACCAAGATTTCCTTCAGTGGTCCGAATGCACCCTTCTACTCTTAGCTAAATACAAATTATTAATGTGACCTTCATCACTAACGTTGGTTCCATCAACAATGATCCTTAACAAGACTGATCTGTTTCATCAACTCGATCCAACTGTTCCCGAACCCAGATGCAGTCCCGCGAATATGTGAAATCTGACCTCTGTGACCTATATGGAATGTAGAAGGTAGGGTGTATAATAACAGAGTTTACATAACAATTAGTTACCATCATGTCAAACGCCATTTTCTGTTTTCCACCAGCCTTAAGTAACTAATTTTAACTGCTGCTCTGTTGTCTATTTTTAGCCAACTTGCTCTTCTTCTGACACCACGTTCATGATGTGTGCTTCTTATGAAAGTTTTCCGAAAGCCCATGTATATTGCATTCACTATATAACACTTTTCCTGTTTCACAGAATTCAATATAGTTGGGTGAGCATAATGTTTCCTTTTAAAATCTGGACTGACTTTTCTTTACTATGATTTTAATTTTCAAAGATCTTTGATTGCCTTGTCAGATTGTCTTTTATCCACTACAGGCAAATTAATATTTATGTCCAACCACAATAGTGGGAAACCAATTCCAGTTTTTATTATTTATTCCATATTTTTAAATCCTGAAACTGATTTTTTTTCTCCCCCAGTTGGAAATCAGTAGAGATTTTGGGCCTGATTTTACCATCAAGTTGCGCCCATTTTCCAGTGTGAAAACTTGGTAGAGTTGGGCTGAGGCGAGTAGTGCAATCCATGCCCACCTTTGCGTCGGTCTTCCCTTTACCAAGGCCGCATCCGAAACAGGCACAACATCAATTTAAATGCATTTGTATGCATTTAATTTTATTTAATGGGATGCACACCCAAACTTACCAGCACTTTCCCCTTTACCACTGCATTCGCCCATCCAGATTGGGCGCAAAACAGGCATTATCCACAAAGGTCTGATTTGGGCATTCCAGCTTCTGAGGAAGTAAGCTCCAAATTTCTGGCGACTCTCTGACTCAGATTGGTGGTGGTGGAGGGGAGGGAGGCAGGTCAGATGGCTCCACTCAGATCGGTTTTGATGGGGGGTGTAGTGGATGGTGCGCAGGTGGGTCAGATGCTCCACTCAGATCAGAGGGGGTGGAAGGCAGTGGGGCAGGGGGGTTGCTGCTCTCACTCTGTCTCTGTCCCTGCTCAGTGAGGGGGAAGTGGGAGGGGGGTGTCCGCTGCCACTCTGCATGTGATTGGTAAAGTTGGGGGGAAAGGGGAGCAGAGGGCTGCAATTGGTCTGGCTATCAGGTGTGGGGATAAGGGAGTATTAATGTTGTGAGCATGTCTAAGGAGGCCAGAGGGAGGCATTATCCAGCCTGGGACAGATTGGCAGGGGAGTATTTTTCTTTTTTTATTGTGCATGAGTTGGTGGCGCAATAGTTGCAGGATTTCGATCGCGTTTAACCCAGCCCACAGGCTTCTGCAGCTTGATTTAGAATCAATGATATTTTTGCAGGCAGAGTGCGCATGGAGGCACCTAAGAATGGGTCTAAAAGTCAGATCTGAAACACCCCCAGTTTCAAGTCCGCCCAGCACTTAGAAGTAAAATGGTAAAACAGGGCCCCTTAAGTTAGTCAGAAAGTCCTTGGTAATGTTTCACTGTGAGATGCTAGTGGTCATTACTCAAGGATCAATTTCAATGGAGATTATAGGAAATGAACATTTGCAACCTTTTAAACTTTGAGGTAAATGAGAGGGAAAGATTTCACATTCCTTTGGGAATTCCCCTCAGTCTCAATGAAATGAATGCACATGATTTTCTCAATTTCAGAAACTAGACAGAAGAATAGAAACACTATGGTGTGATTCAAACTATTAGCCGATGTTTGATATTAAAGCAGGAAATAAACAATATTTTATTTGTTTATTTAAATAAATAAGTATTAGTTGCTTAGATATTTTGAGAATGAAAAAGTTTGTAATTATTGTAAATATACTGTTTATATTGAATATTGAATATTATATATTATATTGAATATTGTTTATTTCCTGCTTTAATATCAAACGTTGGCTAATAGTTTGAATCACACCATAGTGTTTCTATTCTTCTGTCTAGCTTCTGAAATTGAGAAAATCATGTGCATTCATTTCATTGAGACTGAGGGGAATTCCCAAAGGAATGTGAAATCTTTCCCTCTCATTTACCTCAAAGTTTAAAAGATTGCAAATGTACACCAGTGAGATCTGACAAAATAAAGAAAATGAATTGGACATTTCATGACACACAATACTGGGTCTGAAAATAATTGTTCAGCCAGTGCTTAAATACCTAAGGACAACTACTGTCTATTTCATTATTTACACTGGTAAAGGAAGGGAAGTTAAATTTAAAAAAAGCATCTATTTAGAAGTTCAATATGAAGGAACAGTGATGTATAGTGTCTTGACTCACCTGTGTCAGATTTAGGGACTATTCAAAAGACAGGCTGGGGAATTCCTCTTGGAAGTTTTCATGTAAGTGTTTACCCGGCTAACATCCCCTGGGCAATTGCACTGAGCAGGGAATCATTTAAATTGCTAACTTCAGATGGTTCTACCAGTTTTACATTCACAGTCAATTTGAGAGTTAGAAAGGAAAAAAACACTTCTAAAATCAGATTAACTGCTTTAAGCACCCAGACCGAGCCCCACAGGGGACACCATCCCCATCCCAAAATCCCCATGTGAACCCCCACACCCTACCCATCTTTTGCCCCATGAGGACCCACCACATTTTCCTCCCCAATCAAGTGCACCACCCCCCCCCCCACCCCGCCCCCAGTCTGATTTAATCTTGGCCTGGGTCTGACTCAAATCCCCAGTCTGAGTCTGATCCCTACTGGTCCGGATTCAGTTCTGAACCCCACCCCCATGTCTCCACTAGCTCGAGTCTGACTCTGACCCTTTCCTAACCTGATCCCATCTTCTCGCAGTCCAATTCCCCTTCGCAGTCTGTGCCCAACATTAACCCCCAGATCTCTTCCAGTTCAATTCCTGCACCCCTCTCCGAACGACTTGCTTGCTCTCCTTCCTCCCTCCTCCCCCTGGTCAATTCTCCTACACCTTCCCCCTCCTCATTGTCTCTGCTCTACCCTTCTTCCCCACTACACACCTTTGAAACTTATCTTCTCCCTTTCGGTAGTTCCTTTGAAGGCCTTCTTTATGGCAGCTAGTGCTGTAAAACAAGGGATGTCCTCCATGCCTGTGCTCCATTGGCACCATGCTGATGCAGCTGGAATCACATTTTGCTGCTCCTGTCTCACCCACCCCTAGTGAGGATGGTTGGGCGAGACAGGGGCTTTGGAGTTTCAACAAAGATAAGTGCCTCCAGAGTGGAAATCCCTCAATGATTGCCAGTCTGCAGAAGTTACAGACAAAAGTGATGCAAAACAATTGAAATGAAAAGAATGCGGCAAAGGGGCTTTATACGTCAGAGCAAAACGTTAACTTTGACAAGGATCTGTTAATAGTAAACCTGCTGAAGTGTGCTTTGCTGTAGCTTTTAACTGCATGAAGGGCCTCTTTGAGGGAACAACACATGAGAATTCCCAAAGCAGTGTTGGCACAAAATATGTTCCTAAACCATGCCCTAAACAGGCTTCAGATAGAAAACAGGACAGACCCATTAGTGAACAAAACATTAGTGTAAGTCAACACAAAGGAGTGTAACTGTTCTGTGCCCTCCCTGTGTGACAAGTGCCTGTGATGCCAACATAAAAAAGGAGAATTTTATTGCTTTAGACTTGAGTGTGTTCGAAAGATTCTCCTGAAAATCAGAGTTAAGGGGTGAAATCCCAATTGAGGTCAACAGACCTTTACATGGTCAAACCCCCGGCCACTATGATTCCCCCCTGTAAGTGCAAGTTGTGTTCTTAAGAGGTGATTTTCTTCTTTCACATGAGTGCCATGCACAGGATGTGTTTGTTGGAAGTTTGGGCTCATACTAAGCAAGATTTTCAGAAAACTATTAAAGTACATATGCACATGAATTTCTGATTGGCACTGCTACAGGCTCTCTGCCAGGACCACAAAGCATCTCAGCAACATTTTTCAAGTGTTTGTAGGCCATCTGAGAAACCCAGGATGTGAGATTGAGCTGCCTCATCCAAAAATATAAGGAAAGATTCATATTTACACTGAGCATCTCAAGACTCAACAAAATGTTCCATAGCCAAGAGAAGACTATTTGAAGTGTACTCACTATTATGATACTAGAAAGAGGCAGTCAGTCATCCTGATGTGAACTATGCCAGTGGGTGGATTTCAAATGGTTTAAAACTGGGCTCTACCTTCAGACAGTAATGTCCCTCAAAAAGGAATGTGTTAAGTCCCAGATAATCTGTTTTCCTTATTGATGTTGGTTAAGGGATAAACATTGACCAGGACAATGGGGATGGTGCTATTCTTTGTACTGTGTTATAAGATCTTATACATCCATCTGAAAGGGGCAGATGAAAGATGACACCTCCTGTGCATTCCCTCAGTACCACACAAAAGAGAAAGCTAATGTTAGGAAAAGAGTAAGACGGGGGAAAAGAAGAATTGCTGGGTCTTAATTCAATTCCATTGTGCCTATTTTACAGATGTGGAAGGGCTGTGAGGAAAATAAATGAAGCAAATGAAAATTCAGGAAATTTGTTCTGTTAAACTGGAGATTGCACATGATCAACAATTCTTCTTAACTTACCTTAATCTGGAGTAAGGAAGAGCAAAACCTGCAACTCCAGCGAGATTGAATGCATTTCATGAAAACGTCATTCATTTCACCATTGAAATGAGTGCTTTAATCATTTCAGAACTCCCTAAAAAATGGATCTGACAAATTTAGTGTTGGCCCAGGCATAAATCAGGCAGGGTGATCATTCTGCTGAAGTTATCATCTTGCACACATCCCACGTTTGAAAAAACAGTTACAATATTAGTGAACATAAGCAACAGCAATTCTCCTCTTCTTAATCCGGTATTTCTTATTTTCTCCTTCATCTCCAGTCTTCTATAACTATTTTTCTACTTTCACAGCACCTGATTATGGATTTGCTGCAGGAGAAAAAAATAAGGGATCTCTCCAGAGATGGGTCACTATTAATCTTCGAAACATTCTCTGAAGCGCCTCTGGCAAACAAACAGTCCCATTCCTTCTTCATAATTCAATGGTTTCTGAAGGAGCCATTGTGAACATATGCCATTGTTTGTATAGTGTTGACAAAGTCAAGTATTGCACTTCTGATGTTCCCAATAAATTAATTCTCGGCACTTTTCTATTTGTTGGATCAGCTGATTCTCAGAAACCAATGCCCAAATCTATTGAAACTACAGGATAAAATTGATCAACCTACTTTGAGCTTGAAGAAAAACAAGCGCAAGTTTCAAATTCAATGTTTTTGAGCAGATTTATTACCATTCCACTTTGTCCAGATCAGTTAAGAAAAACAGCTCAGTCTCAAACATTTTATGCCAAGAGTTTAGCAACTCTGACAGAAGCTGAAAACATACATAAACCCACTGCTATTTATTTTTGGAAATGTACTGAAATCTAAAATGATCCCCCGAGCATACAATCTACATTTTGCTGAGCTTACCTTTTCTTTATGCATTATGAAATTAATCTGAAAACATATTATGATCCTGGAAAGTGGTAAAACATTGGTTTTGGCGATGAATGGTTCAGGTTTTGCTCCCACACCTGAAAGAAAGGATTCCTTTTTGATGATAAGTTCTGACTGCAGAGAAATGGAGTGGTAACTTGTGCCTGATCTGTTTGTAAAGATCTGGTTGATTAAGCGCCAGGGCCCATTGGGAAAAGGGGCTTTTCAGCTTCCAGCCATTAAAAATAACCAGCTTAAAGAGTCAATATCCCCAACAACACATTGATTTTATTGAATTACTGTCAAAGCACATTGACACAGCATCTTTTCAGCCAATGTTTTCCGTCCTGGAAGACTGCAGCTCCCTATAGATAATCAAGAAAATAAGGTTTTTTAGAAGTAGTTACTGAGTGGAAGTTTTCCATGAAAAAGCTGAACTTTCCACTGAGCAGCTCCTGTTGCCCCCATGAATAGTGAAATCAGACAGCCTCTTGTTGCTTGCTCAGATCAAAATGTGAATAGAGGATTATTGTTGGCCTCTACTGACTGTGCACAATGGAATGTCTTTGTGAGTTATTTGAGCATTAAACATTTATAAAGGTAGAAACATTTAAGAAAGGGCACTTCTGCTTGACAATCACAATTTTGTTTATTGTTAGTCACAAGCTGATAATATAAAAATCCACCACCCAAGTGACCCCCACAGGTAGCAGGGAGTTCTGATTTTGGGCAAAGATGGCAGTTTCTGAGAAGCCATCCACCAATCAACCTGCTCCCTCGCATCCCCCCCACCTCAGCCCCCTCAACTCCCACCCACCACCTACCCCTCACCCCCACCCATCACTGTAGATTCCTTCCAGTTCCACTTAGTGAAAGTTAATATCAGGAGAAATGTTTAACAGGCAGTTGATCTGACAACATCAGGGACTGGATTGTTGCTCCCACTGGGGTTGGGATGAGAGGGGGGAGTAGCTAAAAAAAAGCCCAACCAGCAAACATACTAGATCCCAGCTCCATCCCACCACTGGAGTATTCTTTTCAGAAGGGGTGATAAAATACAAGACTACCCTGCCCACATGCTACCCTCACATGTGACAGCTGTCATATTGTAATGAGGGATTGAGTAGACATGTTTTGCATTCATTTATTAAGTCTAGGCACATGAAAACTGACATACTTGGGTATAAATCTTGAATAGGCTAGTTTCAGTTCTGCTTCAAAGCAGAAAACTATAACTGGATTGCATCACATACTTCCTTTCTATCATGCTACAATCCCTTTAAAACCAGTTACAATCTTCTCATTTCTTTCTTAAGATACTCCTGTCCTTCCAATTAAATATCTCTATTTATAATACACGGTCACATTCAGTTACCATTTCGTAAATGTATAAGATTGATAAATCTATGAGTATCTAAAGTGTGAAGATAATCTGCAGCTATGCCTGATCTTGTAATAATAACCTTGTCTGGAAGTTTCCATAGTTGCTTCAGTGATCTGTGCGATTGTCATTATTGAATGTTGTTCCTGGTTTCATTTGAGATCTAGTTCTTAGTACAATATGACTGTGATTGACGAGTTGGAATGGATCTGATTTTTTTCTCAATTAGATCTCAACAATCAGTCTTTTACCAATGAAGACTAACTACAGCAACATTAGACAGGATCTGTAGAGTGTAGATAGAGGGAGGCTGTTTGAGGGTAAATCAACATCCAACAATGTGGGAACATCTGAAATGTGGGGGTCTTTCAAATGTTAGTCAAATGTTGATGGGAATTCAGGACCTGTACTGTGAATATGAAGGATAAGTATGGCTAGTATCAGGAACCATGGACAATGAGGGATATTATAAGTCTTGTCAAAAAGTAAAAGGAAGCATTCATAAGGTCCAAAAGGCTCAGAAGAGATGAAGCCCTTGAAGAATAGAAAGAACATAAGAAGAACATAGGAAGGAACTTCAGGAAGGAGTTAGAAGGGCTAAAAGGGGTCATAAAAAGTCCTTAGTGAAGAGGATTAAGGGAAATCCATTTTACACATATGTAAAGAGCAAAAGGGTAGTCAGGGAAAAAGTTGGTCCACTCAAGGATAGTGGAGGGGATCTATGCATGGAACCAGAGGAAATGGGTGAGATACTAAATTAATACTTTGCTTCAGTATTCACCAAAGAGAAATGCTTAGTAGATGAAGAACCTAGGGTAGAGTGTGCAGAAATTCGGGGTCATGTCAATATCAAAAAGGAGGAGGTTTTGGGTGTCTTAAAAATCATTAAAGTAGGTAAGTTTCCAGATCTGATGGGATTGATCCCAGAATACTTAGGGAAGCAAAGGCAGGAATTGCTGGGGCCTTGACAGAAATCTTTGTATCCTCATTGGCTACAGGTGAAGTTCCAGAGGACTGGAGGATAGCTAATGTTGTTCCATTGTTTAAGAAGGGCAACAGGGATAATCCAGGAAATTATAAGCCGGCAAGTAGAGAAATTATTGGAAAAGATTCTTAGGAATAGGATTTACTCACATTTGGAAACAAACAGACTTATTAGTGATAGCCAGCATGGTTTTGTGAAAGGGAGGCTTTGCCTCACTAACTTGTTTGAGTTTTTCAAGGAAGTGATGAAGATGATAGATGAGAGAAAGGAAGTGGATGTTGTACACATGGACTTCAGTAAAGTTTTTGACATGGTACCTCATGGTAGGCTGGTACAAAAGGTGAAGTCACATGGAATCAGAGGAAAGCTGGCAAGATGGATACAAAACTGGCATGGCCATAGAAGACAGAGAGTAGCAACAGAGGGGTGCTTTTCCAAATGGAAAGTGATGTTCCACAGGGATCAATTCTGGGACATTTGCTGTTCATAGTATATAATAATGATTTGGAGGAAAATGTAGCTGCTCTGATTAGTAAGTTCACAGACAATACACAAATTGGTAGAGTTGCGGATAGTGAAGAGGATTGTCAGAGGATATACCAAGATATAGATTGGTTTGGAGACTTGGACAGAGAAATGGCAAATGGAGTTTAATCTAGACAAGTGTGAGCTAATGCATTTTAGAAGACTCAATGCATGTAGGAATTACACAATAAATGGTAGAATCCTTAGGAGTATTGACATCAGAGAGGTCTGGATCTACATATCTACCGATCACTGAAAATGATAAGGTAGTCAAGAAAGCTTACCTTCATTGATTGGGGCATTGAGTTTAAAAATTGGCAGGTCATGCTGCAGTTGTACAAAACCTTAGGTAGACCTCAGTTAAAATATTGCATACAATTCTGGTCACTTCTCTACCAGAAGAATGTGGATGCTTTGGAGAGGGTACTGAAGAGGTTTATCAGGATGTTGCCTGGTCTGGAGGGTATTAGTTATGAAGAGAGGCTGGATAAACTCAGTTTGTTTTCACTGGAACATTGGAATTTGAGAGGTGACCTGATAGAGGTCTACAAGTTTATGAGTGGCTTGGACAGAATGGATAGTCAGATGCTCTTTCCTACGGTAGAAAAATCAAATACCAGGGGACATAGGTTTAATGTATATGGGGAAAAGTTCAGACATGTATGAGACTATTTTTTTACACAGAAAGTGGTGGATATTTAGAACATGTTGCCAGGGGAGGTCATGGGAGTAGGTACAATAGCGTCATTTAAGAGGTAATTAACAAATGCATGAATAGATGGGAATGGAAGGATATGGACTCCATAAGTGCATACAGTTTTAGTTTAGGCAGGCATCATGATCGGCACAGGCTTGGACGGCCAAAGGGTCTATTCCTGTGTTATTCTTTTCTTTGTTCTTAGCTTGTAATTACTTTACAGGGCCTTAGTTCTGAACAAATCCTTGTCACTTTGGTCGGTTGCCTAGTACCTGGATGAGTTTGTCCCAGCTGTAAATTTGAAAATACTGTACCTCTATTTTTACTGTGCATCTTAATCATCTTCTCTTGCAGTTTTATAAGTTGCTAAGAGTACAATGGGGAAGAGTAGGTAAATTGGTATGCACTGGTCTGCCAAACATGAGCTCTGCCAATGATGGAATAGTTGCATTTAAAGGAGTCATTCTCAGATGTAATTCTGCAATGTGCAAATCTTGCTTGCCCTGACCACATTGAGAACTATGGATGTCACATGTGAATCATCCATTCAGCTTGGCTGTTAGGTCTAGGGAAATGAGGGGTACAAGTAATATGATTAATATTTCAATTCTCATCAAATCTTGAAAAGGTTTGCCATAAATTGTGGACCATCAACTGCAATGAGCTCTGTAGATACACCAAACAAATTGAGAAAACAATACACAAAATAGAGTATATGTGACAGTTGTGCTTGACATATTGTGCAATTGTTGAATACTAGGGTATTTGGTAAGGTAGTTGATGATGATGATGATGATGATGATGATGATGATGATGATGATGATGATGATGATGATGATGATGATGAGGAAATCAGTGCCAGGAATATGGAAAAGCTCAAATGTGATTTTGGGCCAATGATGTGTAGGAACCAATAGTCTTTTGTGTGGACTTAGCATAGGCTCATGACATGCCTAACACATCTTAATGATTGCTCATACCCAGCCAATAGGCTAATTCTCTTGTCATCCTTCATTTTTGATTTATGTCCAAGCATGATTGATGAATTTGTTGAAGAATACCAAATCACAAAGATTGATAATCTGCTGCATTTAAAAAATGACTTCCTGTGAGATGCCCAGCTTGTCCCAGTATGGACAAAATGATTTTATGTGTTTGTGATATGTTGAATTGATTGAATCAGACCATTCGCCAATGATGATTTTTCATAGTTTGTACAGTGTGGAACCTTTCACCATGTCTTGTTGTAGCTACTCGCATTTGCGTTGCACAAAATGTGCTCAGTCAGTTCAAGGACTTGCACTCTTTAGCAAGTGTAACATTGCAGCTCCCTTCAAACTGCCAATTTTGTTGAAATCTTTTAGATATTTTGATGTTAGGTCATGTACTGATGCAATGAGGCAGTTTCTGAGGTCAACTTGTTGTTTGAGGTCTGACTAATTGCATGAATTGTCACCTAGTGTGAGATCATGGCATGTTGGTAGACCTACAATTGTTGAGCCTTTATTTTCCATGATGTCAAATATCCCCCAGATTGATTTTACTTGCATTCCAGGATGATGCATCTTGCTCATGGAAACATTGAGCTGTTGTGCATTGAAAGTTGTGCACTAGTAGGTTTCACCATAGTCTTCCATATCTGTTGATATGTATCTCTTAGAATTTGCATGGATAGTATGTTTGCCCTTGCCCCATTTCAATGTTGGACAATGAGAAATAGTTACCAACTCCCTTAGGGGAGATAATTTGAATTTTGGCAAACATTCTGAATCACGAGATGGCATCTACATTTTCCAAAAGATTGATGGAATGAAGCATGTGTTCAATGCTTTTCATCTCATTGCGCACATTATCAATATTTCCAGATTCATCAATCATCTCATATATGTTTCTGATGTGATACAGGATGGTCATTCATACTGGCTGAAGGTACCCATTATTTTGATCAGTGCACAGTTGTATCAGCCTTTGCTCCAGTGAATTCCCTTTGCTAATAGCCCTTTCTGCCAAGAACTTTAAAATATTACTTAAAAGCTGGGCGTTATCTTAGTATATGCAGAAAGCGTCATCTTCCATATCTCTTGCTAGCTTTGAGTGCTCTAGGATTTTGTAACAACTGGGATTGTAATTAGGACAGTAAATTTAATTGACCTGCAGGGATCACTGTGTAATTACATTCATCCTTGAATAGCTCTTCAATGCCACATTTTTTTGGGTTTGTCTAGCAGACCTTTCTGGAACATTACCACAGAATGGATGTGCTCACAAACTCCACAATTCTGTCTGCTAGTTCTGCTTTTGAAAAATCACAGTAAGCACCCTTCTCCCTACATCTGCTGATGAAGTGGTCTTTGCATTCTATAGATTGTTGTCAAAATGACAAAGAACTCTAGTTGATGAATACAGAAGTCTAATTTGATTCTGAACTGGTCTTCCAATATAGTCGATATCTTTTGGGGATCCTTCAGCTCTTTTGTTGTTAATCCCGACCTGTTCAGCCTGTGTAGGTTTTCATTCCCAATTGTTACGTAAATTTTAATGGTTTGCTTGTCTGCTTCAGACATATCGGAATCAAAAGCAGTTTGTTACTCAGTTTAAACATTTTAAATTTGAAAAGTAGGTCAGCTGCATCCCAATTCAAATGGGGGTATTTTGTGGACATTTTGACAATATCTCTTTGACCTTCCTTTTCTGTAGTAATCTGGTTGAGTTTCAGTGTAGCCATTTTCACACACTATTCCAAAATCTCTGGCCTGATTTGTAGGATTTTGATTTTATTTGATCGATTCGCCTTTGCTCACTCTCGATCCAGCCTGGACCCTGATCACTAGCCTTTCCAGATTGAGCTAACTGGGTACTGGTCCTCTTGATACACTATCACACTTAAGGAGCTGACAATCATTCACTGCAATCTCAGCACCAGAGATCTGTTTGCTTACCAGCTCTTCTTTGGAGCACTGAGTCTTCAAAGCTTGTTTGCACAGTTAGCACACTAACTGTGCAAACAAGTTAGTGTTTCTCAACACTACTCAACACTGCCATTCAGTAGCATTCTGATCAAAATATCAAGGATCTTCTCATGCCATGGAGTGCAAGCAAAGATTGTTCACCATGTGGCACTTATTCTGACAGTTGCTGCCACAAGGAGCACCTTGTCATTCAGAAGGAAGTACTACAGCACACCATGTTGTATTTCTATAATAATACAAAGGCACAAATACTCAGGAAGGATCATATATATACAGTGTGGGTTCATTTATTAATTCTAGGTACATGAGAACCAGTATACATGTTATACATCTTGAAGACACCAGCAGCAGAGATGTCTGTGTGCTCTGCTTAAGAGTGAAACTAAAACTGAATCACATGACACACTTTCTTTCTCATGATATCATGTTGCAATCGCTTAAAGATATATTACAATAGCAGGCACTCAGCATGGTTCACTGAGAGGCCATTGTGACCAAGAAAAGGAGATTAACTGCAATTTCCCTCTCAGCTTGCAGGTTCCCACGGGTGGTGGAGACCAGTTTAAGTACCCAGAGGCAGTAAATGGCAGCAGGCTGAAGTGAATTATGGGGAAATGGGATGGGGTTTGAGGGGGAGAGGGGCAATGTCCCAAGCCAGCCTAAGGACACTCTCTGCCTGCCTAAGTGCAAGAGTGCCATAGTCAACCCTTAGAGAGGGCATCTTCATCTTGAAACATCCTCTCTGCTATTTACCTTCATTGCAGTCTGCTGTTCATTTCACACCTACCTCTGGAACCCATCTATCATTCTTAATTTGACGGAAAACTTGCTTTGAGGTCAAATAGGGGGATGGCCCTGTAAAATTCACATCTCTTTCCTCAAAGAGAAAGGTGGGTTTAGCACCTGGAATGACAGAATAGGCTTGAAGGGCCACATGGGCTTATTCCTGCTCCTAATTACTATGTTCATGTGAAACATACTCCACCTCCACTTACTGCCCCAGAAACAAAGTCCAGTCCCAATATATCTTTACCTAAAGTTAAAATTAGTTTCTGTTTGACTAGAATGGAGTAAAAATCTCAAAATCAAGCCCCACTAGCCAAAATTGCACTTTCTCAGTCACTTTAAAATCATTGAATAGGATCATAGGATCCCTCCAGTGCAGAAGGAGGCTATTCAGCCCATCAAGCCTGCACTGGTAACAATCCCACCCAGGCCCTATCCTCGTAACCGCACACATTTACCCTGCTAATCCCTCTGACACTAAGGGACAATTTGGCATGGCCAATCAACGTAACCCACACGTCTTTGGTCTGAGCGAGGAACCACGAAGAAAACATGCAGATTCCTTACAGACAGTTTACCTGAGGCCAGAATTGAATACCGGGTCTCTGGTGCTTTGAGTAGCAGTACTAGCCACTGTGATACTGAGCCACCCCTAATTGCATGAGTCAAAGCCTAGAGCCAGTTAAGTATACTATTGGAAATAAACTAGTTAAAACTGCACAGCACACTGGTCAGCTTCCAGATGCTTGGCTAGGACCATTGATTTGCCGAATTGCTGGGAGCTGGCTGGGAGGAAAATGAAGCTGCAGTGATAAATCTACCCCTTCATGCTCACAGTGCCAGCCTGGTCAAACATGAGCTGTACACAGAAACTTTGTGAAACTGCTCTTTCTTGAGTATCACTTTACTGAACCTGCTATTGTTGAAAATCTTGATTCAGAAATTCCAGAAACAGTTGTGTCAACTTAAAGCTACTGGTTCAAAAAATTATCTATCCTTATCTTAAAAGCATTCAAAAAGATGGCCTCAACTGCTTCACCAGGCCCGGAATTCCACAGATTCACAACCCTGTGAGTAAAGAAGTTTCTTCTCAACCCAATCCTAAATTTGCTGCCCTTTATTTTGGAGTCAATCCTCTCAATTCCAGAATCAACCTAATGAATCTCCTCTGCACCCCCTCCAGTGCAGGTATATCCTATCTCAAATAAGGAGACCAAAACTGTACACTGTACTCCAGGTGTGGCCTCACCAGCACCTTATACAGCTGCAACATAACCTCACTGTTTTTAAACTCCATCTCTTGAACAATGAAGGAGAAAATTCCATTAGCCTTCTTATTACCTGCTGCACCTGCAAAGCAACTGTTGAGATTCCTGCACAAAGACATCCAGGTTCCTCTGCCAGCAGCATGCTGCAGTATTTTACCATTTAAATAATAATCCATTTTGCAGTCATTCCTACCAAAATGGATAAGCTCATATTTACCAACGTTGTACTCTATTTGCCAGACTCTTGCCCACTCACTTAGACTATCTATATCCCTTTGCAGACTTTGAGTGTCCTCTGCCACTTGACTTAGTGTCATCTGCGAATTTTGACACACTACACTTGGTCCCCAATTCCAAATCATTTATGTAATTTTCAAACATGTACTCAGCCATGCTGAAGTGTGCCAGGCCTCTTTGATGTGCTATGTATCTCTCAGATCCAGGGCAGTAAACCCAGTCCTGTTGCACCATTCCCAATGATTCAAATGATTCAGAAGTTCCCTTTGGTGAGTACTCCTGTGGACTGCAATAATAAACTTTATTGCTCCCTCTACTGGTCCACAGGTTCATGCCTGTTTCTATGTATATTAAGAAGGTAAAATTTATACGGGGAGGTGAGTAAGTGCCGTGGAAGGATTGTGACACTTAGAGCCCTAGCGGTCATGAAAACGTGGTAAGGTCAGGTGTGAGACCATAAGCGCGATTTGTGTCGGCGCATGGCTACTTTACTGAGACCCAGAAATGGCCGTGATCCAAATCGTGCCCAAAACGGGTGCATTTGCACCCGTTTAAATTTGCATGCATTTAAATTGAATTAATGAACTGCCCATTCAACTTTATCAGCATTTCCCCCCTTACCACCACATTCACCGATCCAGAATCGTGCCAAAACTTCCCTGCTGAATAAAAGTCTGAATCAGATGCTCCAGTTGCTGAAGAAGTGAGTTCAGAGCTTCCAACAGCTCTCTGACTCAGATGAGTGATTGGGGGCATTTGGGGGCGTTTGTGGGGGGGGGGGGTGGTGGAGGAGGTGAGTCAGATCATTTTCTGGTTGGGGAGGTGGGAGGGGAGTAAGGCCACATCATGGTCTGATTGGGGATGGGAGGAAAGGTCAATTGTTGTCTGGTTGGGAAGGGGAGCAAACATTGTTTAGTGGGGGAGGGGGGGTGTGATCATTTTGTCTGGTGGAGGGGGAGGAGGCAGGGCATATCATTCTCTGGTGAGGGTGTGGGAAGGGAGGAAGAGGTGGGTCAGATGTTCCTTTTGTGGTGGTGTGGGTGGGGGTTGAGTGAGGCCAGGTCATTCTCTTGGGAAAGGGGCAGTGAGGCCAGATCGTTCTTGGGGGTTGGGGGGAGTGGTGTAAGGTGGGTAAGACGTATCTCTGGTGGGGGGGGTGCAATTGCTCACTGGTGGGGGCGGGGGACAGATAGATCTCTGTGGGGTGTGGACAGCAAGGGGGAAGTCCCACTGCCACTCTGCAGGCAATTGGTGGGAAGAAGGGGACATGAGGTTGCGATCAATCTGGGTAGCAGAGGATGTGGGGATAGATAACGGATTCAGTGATGTATGTAGGGGCCAACGCTCCCACTTTTCACTGCCGGGCCGCTTTCTCCACTTTCTGTGGCCTGACAACAATCTGACAAGGGTGCGCTTTTTCAAATTTTTTTCTAACCACACATGCGCACTTCAGAGCTCCGACCGTTTTGGGTGTGCTAAGTCTCACTCATAATCTGATTCAAACCCACGATTTTCTTTTCAGGAAGAGTGCATATGGGGGCACCTGGAAGCAGATTTCCAATTCTGATCTAAATTGCACCCAAATTTGGCACTTGGAATGAAAATGGTAAAATCAGGCCCTTTGTGTGTTCTTTCTAAAGATATCATTGTTATAATAATTTAATAGGGTTCTAGGTTTCCCAATCTTAATTCACCTGTCCAGAAGGAGTTCAGCCAATTGAAGGCATCGGATCTTTGATATCCTTAATTACTGAGATTATTCCAGTCCTCAGATTGTCAGAGGCCCAATGTATGACTCAAGAAGCATGTTGGGGCCCTGTGGAAGTCCTGACACATGAACCTACATGGGAATTTCCTGAGAAATTGAAACTTACAACTGGCAATTCTCCTGCTCCCCTGGGATCCTGTGCAACTGTCTCTAACTCTGAGCTGGAGTTTGGAAACTTGGGAGAAACTCATAATGCTCACCTAAAACCTAGTCCAGCATCTGGGTAACCACACAACATACACCTCCCCACCCCCCACCCTCATAATCAGCACCCACAATTAGTCCCTCTGAATCTGCAATTACTTCCAACTAACCTCTGACACGCCCACCTGACCTATTCCTTGAATATCACTCTGACCAATTGACTGTACCTCATGAACTGACCTGATGACTTTCCGACCTTCTACTCCTCAAGTTCATCTGACTGAATTCCTCATCCTGACTATGCCTTCCAACTGGAGCTGACAATCAGCATAAACACGCTCGCCCCAATCCCACGACCTGACTTCCCTGCCTGAACGTCCAGCTACCGTCCAGACCCAACTCAACTATAACTCTGACCTGACTACATACCGGCCCACTGACCTATCTACCCACCTATCCACCTACCCACTGATCCACTTACCCAATTTATCCGCACCCACCTTCTCATGTTACCCACTTAATCACTTACCCACCTCACCAACCTGTCATGTCACTCACCCACTCATCCACATACTCACATCCATGCACTAACATTCAAAGACCGGGACATTTGAGCTGACCATATGGCAGCTAGTACCATAAAAAGGGACATTGCATGCCACACATTTCTGTGAAAGCAGGGTTCAGAAGATGCTGCAAGAAAAGTACAGCAGCATTGAGTTGCAGTAATTTATCAGGCCAGTGGCAATCCGCTTGTGAAAGAAAAAGATGATCAAAGTGAATCTTCATAGTTTTACTGGGATAATGATAACGAAGAAGAAATTGCAGAACATACTCTCTGCCACTAAATGTCACTGTTGCACTTTGTAATAATAACATAGACTATTTACAATATATTGTTGCAGACATCTGAGATTATAATATGCTTGGAGGTATATTTAACTGGGACACAAATCAATGTGCACACAAAGACATCTGGAATTTTAGGTGTAAATATCTTCTGCACATTATTACAAAATCTCCAAGTCCCCTTTTTATTGAACATCTATCAAACTATTTGCTCATGAAACTGGCCCTAGTTCGACATTCAAATGTGAATGTTGTGCAGATCTGTATATTTGGAGAGTGGGTATGAATTGTGATCAGATTTCAAGTGCTCAGATACATTAGCCACCTAAAGAAGGCTAAAAATCAGCTGATCCAGGGTAAAGGTGGCATCGTTCTTTCTCCTACTAACCAACCATTTCCCAGAAGCAAAATCATGGAAATGCCCTAGGTGGCATGCGGCACATTGGTCAGCCCTGCTGCCTCACAGGGCCAGGGTTCGATTCCCAGCTTGGGTTACTGTTTGTTTGGCTTTTGCACATTCTCCCTGTGTCTGTGTGGGTTTCCTCCAGGTGCTCCGGTTTTCTCCGACAGCTCAAATATTTGTGGGTTAGGTGGATTGGCCATGATAAATTGACCCTAATGTCAGGGGATTAGTAGGGTAAATATAGGGGATTACGGGAATAAGGCCTTGATGAAATTGTGGTCAGTGCAGACCTGATGATCTGAATGGCTTCCCTCTGCACTGTAGGGATTCTATGATTCTGGTCCAAACTGGAGTTCCAATTCAAGGTACAAGACCAGTTCACACCATATTCTACTGCTTTTTCCTTTTGAGTTAGCACTCAATTTTGGAAATAAATGTTAAAAGATTATTTTTATTGCCTCAGTCAATGCTTTATACTATTATTGAGAAGGAAGAACAAGAAAGAGGAAAGTAACATTTGAAGATAATATGATCCAGAGGTATATTGGCATCAAGTTGCATTCTAGGTGTCAAAAGAGTTGGCTATCTAATGTCTGTGATTCACAAATGATGCCATCAGCTACCTGTATGGCTTGCCTAGATCAATCTGAGCCAAGATTAGTGCAAGATTAGTCAAGAGGCTGTGAGAGACTCCGTTCAGCATGTGATTGATGTTCCCTTGGACTCAGTGGTTTAATACATTTGGAGTATCAGCAATGATGCAAAGGCAGGGAGTAGTAAGCTTCTACAGTACTGCTGGCTTCCCCAAAGTTCTGGGGAATATACATGCTGCTAAAATCTTCCCTTCTGACTCCCCTCCAAAGCTACATAAACTGCAAGAATCTCCATTCCCTCAATATTCAGAAATACTGCAATGTCTGGCTGCACATAGTGGCATAGAACCTTATATATTGGAAGGAAGTCATTGGCCCATTGCACCAATGCTAGCCCTTTGTCAGAGTTTTACAATTAGATCTGCTCCCCTGCTTTCTCCTCACAGCACTACAAGATATTCCTTTGTTTCTATGTATACACATTATGCAGGCGATGACATATGTTTTCCTGTCCCACACATTGAGGTGGAGGAGACAGGGCAAGATTGTAGTCACTACATTATGGGAAGGATGTGGTTGCATTGGAGTGAGTGTGCAGAGGAGATTCACCTGAATGCTGCCTGGGCTGGACTGTCTTCGTTTATAGAAAGATTGGATAGGCCGGGGCTGACTTCCTTGAAGCAGTGAAGATAGAGAGGGGACCTGATAGAAGTGTATAAGATTATGTGGTGCATAGATAGGGTGGATAAGAAGGCACTTTCTCCATTAATAGACAGATCAGTAACCAGGAGGCATAGATTTAAGATACAAGGTAGAAGGCTAATAGGAGAATCAAGGACAAACTTTTTCACCCAGAAGGTGGTGGGAGCCTAGAATGCACTGTCTGAAAGGGTGATTGAGTCAGAATAAGTATTTGGATATTCATTTGTCCTGGTGTAACCTCCTGGGCTATGGGCCAAGCACTGGAAAATGGGATTGATGTAGTCAGAGCTTTGCTGACTATCATGGACACAATGGGCCAAATGGCCTCCTTCTGTGTTGTGGACATCTACGAATCTAGGTCACGGCATGATGGATATGGAAACAGATGCCATGTGGGTGTCCTAGATCACCTTTGTATTTAAAAAGGATCTGCACTGTAGTGAAGTCAGAGGGTCCCTAAGGCTACTTTTATTGGTCAGTTAGAAATCAACAGATACTATGATGTATCCATGTACAGTAATTGTTTGATATTGCAGTTAATACTGCTCTCCTGTACTAGCTTAGAAGAAGCAGAGAAATAAAGTTCAAGGACTACAATCACATGGACAAACACTGGAGATGTGAAATTGTCTGTGTCAGGTTTTATTTGGGAGGTAGCACACCTTAGTCATTGCATCATTATAAAGCTGCAGTCTCCATTGGCACTGCTCTTCCATTATTACCAGTTTTGTATATGCAGAGGATGATAGCAAACCTGGGTAGCAGGCAGATGGCTCTCTCAATCCAATCCTTGATGCTGCTTCATCTTCTTTAAGTCAAATTCCAGGAGATAACTAAAAGTATTCAAGTGATCCCTACCACAGTAAACTTTCAGTCTCAAGAAAATCTGTGAAAGAATTCTGACAGACAAGAATCTGGCTCAGTATTAATAAGCTTTTCATATGGTTCATGGCCCCTTATATACTATTACCAATGCCAGAAACAACCACAACAAGCTTAATGCATTGGTTAACCATAATAGGGCATGAAAGGCTCAGTATTTTCACAATTATTTTTGACAAGTTGGAAAGTGTGAGTTTACCATACTTCCCAGATTGCATAGGACTACTACACATTTGTTAATGCTATCAGAATTCAGTCTTGCAGCAATTCCTATATTATGTATTTCAATATTCCTTTTCCTTCCATTGTATCCGATATTTGGTATTTCATAATTTTCAGATGATTTCACCCTTTTGTACCAGTAAAACATAAAAATGAATCATTAGAATTTTCAGTGACAATCCTGCCAGCTTCAAGCACGTTATTCCAAGTTATGCTTAACCAGTTGTAATACCCTTAATATATGACTGAAATATACACATTTAAAATGCAGCAGTTAAACTATACAGGAATAAAACTGTCTCATGCAGAATCTAATGAAGAGTGATTAAGTGTTCTGTAGTTGTCGTCTGCAGCCTTGAAACTGCAGGCAAAAGACTGGTTAGTGTGCCTGCAGACAAAAACTTTCAGTCTTCTTAGTAAGGTTCACTGGACTGAGGGATAGTTTCTTAGCATTCGGGAAAAAAACACACCTCCTGCCAAGATTTGGCATACTCCACATGGCATCAGTTGTTTTCTGTATGAAGTGCTTAAAATGCGATTTGTAATTGTCACCAGTAAAGAGAAAGATATTATATGTAATTTGGTGGTAACTGTAACTGGAAATATAAAGTCCTGCAAGGAAAAATGCTGTTTTGGAAAAAAAATGAGCTGGGGAAAGACCTATATCCAAAGACAGTTATCTCTCTCATTTACTTTTTGCAGAGATAAAGGTACCTAAACACTTTTAGTATAAATATTATGTTATGTCTGGAATTAATATATAGATTCATGGGTGGTGGTGGCACATTGCCACTTACCATTGGGCACAGAACAGTCCTCCTTTTTTTCCCATTTTCCATAAGCACGACGAACTGTTCAGCTTTAAACAGATCTCAGTTATCAACATGAGGCAAAGTGAAGAATGTCTCCCTGTTCCTGGCACTTTTGCCAAAGGTGGGGCCCACCCCACACCAGTTATTGGAATTGTTTTCATCTTTTAAGGAAAATCGGCTCTCTGTAATGTATAACAAAAGAGCAAAAGTGCTGGAAATACTTAACTGGTGAGGCAACATGTGGAAGGGATAGAAAAGCTAACACTTAAGATAGAATTTGACAAAGTCCTACATAAGAGATTAGTGTGTAAAATTAAAGTCCTGGAATTAAGGGTAGTGTATTAAGATGGGTAGAAAACTGGGTTGTCTGACAGTAAACAAAATAAGAGTAAACGGATCTGATTCTGAATTGCAGGCAGTGATTAGCAGTGTACTTCCAGGATCTGGATCAGCATTAATCATAATGAATAATGGAGCAGGCTCAAAGGGCTGAATGGCCTACTCCTGCACTTAGTTTCTATGTTTTTATGTATCTGCACCAGCTCTCTGAATGAAAACCACGGCTTAGTGCCATTCTCCTGCCTTTTCTTATGATGGTGACTGTAGTTTCAATGGTTTAACCTATCATTTTCTGCAACTGATAATTACAATGCAAGGGTATTTGTCCCAAAAATTCATTATTAATTGCTGTTCTGCAGAACAACACATTCAGAATAGTGGAAATGAATACATAGGGCCTGATCTTACCATTATGTACTTCGTAAAGTCGGGCGTGAGGTCACTAATCAATCGCCCACCCGCATCCACGCAGATGCCCAGTTTACCAAGACCCAAAAATGGCAGCAATCTAATTTACACCTGAAACAGGCGCAATGGTGATTTAAATGTATTTGCATGCATTTAAATTGAATTAATAGGCTGCCCACTCAACTTTACCAACATTTCCCCATCTACCATCATGTTCATCCGTCCAGATTCAGTGCGAAAAGACATGCTGGGGAAAGGTTTTTTTCGGTGCTCCAGCTTCTGAAGAGGTAAGTGCAGAGCTTCCAGTGGCTTTCTGAGTCAGATTGATGGTGGTGTGGAGGGTGGGAAGGATGGGGGTGGTGTGGGGTGGGGGTGGGGGGCAGATCATTCTCTAGTGAGGGGAGAAGGAGGAGGAGGTGGATCAGATATATCTCTGATGAGGAAGACCAGGGAGGGAGGAGGGACACCAGATCGTTGTCTAGTGGGTGGTGGTGGTGAAGACGGGGGGAGAGGGAGCTTGTGTGGGAGACCAGATCGTGTCTGGTGGAGAGGGGGGAGGGGGAAGGAGGCAGGCCAAGTGTATCTCTGACAGGGGCGGCAAGAGAAGGGAAGCCAGATCATTGTCTGCTGGTGGGAGGCGGGGTAATTGAGGGAGACCGGATCATTATCTGGTAGGGAGGTGGAGGGGTGGAGGGAAGGGAGGAGAGTTAATTCCATCCCATCACATTTCTAATGCCTGCTATTTAGATAATATTTCATTTGCCATGAATGTTGCTTTTTTCTCCCTCTACACCAGCAAGTTCAGAAGAAGTAGAAATTATCTTATTATCATTTCCCAAATTACAATTTACGACAAGCTGGGTGTCGCTAAACACAACAGCAAAGTTTGTTGTATCAAGCAATGGTTATTTGTACACACACCTATATATCTCATTACACAACTTCAATAAAGGCCTGGATGTGTACCTCTGTGGATTTTGCAAGTATAGATAGCAGAGAGAAGGGATTCCACAGCTATAATAGTGCACATGCACTTAATTAGTAAAACTATCAAAGTATTGGCTGTGAGTACGTGAAATATACTGTGAGGGAAGCCAGATGGATCTCCGTTGCGGGGGGGTGTCCACTGCCATTCTGTGGGTGATTAATGGGGAGCAAAGAAGGCAGAAGGTCGCAATTGGTTTGAGTAGTGGGCGGGCTGGGTGGATAAGAGGGACAGTTATGTTGTGGGAGTGGGACTGTGTCTGTGAGGCCATCACTCCTGCTTTTCACTCCTGAGCAGTTTTATCCACTTCTTGGGGCCCAGGAGCAATGTAACAGGGATGCGATTTACAAATTCTTTTCCTCACTATGCGTGCACGGTTCAGAACTCTGATCGTTTTAGGTGCAATAAACCCCACCCACTGTGCAGTTCAGACCTGTGTTTTTTTTTCAGGCTGAGTGCATATGGGGGAGCCTGAGGGCAAATTTTCAAGTCAGATCTGAATTATGACCAGATTCAGCATTTAGAATCAAATAGTAAAATCGGGCCCATATTCACCATGTTATGAAGGGAACACCCACGTTGCTCACTTATTAATACGTTTGGATTCCGTTTTAATTCTGCAAACATCCATGACTTTTTATATTTATTTAGAACTGTTTCAGCACAAGCCTAAATACTTCCAAATGGGCTTAACAGACCTATCCAACAAAATAATAGTAAACCTTGGCAAAGGAATTAGATTCCATTACTGATTGCTTTTCAGGTGCTCTCTATCTGTGTTCCTAGTTCAAAGATTATGTGAATATTTATAGAAGAATCTTTAACCCATTATGATAATAAATCACAGTTCTGATATCGCATCCGAAGTTATCTATGAAAGAATGTGAGGCAAATTCAGTGAGAAATAAACTTTTCTCTTGTCACATGATGACATTGTACTATCAATGCTTCTGTTAGAATAGCAGCAGTGAATGTGTGTATGAGAAAGAAAGAGAGGGACAGAGATTTTATTAACACCAAGTTATTCTAGTGCAGCTACCTGACAATTTATAAATGTTTTCCAGGTGTTCCTTGTCCAGCAAAAGCAAGACAAATCTAATGTGGCCCATTATCATCCCAACAGCCTCCTCCTAGTCACCAGCAAAATAATGGGCAGAATCATCAATTGTCCATCAAGTATCAATTACTTATTATCTTGTGATTTAGAGTTAGTATGCTTAATTCATGAATCTCTGTCAGATTACTTTAGCAAGATACTGAGAGCTACAAGTTAAACTGGTATTTCATTCTGTAATGGTCCAGATAGTCACCCATGCAATAGGAGGTAACACAAAGAACATAGAACATAGAACATAGAACATTACAGCACAGAACAGGCCCTTCGGCCTTCGATGTTGCGCCGACCAATATAAAAAGCAATGCCCCTCCAAACTAAACCATTCCCTTCTCTTCCATATACTTATCAACTAACCTCTTAAACGCCACCAAACTTGGCGCATCTACAACTGCTGCAGGCAGGGCATTCCACTCCCGAACCACCCTTTGGGTAAAGAACCTACCTCTGATATCCGTCCTATAACTATCACCCCTTAATTTAAAGCTGTGTCCCCTCGTGCTAGCTTTCTCCATCCTAGGAAAAAGGCTATCACTGTCCACCCTATCTAAACCTCTAATCATCTTATATGTTTCGATCAGGTCCCCTCTTAGCCGCCTCCTTTCTAACGAAAACAACCTCAAATCCCTCAGCCTCTCTTCATAAGACCTGCCCTCCATACCAGGCAACATCCTGGTAAACCTCCTCTGTACCCTCTCCAATGCCTCCACATCTTTCTTATAATGTGGGGACCAGAACTGCACACAATACTCCAAGTGCGGCCGCACTAGAGTTTTGTACAGTTGCAACATGACGTTGCGGCTCCGAAATTCAATCCCTCTACCAATAAAAGCCAAGACTCCATATGCCTTCCTAACAACCTTCTCGACCTGACTGCCTACTTTCAGGGATCTATGCACATACACACCAAGATCCCTCTGTTCATCTAGACTGCTAAGAATCCTACCATTTGCCCTATACTCTACACATTTATTATTTCTGCCATAGTGCATTACCTCACACTTTTCCACATTAAACTCCATTTGCCACCTCTCGGCCCAGCTCTGCAACTTGTCCAAGTCCCTCTGCAAACTATAACACCCCTCTTCACTATCTACCACTCCACCGACTTTAGTGTCATCTGCAAATTTACTAATCCATCCTTCAATACCCTCATCCAGATCATTTATAAAAATTACAAACAGCAGGGGCCCCAAAACAGACCCCTGAGGTACACCACTTGTCACCGAACTCCAAGATGAATATCTCCCATCAACCACCACCCTCTGTCTTCTACCTGCTAGCCAAAGGGCTTTACTACTCTTGGTACTAGTGGTGTGCGTGTCTCCACGTTATTTTGGTTTGACTTTGAATGACTATGCTACAAGTGGCTTTCGTTTGCATTTCTTCCGATAAAATGTGGGTCTCCGCAATATATTTGAGCTCTCTTTCTCATTTCATAGAAGGGTGATCACACAGTTGGTTATGTTCTTAAAGGTTTCTTTCTACATGTTCTTATTTTGTCTCACAGTGATTCTCTGTTAGTAATGTCCTGCAGGAAACAACAAAAGCTGAAGTTCCTTTTAAATCACACCATCAAAAAGCAAGTTCTTCTTTATCAAGATGTCAAATACCTAGGTAGTATCAAATCTTGGTAAGCATGAGAATCATCATTTATATAGGCAACTTACACTTTAAACTACAGAATAGAATGTTTCATACAACCCAGAATAAAATACGGTTAGGTATATGTAAGACTGTCTTTGAAGTGGACATTAATTTCTCTAACAATCAGTCCAAAATGATTTCTAGTTTCTGAATGTTTACTTCTGTGCTTTTTCTTTCTTAACTGGCAACTTCTAAATACAGAATTCTCCTTTGTGGTGAATGTATGACTGTGGATCCCCCCTGTACTGCAAGATAGATGAATCTTCCAACTTTATTTCAAGTTTTCACTTTTGAATCCAAGTGCAAACTTCGATCCACATTCTGGCATAGTGAAGCAAAGAGAATTTCAACAATTCACTGTTCTCCTTCTCCCAAAGTCTAGCAGATTAAATTGCCTATGAGTTTTCAGGGCCATCTTAGAAATCCTTTCCCTTTGATAGCCAATTTCTATTGCAACATGAATCACATGGGGCCTTGTAGATATGCTGATTAACTGTCCTTGAGAATCTAGCTCTCTTTCATCTTGGAGTTAAATGGACAGTTTTAAATACAATTAACAGTTGTATTTAACCCAACTTCTCAATTTTTCCTGGGACTTTGGAGAAACAATCTGGAATTTTACCGTCTTGCCTGCCCAAGGCTCATAAAATCCCACCTGAGGCCAACAGAGAATGCCATTCTGTGAAGGGGGCAAGGCAGTAAAATTTAGCACATAGACTATTGCCATTGTCTCCAAGGGTAGACACCTTTCACCTAATTCCCAGTAAAGTAATCTGGGCTCCTTGTTGATCTCTAGCAATCAAGTCATCCAGACCTATAGAATCATAGAATCCCTCCAGTGCAGAAGGAGGCCATTTGGTCCATTATTGCTGCATTGACAACAATCCCATCTAGGCCTCATCCCCATGACCTCATGTATTTACCATACTAATCGCTCTGACAATAAGACTCAAATTACCAAAGCCAATCCACCTAACTTGTACATCTTTAGAGTGTGGGAGGAAACCGTAACACCCAAACATGGAGGAAACACATGCAGACATGGCAAGAATATGCAAACTCCACACAGACACCATCCGAGGCTGGAATTGGACTAGGGTCTCTGGCATTGTGAAGCAGCAGTGCAGATTTCAGAGCTGTTCACATGACTCTCTTCATGTTACCATAAACTAAAGACTCAATCCCAAAATGTAACAATCTCATAAACCTCACAATTATAACAAGTGGCTTCTCCAGATTCAACTGGAAACTTCACCCTCAACTTAGAGGAATGTTGTGTGTAAAGCATGTGTGTGCCTTGATTGACCTCCCTCTTACACAGATCTTAAGTATCATGTTGTTCTAATACTAATATTGATTTCTCTTTCTCTAGAAACACCACATGAAGCTGAAGCTGAGTCTTTTGCTTGGCAGCAGCTCAGGCAGAGGTGGAGAATATTGCCAAAGAAACAACATCACTTGATTTTATCCTTCCAAGCAGCAGAAAAGAGACCTGTAAGATCCAGATAGTGATTTCAAAAAGTCAGCACTGGGATTCTCCAGCAGTAATAAGTTAGTAGGAGCAATGGAAGTAGAAAAGCAAAGCCCAGGAAATGATTCACCATATACCAAGATCAGGTCCTGGGTCTGCTGGGGAGGAGAGGAGTACAAGCTTTAGCGATTCAGCAAAAACACTTTAAATGCTAAAAATCTGTAAAATAAATTACAATGCTGGAAACATTCAATACTTCAGGTAGCATAAGTGGAGAAATAAACAGATTAACATTCCAAGTCAATGATCCTCCGGCCTGATGAAGTATCTTCAACCTTGAATGTTAACTCGGTTTCTCTATCCACAAATGCTGCCTGATCTTTGAGTATTTCTAGCTTTTTCTGTTCTATAGTAGATTCTGTGCACTAGCAATTTCTCAGTGTATAGGATGGGCAGCCAAACAGCTTTCACAGCTTGTCAGAGAATGTGGAGGAGCCCATTATCAACTTGTGTACCACTTTAGCTCTTGCTTCTACAGTTTGCACTGAACTGTGGAGTGTGACTTCATTTTAAGGGATGCTACAGCTGGCGCTTCCATGCAAGAGAGCCTGGCACGAATGAGAGTGTTACATCTGGAATTCATGGGTGTGTCACATAGGATTGTGTGCAATGGAGCCAGTCAGGTTTCCAGCTTTACTATTGCCTTTGGAAACCAGGGCCAGGTTTCTTCCAAATAAAGTTCTAAGTCCTGAATTCACACAAAAACTGGACTAACTTCCTTTTTTTCAGTGGATTTTTGAAAATGAATTTCACACACTCTGAGCACTGTAGAGTGCACAAGTGTGAATCATGATTAAAATAAGTGGGTGGAGCCTATTCCTGCTGGGGAGGCCAACAGTACAGCACTCAGCCGTCCACTGTGCAAGTGCCAATCTGTCAGTGCCTAGATTGATTTTAGCTAGTGCATAATGACCCTGCAATACCAGCCTGCCGATCACTGGTCAGCCCCATGACCCCACAACATTGTCCCTCCAACCTCCTCAAGTCTCAATCACTGGCCTCTTGGACATCTCCAGCCTAACCCTGACTCCTCTCCCTGAAAGTCCTGATCTCCCCTCCACTACAAGTGTGCCCATCCCCTGCCCACAATCGCATGCTCCCTGGCAGTCTGACCTCCGTTTCCATCCTGATTCTCATTGACTTTAATTCAATGAAGGCTCCTTGATGCAATAATCAATCCAATGCTGCTATGATGGAAAGGGCAGTTACTCACCCCTCAGCTCTGAATTTCAGCTGCTTCATTCATTTTTGGATCAAAACTGTAATGGGTTCAGAAGCCAAGAGTTTGTCCTGGAACCTGGCATCAATAACAGCATTTGGCTTTTAGACAGATGCAGATTAATTGTTGAAGTGATGACTGAGGAAGATATTTGACTTAATTAATCATTCGGGACAACAAGGATTGGTCAGCTGAAGTACTTGTCAATGAGCTGCTGCCAAAGAATCCTGGCTGTTGACAAGCGCTCTCTCCAGAATGGGTAAATTATCAGCAACAAGTCAATGAATTGAGGAGAAAAAAAATCCCACAACCACACCCTAAACATGGAAGGGTAACAAAATGAAAATCAATGCCTCAAAACGTTATTTTCTGCTGAGTAGATGAAAGTGATAAGTAGCTATGTTTTTGTCTCATGTTTCTGTTGCCATGGCTATGGTCTTACTTCCTGGGGAGGTGATTAATATGTCTATCATTGTTTTCAAGGCATCTATTGTACTTCAGGCACTGACTGCTGACTTTCACCACTGTTTATTTTAAGGACTTTTACATGTGGTGCACATATGAAGCCTCCACTTAGAGTGAACTGAGTTCAGTTTGACAATTACTGATTTATACTGGCAGAAAAGACATATTTGAGGTTCCCAATGTGTTCTGCTTCTGTATGGTAAACCTGTTGATGCATAATATCTGAGAGATTTTAAGTATAACAAAACTTTACTTCTCCGTTTTTGTTATTAAAGCAATGACAAAATAAATATGACTATACAATTTCTGCTGTAATTTCTTTGTAGGCACTGAAGTCAACATTTTAATGATTCAATAACATTTACCAAATGACAGCATTTAAATTCTTACTTCGTAGCTATTTTTAAATGGCAAGATAAAATAGGAAGATAGACTTTTTAAAATATCATTTATGGAAATATGGTTTTGTAGGATGCATTTTTTCATTACGCACAAATATACACAAACACACACAAATAGCCTGCAGAAATATTGTGTTATAACTGATTGACATGGTTACTATTACCTGTAAAAAACTGTCAAAGGATTCACCTTAACTCAAGTTAATGAAAGCAGTGACAAAAAGAAACAGGGTGAATTTTTACAGGACAAGTTAGGCTGTAATACATTTTAGTAATCTGTAATTAGGATATTTAATTGCAAGCAAGCTACACTTCTTTAAAAATATTCTTCTGGACAAAATTTCTCTTTTGGAACTATCCTCTGTCCCTTAGTAATATCATCCAGATGTGTGGTCCATGCTTCTCCTGCCATTTCAATGACTACTCAATCAGTATCCACTATCTATAGAACCAATGAGCTTTATAGTCGTAATGAAACCACCCAGGAATTGTATCAACAGAAGCAAATGGTCAGACATCTATTTCTCCAGAAGGTGTCATTATAAATGCTTTGCTGATCTCTAAGGTTCATTGATAAAGGAGTTCAGCAGAAGCTTCTTTACACATGCTGAGGTGGAGCATTAGCTTTGATTAATTGATATCTTTATGAGGTTATAATGCATTGTTCTTTATTTGATCAGATTTTCAATATCTGGATATATATTTAGACAAAGAGATACGAAGAGAGGTAATACTTCTATTTTTGAAATTATGAATAACAATGTCTGATTTACATTTTTATGAAGTTGTAAAAGCAGAATTTCATTCTTCAAAGCATATTTCTGAATGGGTGTGTCTTCATATATGTTTTAAGCTTTGGCATTATCATTATATGGTCCATTGGTTCTGTACGTTGAGTGAGTGTGCATGGGAACATGGAGAGCATAGTTAGTGGTATGCAAGGCATGAGGGGCATGGATGTGGCACTGGGTTGTGGCAGGGATATGGGCAAGACCTTTTAATCATATCTTTCAAAGGTTTCTGAATACAAACACATCTCCTCCAAGGGACCATGAACCAAGTTTCTTTGAGGAGAAGATGGTTCAATTCCACAAGAATTGTGGGAATGATTAGAACAGGAGGAGGGGGAGAGGGGGAGGTGGGGCTGTGGAACATGAGATGCCTACCCTGCAGCAGACCAAGCCAGGTAGGAAGTGCATGGTGCAGACAATCGGGATAATGAAAATTGCAGGGAAAGGATTAAGGGCATTGGGTGTCAACTGCTATTTTTAAAGGCCTCTGGAGTTAGCCCAACACCACAAAAATTGAGTGTCAAATGGACTATCGTTCCCTCCAATATTGAGAATCAACATCTCCTCCATTACAAATTCTCTTGGTAATTATTTACTCTTTCCAATGTCTGTTTTAGTCTCAACAGGCCGTTTATATTTTTTGATGCTGAGCAGAGTTTCTGACGCTATTGGCGGGAATTTACAGCCTCGCGTGTCATGAAACCATAAAATCCCGTCCAAGATCAACAGACCTTCCCATGCTCTCCTCCTCACCCGCTCCAAATCCCATGGCTGGTGGACCGGTAAAATTCTGGCCTTTATCCCTTCCATCACAAATAGCACTTATTTCACTGACCTGATCCTCTTTGCTGCTGAAACCTTTAAACATCCTGATTTTGATGCAAATAGGTCTATTGTTCACAAAATAACAGCAAATTACTGCGGATGCTGGAATCTGAAACAAAAACGGAAAAAAACTGGAAAATCTCAGCAGGTCTGACAGCATCTGTGGAGAGAGGTTAGAGCTAATCACCAAAATCTTTCTGCCATTTGTGCTGGCAGGATTTTATGATTCTACCGATGGCACACCTATCCCACAGGATTCCCGATGGTGAGGGGTACGTTCAATGATAATAGCTGGACCATAGATTCCATCACTAATGAATGATGCACCACCTCCTGCCATCATGAAACACACTGTGGAGGAGGAGGAAAATCCCACTCCATGTTTCGAGTCTGGATAACTCTTCAGCAGAGATCTGACAAACCGACATCCGGACTCGAAACATTAGCTTTGTTTTCTCTCTATTGACACTGTCAGACCTGTTGAGATTTTCCAGTATTTTCTGTTTTTGTTACGTTTTTCACAAGCCAGGTTCAGATGAAGAAAGTGTGCGAAACCATTTGATCTTTTTTGTGCATAAAACCAACTCTACAGTACCAGACAATATTTAAGATCATCTGCAGCTGAAACTAGAGTTGAAAGGATTGATAGAGTTGCAAGGGTTGATATTAGTAGGCAATCAGTAAATTAGAGGGAAAATTGTACTGTAATAGCACAGCCCAAGAATGGAATTGAAATTGAGTCAAAAGTTATGAATCTGCAATTTACCATTACATTGTTCCACAGCTGTGTAACATTAATCATTTGAACATGTGAAATGTTACACGTCTTCCACTGAAAAAATTAATTTATTTGCATGGCATCTAACCACTCTAATTTGAACTTTGCTTTGCCCTGTTTTAAATCATAAAAAGTTAAATTGAGTCCTGAGGTCTATAAATGACCTTTGACTGATCTCATGTTTGCCTTGCATGAATGAGAGAGCAAGGCTAATCCCTGGGTTTAATAAGCATATGGGAATAATTTACTAAACAAGCTGTAGTTTGGGTGGAATTTAATACAGCTGCACCAAGTTCAGTATATACAGCTGACTACCATATTGCTTTGAAATTGGTCAGGATGCAAGTCTTATCAGCAAAATGCGTTTTTCAAACTATCAGCCCAACAGAACACATGGTTCACTTACATATGGTAGTTAGTTATTTAATAAGAATAAGTGATTACTTAAGCACACACTTATCAGAGGAAGTGCAAACCTTGTACCAAATCTAGTTCTAAAATTACATTCAAATTTGGTTCACTCACTGTGTTCATCGACCTGAGCTCAATGTCTATCAACACCTCAAATCTAAAATTCTGATCCTTGTCTTACCATGGTCTCTCTATGTTTGTATCCTCCTCCAACCCTACAGCCAAAAGAGAACTCAGCATTCCTGCAGCTCTGACCTCTTGTGTATCCTCCTATGTTTTTAGCTGTCTAATCTCTATATCTGGAATTCCCTCCACAAATCTTGCCACCTCACCATCTCTTTCTGCCCTCTTAGGATTCTGTTTAAACCCCTTTGCTTGACAAGGCTTTCGATCACCCCTTCTAATGTCTCCTGTCAAATTTTAATTGATTATACTTTATTTAAAATGTTTACTTAATATAAATGCAAATTGTTCTTGGTAATGGTCAGTGCATTCTAAAAAATCATTATGCTGAAACAAATGGCCATCTGGTGGGGGGGTGGTGGGAAGGGAAGCGGGTCAGATGGTTCCCTGGTTGGGGGGGTGGGGGGAAGACAGTCATGTGGCTGTCTGGTAGGGGTGGCAGGGGTAGGGTGGGGCAGAAGGGCCTGCAGCCACTCTGCATCTGATCAGAGAGGCAGAAGGGGGGAGGGGTCCATTGCCACTCTGCATGTGATCAGTGGGGGAGGCAGGAGGGCCCCACGATTGACATAGGTGGCGGAGGTTGGGGGAATAAGGGGATCAGTTATAATGTGGGAGTGGGACAATGTGGGGGCCAGGGGGGGGCATTATCTGGCCCAGAAGGGATGTGGCAGGAGAGCTCTTCTCTGTTTTTTTCCCCTGTGCGTGCGCAGTTGGTGATGCCAATTGGAACTGCAGTGTTTCGGCATATTTAACCGGCACATAGGCTTGTGCAGTGCAATTTGGACTCACTAATATCTTTTTCAGGCAGAGTGTGTATTGGGGCACCTCAGAACGGGGCTAAAAGTCAGATCTGAAACATTCCCAGATTCAAGTCCGCCCAGCATTTAGAATTAAAATGGTAAAATAGGGCCTATTGTATCCCATCCGAGGTTCGATCAAACAAAATCCAAGCTGTCAGGATGAGGCGTTGCAGCCCCTGCTGGACTTGATCTGATGCTTCATCTTAGCCAAAAGACCGAGATAGCTTTGAAAAATTGTATCAAATAAAGCCTCAGTTGAACCTCATTACCTATCCTGATCCTTTACTTCACCTAGGTTAGAGGGTAATTGCAAGCGTTAGTATACCCCAAGTCAATGGGCTAACCTCATCCCCTGCCTGATCATTGCCTCTCCCCATGGTGACCCTAATCATTGACTCTACCCTTGCTGGGGCGATGGATGCATTCATTAATTTTAATTTTAAAACAGATTTTGAAATATAAAGGCTGGAGTGTGATGATTTATTTTACATTTTTTTATCACAAGAGAAGCAGGTCATTTCATACACAGAAATTCTTTACTTAGCAGCATTCGAGTTACAACAAACAACATTTTTAAACTGATACCTTGTTTCGATTTTCTCATGTCAGTTTTGGCTTTGACTTTATAATGGCACTTCAGTGGTATTCATACATGCATATTGAGTTCCAATGCATTTTTACAGGACTTGATACCTTTCTTTTTCCAAACTCTTTTTAAAAATTTAAAGTTTCTTTGCCCATAATAATGGCAGAAAAGCATATATCTGGAGTACAAGATGTTTAGTCCTCTCAGAACAATTGCTATGGAAACAAAAATCAAACAAGAAAAAAAGTGAGGTCCACACTGAAGTTGGCTTTTGCCTTACTCAAAATGCAGAGTTTCAAGTCTGCCATTTGTAGGTAATGTACAGTGACTAATACAGCAAAGTAAAGTTTATTTATTTTTCTGTAAAGGTTACTTATTAGTCACAAGTAGGCTTACATTAACACTACAATGAATTTGCTGTGAAAATTCCCTACTCGTCACAGTCCGGCACCTGTTCACATACACTGAGGGACAATTTATCATGGCCAATTCACCTAACCTGCATATCTTTGGACTGGGGAGGAAACCGGAGCACCTGGAGAAAACTAATGCAGAGACAGGGAGAATGTGCAAACTTCACACGGACAGGGCCCCAAGCCAGGAATCAAACCCAGGTCGCTGGCACTGTGAAGCAGCAGTGCTAACCACTATATCACCATGCCACCCCAAAGTATTGTACAGTACTTTACAATATATGCATTTCTATGATTTATGTCAATGAATACATTCATGTTGATATATTACTCATACTGATTACTCAAACTGATTAAGTACAAAATTTTGAGTTATTTGATGAAAATAGGCTATCAAGGTGTGATTCAGGAATTAATTTTTCATTTATAACATATAAATGAGAAATTAATTCCTGAATCACACCTTGTTAGTTGTTATGGAAATATTGATTTGCAACATTTTGGCTTACGACATAGTTCTCAGGAACCAAATGTATCCTAACTCTGAAGACTGCTTATATGCAAGGTTCATTTTATTGCTGAGGAATGCATGGGCTAGTATTTGAATAGCTTGTCAGAAAGAGATTCTGCCTAACCATCACAGCTGCAGCATAAATTGTTCACATTTTTCCCAGGCTACTAAACCTTTGGAAAAAAAAGAAGTGCTTTCTTGCTGATGAATAAAGTCACAAGTTATAAAAAAACGAGTACAGATATTTTTCATCGAGGCATGAAACAATGTTTGTAGAAAACTAGTCAAGCATGATATGCTTTCATTTTATGTCACAGAAACTTACTAATCAAAAGATAATTAGGAAGAATGCTCCCTTTTTGCCATTCCCTATTTAGTCAGTTGCCTTCCTACTGACATTGAGTAACAAAGGACATTTTATGTACTGAACTAACATTGACCTGATAAAAGAATCTAACAGCGCAGGATTGCACAGTAAAAGGAAAAACACAGAAATCAAATAAAAGGATATAGTGCAGCTCTAGTCTCAAATGTACACAAATCAAATATTGTGCAGACCAAAAGATATACGTTGCATTATTGGAGGAGTGTTGCAGATGGCACAGGGGCAAAGGAAATCTGGATGTGTATTTAAGTGTTAACTTTTAACAAGTTAAATTTTTATGTTGGGAGAATAATCTTGGGAGCTTTAGCATTAGGAACATATAACGTTAAGTTCAAGGCAATAGCCTCACAAAAATGTGTTCAGGTGATTGTGATGCAATATTATCCCATTCTTGTGCAGGCAATCTTCACGCTGTCTGCTAATTATTATGGGAATGACATGTCACCCAGTGTCAAACATACTGATGAGTGACTGGATCAGAGTGGGGGGCAAGTTCATGCAAGGCTTGTGTCACTTAAAGCTGCTTACAACACTTCACTATTTAATGTTAAGGTACATTTTTACCACAGCTGATGGTAGAAGTCAATGTGGAAAAATTTATGAACAGAGTGAACATGGTACAACAAACTGAGAGCATGTTTCCTTATACATCACTGGAGAATTAGAAACTCATGGTGAACAGGAGGAGAGAAATCTTCTTCCCTCAGGGGCAAACAGGCTCTTGGCATC
Source organism: Sphyrna mokarran (assembly GCA_024679065.1). NCBI lineage: Eukaryota > Metazoa > Chordata > Chondrichthyes > Carcharhiniformes > Carcharhinidae > Sphyrna > Sphyrna mokarran. The sequence continues at coordinate 75,656,502 of JAGIQG010000007.1, read as the reverse complement.
AGCATTTTGAAGGGAGCGGAAACTGATAAGAACGTTATGAACCACTAAACTCACACATTACTACATTTGCCAAACTGCCGCTCTCCAACTCACCTACCAATTGTCTCTACCCAGATTGACTCCAGTTCAGCATTTATTGCCTCATCTGACCCGTCACACACTTAGCATTGCAGAAAACCTCACAGCCCCATCTCTCTGCTTGCACACCCTGTGGCAGACATATCACTCAAACACATTCCACCGCATTAAATGACGCATGGTCTCTCACTGACTGGAGGTTTTGGCCCATAATGGTACATAGGAGCACCCATCTGACTGGAGACAGACACATCTGCAAGGCCTCACCTCCTTCGAGGATGAGGGCAACCCTGATTCAGACCATAGCTATGATGGGGCTGAAACTTTAGAGGACAGAACTATGTTTCTACTTGATTCCACCAGCTCGGCCAGAGGTGAACATCATTATGATACCAACTTCCCAGAAAGGAGGTTTACATGAATTCTGCTGCAGAGGATTCATATAAGAACTTTGCTGGGGCATCATACAGGAAAAGGCCAATGGGTATGCACACAGAAATGTTTTCTGCACTTCTGTCTCACTGCAATTTGAAAGAGCCTTGGTGAGGCCACACCTGGAGCATTCTGTGCAGTTTTGCTTTCCTTAACTGAGTGCTACAGCACAAAAGAGCATGGAGAAGTGGTAATCATACATGCACATTGAGTTGCTGTTCTGATGCATTTTTACAGTACTTATAGCTTTCTTCTTCCAAACTCTTTTTAAAAATTTATAATTTCTTTGCCCATAACAATAAAATAAGCAGAAAAGCTTATATCTGATTCAAGAAATGCTTAGTCTTCTCAGAAACAGAACATTTACTATGGAAACAAAAAGCACAGTGCTTGCACAGAGTTTCAGATTCATTCTTTACAGCATGAAAGTGGTGGGAAACTTCATGAGACCACTTGCAGATCTGACTCTGATTAATTATTCAATCACCAGTATCTCATTCCTATCACATAAAAACATAGATGATAGGAACAGAAGTTGAAGACTTCTTCAGAACAGAAGGCCACACAGACCTTTGAGCTGCATCACCATTCAATATGATCATGGCTGATCATCCAACTCAATAGTCTGGTCCTGCATTCCCCTAATATCCTTTGATCCCATTTCCCCAGGAACTGCATCTAACTCCTTCTTGAAAACATGCAATGTTTTGGGTTCAGCTGCTTTTTGTGGTAATGAATTCCACAGCTTACCACTTTCCTCATCTCAATCCTAAAACGTTTACCCTGTATCCATAGACTATGACCCATGGTACTGAACACCCTCACCATTGGGAATATCCTTCCTGCATATACCCTATCTAGACCTGTTTGAATTTTATAAATTTCTATGAGATCCCCCCTTATTCTTCTAAATTTCAGTGAATATAATTCTAACCAACTCAATCTCTTCTCATCCATTAGTCCGACCATTCCAGGAATCAGTCTGATAAATCTCTCTGCACTTCCTCAAGAACAAGAATATCCTCCCTCAGTTAAGGAAAGCAAAACTACACAGAATGCTCCAGGTGTGGCCTCACCAAGGCTCTTTCAAATTGCAGCAAGACACTCCTGCTCCTGTAGTTGAATCCTGTCACTATGAAGGCCAACATGTCATTTATCTTTACCACCTACTACACCATCATGCTTAACTTCAGTGACTGGTGTATGAGGGCACCCAGGTCTCGTTGCACATTCCCCCCTCTCAATTTATAGCCATTCAGATAATAATCAGGCTTTCTGTTTTTGCTACCAAATAACCTTACATTTATCCACATTTTGCTGCATCTGCCATACATTTCCCACTCACTCAGCTTGTCCAGATCACACTGAAGCATCTTGGCATCCTCCTCACAGTCACCTTCCCACTCAGCTTTGTATCATCTACGCGTTTGGAGATATTACATTTAGTTCCCTTATTTAAATCATTAATGTATATTGTGAATAGCCAGGGACCTAGTACTGATCCCTAGAGTAGCCCACTTGTCACTCTCTGCCAACCAGTTTTCTATCTATCTCAATACAATCCATGTCCTTTAATTTTACACACTAATCTCTTATGTGGGACTTTGTTGAAAGTCTTCTGAAAGTCCAACTAAACCACATTAAATGGATCCCCCTCATCAAGTCTGTTAGTTACATTCTCGAAGAATTCCAGCAGATTTGTTAAGCACCCCTCCCTTTCATAAATCCATGTTGACTCTGCCTAATTCTACTACTGTTTATTAAGTACTCTCTGCTATAAAACCTTTGATAATACACTCTAGAACTTTCTCCAGTATGGACGTCAGGCTGACTGGTCTATAATTCCATGTTTTCTCCCAACCTTCCTTTTTAAATATTGGCATTATATTAACTACCCTCCAATCTGTAAGGACTGTTCCAGAGTCTATAGCATCTTGGAAGATGACCACCAATGCATTCACTATTTCTCAGGCCACTTCTTAAGTACTCTGGGATGTAAATTATCAGACTGGGGATTTATCAGCCTTCAATCACATCAATTTTCCCAATATCATTTCTCTATTACTACTGACCTTCTTCAGTTCCTCCTGCTCAATAAACTCTGCATTCCCAACATTTCTGATATGTTATTTGTGTCTTTCTGTGTGAAGACAGAACCAAAATATGTATTCAGTTGAGCAGCCATTTCTTTGTTCCATATTATAAATTCTCATTTCTGACTGTAGCTGACCTACATTTGTCTTCACCAATTTTTTTTTTCACATATCTTTAGAATTTCTACAGTCAGTTCCTATTCCTTGCAAACTTTGTCTCATATTCCATTTTCCCCTTCTTAATCAACCTCTTGGTGTTCCTTTGCTGAATTCTAAACTGCTCCCAACTTTCAGGTCTGTTGTTCTTTTCTGGCCAATTTGTATGCCTCTCCCTTAGGTCTAATAATATCTTTCATTTCCATTTAAACCAGGGTTTGGCCACCTTTCCCATTTTACTTTTGTGTCCGACAAGAATAAACACTCATATGTTCACTCATTTATTTTCTGAATGTTTGCCATTGCCTATCCAACATTATCTCTTTGAATAATAATTCACATATCACAGCTTACTTGTACCTCCTACCATCATAGTCTCCTTTATTAAGATTCAGGACTCTAGGCTCAGAATCAACTACATCACTCTCTATCTTACTGAAAAATTCTGTCATGTTGTCGTTGCTCACCCCTAAAGGGGTCACACACATCTAGATTGCCAATTACTCCTTTCTCATTGCACAATACAGAGTGACCTGTTCCCTAGTCAGTTCCTCAATGTACCGTTCCAGAAAATCATTCAGTGTAGATTGCAAGAATTCTTCCTCAGCAATATTGTGACAAACTTGATTTGCTCAGACTATATAATGATTAAAGTCCCCGATAATTACCGATGCTCCTTTATCATGTGTGTCTTTAATTTCCCATTTAACGCCATTCTGAGCATTAACATGACAGTTTTTGGATCTATGTACAACTCCTACTAATGTTTTTTGCCTCTCTGTGTTTCTTAGCTCTACCTGCCCAATAGCATCTCTCAACCCAGTTTTTTTGGCGCCATTGGAACTACATTGAAAATCAGCGTAACAGATATTTGCATGCATTTACATACCTTCCTATCTGATTAGTGGGTTCGTGACTAGAATCTCCATCCTCATTTGTGTCTCCCATCTCGCTGGCATGATATCACTCTGGCAGCATTTACAATTGCTATATAAAAGTCAGAAGTTGTCATGGCAGCATTGAACAGGAGTAAGGAGGTAAAGTTTTACTGAGCCGCAGTCCCCAGAGTGCTGGGGAGGTTGGAGGCAGAGCCTGGAGTTTTGCTGATTACTGCGGGGAACTTCCTGGAGATCTTCAGGTGTGGCCCTATCACCATTGTAATAGTCTCTGTGTTGATGAGTTGTATGGTTGATGCCTATACTGAATCACTTCTGGGCCTCCCTCCAAGGTGTCGTCCAAGGTGTCCAGGGGAATTTCTTCACAAGCAGCAGGGATTTACTGACACCTGAAGAGCCTGTTGCATCAAGTAATAAAGAACACAAGGGAAGAGAGGGGAAGTAGCCCACTCAGCTTGGCACTTACTTCAAAGAGTTAGGAAGAGGATTAAGCATTAAGCCAATGTTCACTTCATGCCAGATGCCTACCTGGCTGGTTAGTAACCATTGTGCCCCCCCCCCCCCCCCCCCCCCCCCCCCCCCCCCCAACCCCCACCAATGCCAGCTCCAGGGCCCACTGCTTGCAGACCATCAGGGGTCACAGCTCAGGCATGTCTGTGCCCTCTCTTGCTGGTTATGTGCATTTTTTACCTGTGGAGACATAAGGAGGATTGAAGGCATGGATATATTGAAATGCATTTAGATGCAATGTATAACTAAGTTTTACAGTTTGTGTCACCATTGAGGGGTGCTGACTGGGAGCAGGGGAAGGGGCTGGATGCAGTTCTTGGGAGGCTGCTGATATGCTCTGGAGACTTGTGAATAATTTATTGCTGTGTTAAAATACATTCAAAATAGCAATGTTAATTTGTTTTGATTTCATATAAATAGTTTGATCCTTTAATGGTAGATCTTTCGTTAGAAAAGAGAAAGATGTTGTGATATGAGTATATCATATCACAAAATACCTTTACGGAGGCATATTTTAAACTGATGTCAATAGTTGCATACCTCAACAGTCTGTGATGTTTCAGCCCTGTGACTTGATAGTCAGCTTTCAAGAAACAGAAGTCATATTAGATGGACCTCAAAGGCTCCTAATTAACATTATCTGTATATTGTGTTATTTACAAATAAAGAACACGCATTATTGTTTCACAAAGCTTCAAAGAAGAAGAAGAAGGATCCAACACATGCGTTGAATTCCTGGTGATCATCCTGCCCAGAGTATGCCGACAACATGCAAATGTGCTGAACTCAAATGCTTCAACTGGCTCACGCTGTGCGAGGCAGATGGAATTCAGCCCAGATATCTACCACGGGTTCTCACTTTAACTTAGGCTGGTTGCATGCCGTGAGGATCAGATGTGATTCATGTCGTTCTGCCATCACTTTGCAATATCTGCTTTTAACTGGCAGCCAATGTCCATCCAGCTCTTTGTTAGACGTACTTGGTAGATAATTCATACTAAAAGATGTTCCTGTAATTATTCCAGAGGTTTGTACACAAAACCAAAGCCACATTAAGTGCAATTCTGAAGGGTGTTTTGCTGTTAGAAAGCTGCTGTCTGCATGATGAACAATAGGATTCTCTGATCTCAGCCATGGCCAGCCGGCTGCAAGTGAGAATGAAGAATTTGGTGTTCCAGCCAAAACTCCATTCGCTCTCAGTGACACTGGAGAATTCCAGTTGTGAGAAAAGATGGAGGTTTGTGGGGGACACATCAAAGCACCTCCCCTTTAAATAAACGAAGAAATGGCATATTTTATCTTGATGAGGAGAACTCTCCCAATTCAAAGATGTGCAGGTTAGGTTGATTGGCCATGTTAAAATTGTTCTTTAATGAGAAGGAATTAATGGTAAATATGTGGAGTTACAAGAATAGGGCTTGGGTGGGATTGTGGTCAGTGCAGACTCAATAGGCCATCTGGTCTCCTTATGCACTTAGGCATGCTATGATCCTGGCCAATAGTCATGCCTGAAGTTACCACTAAAACACATCATCTCATCATTTATCACTTGTAAAAGATTTGCTGTCTGCTAAATAGCTGTTGTGTTTTTCTACATGACCGCAGAGATTAAACTTCGAAAATACTTCATTGGTTATGAAGAGCTTTGGGACATTCTGAGGTCGGGAAAGACATTCTTTATTTCTTATTGGAAACATGTCTAGGTCTCTTTACTGATAATCAAGAAACTCAGTAATTTAGACTAGCCACATCAGTGGTAATTGGGCAGTAAACATTGATAAAACCATGAAAAAATCAATGTCTACAACCTATATGACAGACACTGTTCACTAACTTTAACCGCAATGCTGTTTTTGGCATAAATTGAGGTCATAATCTTATTGCCCAATATTGACCACTCAGTAGACTGAATACTACACAGTGTACGCCGAATAACCTGTGGTGTTAAGCAAATTTATCTAAACATTCAAGACTAAAATGCAATTATTTCAAAAGTGCTCAGTAAGTATTTGCAGTTCTTTGGTAAATGAACTAATAATGTGAGAAGCTTTCCATTGGCTCAGCTATTTTTCTGTGTTTCTGTCAAGGTCTACTTCCAGCTGTCTATGTGCTACTATGTGATGTTTCTCTCATGCTTAGTCAGACAACACAATGAGAATGAAGAGTAATTTGGGGTAGATATCTGAGCAGGAGTAAGTGAGCAGGATTGAGTCCCAATACAAGAGACCAAGGACTGAATTTTTCCCAATATTTGCGAAGTCAGATGGCGAGTAGGAAAAGCAGTAACAACAACGGATAGTTCAGGACTTTGAAAGGAACTTTGAGAGATCAGGTCCTACGACAGCAACTTAGTCAGCTGAAGATCAGGGCGCCACTGTTAAAGGATGGCCTAACACAAACAGAGCACAGGAGTTCAACCTCCACTTCCCCACCACACCCTCACCCGACTCTGCCCCCGGAGCTCCCCATGCACTGCCACTCAGCACTACCTCAGGAATGCCCAAGCAATGGGGGAGGCAGTGCCCCAGCATGACTCTCTCCTCCACAGGTGCTGCATTTGCTCCTGTGGCAGATCTCTCCACTAGGTGCATGCCGCGCAGGATCAGTTGTGATTCAGGCTGTTCTGCCGTCACAACGATGTGGATGGATTTTCTGACAGCGGCAGTGGGTGGGATTGGGGGAAGGGGGGGATGATTCTGGTGCAGGGGGCTTTTAAATATGTCTATATATTTAAATGTTGAACATTGTGAAATACGCCTGCAACTGGCAGGACCCTCATTCAGCTGAACTCCTATTCAACTGGGGCTGGGGGTGCAATTAGCACAGACATTCACTGGACCTTCACATCCAGCTTTCAGCAACATGCACAAAATCAGATGAAGCAGCTAATTAGCATTGCTATCAAACCTCACCTCACACTGTCAGTGTACATACAGCAGTCCACGTTTACACCCTGCCCATCACGGGGCACCCATGACACTCAGAGCTAATTTTGAAATCTATGAGATTTCCCACCCACTGTACTCAGTGGGAATAAATAACTTGGAATAGCTGAAGGAATTGGGAATTAGCTACAATGTTGAATAACATGGAACAGTGCAAAGAGAGGGATTCTTTGGAAGGGGAGGTAAAAGGGATGGACTTTACTTGCTGATAGACTGGAAGAAGGGTAGGAGGATCTGGTGATGCACAAGAATCCAGAAGTAAATGCTGTGTGTCTTCGAATGGATTTTTAAGTCACTTTTTGCATTTGCATCTGAACTCCAGAAATTCTGATTAATTAGAGTAAGCAATCATGATGACAACGGCCATGACTCAGTCAACTCCAGCACTTAAAGGAACAGTGCAAAGATAATAAATAATGGGTTCTATCATCATAGAATCAGTAATGGCTCAGAAGAAGACCAATTGGCCTTTCAAATCCATGCCAGCTAACTGCAGGGCAATCCTTTCACTTATGCACTCCTCCTCGGCCCCAGTAGTTCTGCAACTTAATTTCCTTCAGGTACCCATCCAATTCTCTTTGAAAATCATTGGTTATTTCTACATCTGCCACCCTCACATGCAACAGGCTCCAGGTCATTACCACTCACTGTGTAAAAATGTTCTTCCTTATATTCTGCCTGCATCTCTCACTCAAAATCTTAAATCTGCGTCCCCTCAGCCCAGAACTGGACAAAATGCTCCATACATTATTTCACACAGATGTAACAGAACTTCCTTGTTTTTTCATCCTATGCCCCTATTTATAAAGCCCAGGATCTTGTGTGCTTTATTGACAACTTGTTATTGACAATTTGATCTGCCGTTTTGAATGATTTGTGCAAATGTACACCAGATCCATTTGCTCTTGCACTCCTTTAGAATTGTACCCTTTATCTTGCATTCTCTCTCCTTGCTTTTATTTTGACCAAAATGAATTCCTTCACACTTCTCTGCATTAAATTTCATTCTCTAATTCTTCATCCATTACACTAGCTTGTTTATGTCCCTTTGAAGTTGTTATTATCCTGCTCACAGTTCACAATATTTCCAAACGTTATCTCAACTGCAACCTTGAAGTTATATTCTGTATACTTAAGTCTAGGTCTTTAATATATTTTTAAAAACCATGAGTCCATGTTGGGGAACTCCACTGTATACCTTGTTAGGCGCTAATGTTTGTTTTGTGGCATTGGGAAAACTGGTGCCTAGTCTATTGGCTCAGACAAAAATAAGCAGATAGCAAAATAGTATGAGCAAAATAAAATGCAGACTGAGCCTTGCTTTAGTGATGCCTTCCTGATTCTGATGCTGGGGGTTGTGAGAACTCCCACGGGGATACAGAAGATTACCAGGGAAGCTAGGTGTGTCTCAGCAGGTGCCTTACTCCTTCATTTGGTGTTGAAAAGCAGCACAGTGGCCCAGTGGTTAGCACTGCTGCCTCACAATGCCAGGGATCCAGGTTCAATTCTGGCCTCAGTCTCTGTTTGTGTGGAGTTTGTACTTTCTCCTATGTCTATGTGGGTTTCCTCTGGGTGCCCTGGTTTCTCCCATAGTCCAAAGATGTTCATGTTAGGTGGATTGCCATGCTAAATTGGCCCTAGTAAAGGGGGATTGGCAGGGTAAATGTGTGGGGTTATGCGAATGGAGTCTAGGAGGGATTGTGATCAGTGCAGACTTGATGGGCTGAATGGCCTCCTACTGCACTGTAGGGATATTATGATCAGATCAGTACAGGAAAGGTGAGTACAGTGACATATTCAACTCATTTTGATGAGTGTATGACCCAAATCACCTCACTTTTTTTTCTCAATCATAATCTCTTCACATCCACCTTACTGGTCCACCTATTTCTCTATTTCTGTGATTGCCTCACAATCACATTCATCTGCTACTGACAGTCCTCCTCATCTTTATCCAATGTCACACCTCATAGTCACCCTCAACAAATGTACTCCATTCACTGAGTTTGCTTACTTCCCTCCTTACAGGGAAGACAGCAAAGAACACAAGGCAGAGGCAAGGAAATAGAGGTGCCCTTCAAGCTATCTCTCAAACTGAAAGCTGTAGGGGAGGAGATGTTGGATGTAAGCAGTTATGGTATGTCTGACCATTTGGAGGTGGGAAGATGGTGGGGAGATCTCACTTTGTGGTGATAGAATTGCCTCAGAAAGTCACATGACATACACCACTCAGTCGTGTTGACTTATGTGAATTTTCCTGTGGCAGACATGTCATCCAATTGAGCCTTTTGTCTACCATTATCATGAACATCATTTATAGCCTTGGGTAGTTTTCATTGTTTAAATGATCAAAATCATTGTAACAAACAGAAATCGGAGACACCATGAACAAAATAATATTGGGACAGATTTGTCTGTTACAGTTGGAAGCTAATCCTCTGGATCCTCTGGTCCCACTGGAGTCAATGGTAATTTACATTTCTCATCCATGCTGCCATCCAGGAAGCCGTAGCAGGCATCAACTTTGACATGGCTGGAAAATCATTCTGGTTCAACAGTTAGAGAATTCCACTCAGGGAGTTTGGATTTTTCAACTAAAATTGGGAGAGGAGGGGATAGATCCATATTCTAATTGCACATCAAAGAATTGAATTAACTTTAGGGTTTATTTACTTGCCCAACCCCAATGTGCCTTGGTGCTTGAAAGATAGAGAAGTCCTCTCTATTGGGAATGATCAGTTCATGGCTGTTTCCTGTTCAGATCATTCACCCTTCAAAATGGGCTTTCTACAACCAAAAAAAAACTGTAAGAAGATCCTGTCTCAGTGATATAATAGTACTTCAATTGGAAAGCACTGTTTGGCCTGACCTCAGCTGGTAAGAGTTGTAGCCGATATATCAATTTTCCTTAGTCTTCTGAGAGACTAGAGGTGTTGGTGGACTTTCTTAACTATAGTGTCAGCATGGGGGGAACAGGAAAGGTTGTTGGTGATCTGAACACCTAAAAATTTGAAGCTCTCGATCCTTTCGGCTTTGCCCCCATTGAAGTAGACAGGGGCATGTTCTCCTTTATGCTTCCTGAAATGGATGACAATCTCTTTTATTTTGTTGGCATTGAGGGAGAAATTATTGTTGCTGCACCAGTTCACCGGATTCTCTATCTCACTCCTGTACTCTGTCTTGTCATTCTTTGAGATCCGATCCACTACTGTGGTGTCATCAACAAACTTGAAAATTGGAACATTTGAGCCTTTTGTCTACCATTATCATGAACGTCATTTATAGCCTTGGATAATTTTCATTGTTTAAATGATCAAAATCATTTTAACAAATAGAAGTCTGAGACATCATGAACAAAATAATATTGGGACAGATTTGTCTGTTAGCAGATTATCATCTCAAATATATATCATTCCAAACTTGACCATAATATATGCACCTGGATTTTATAAAGTCTTCAGTTGGCTGCTGTTTATTGTTTTGCATTGACTAACATTAATTGTTGTTACATTCATTTTAATATCTTTAACATTTTATATCTGTTTAGAGTTGCAGCTAGTTAACCCTTTGTATTGTTATAATCTTGATTCAAGTTGCAATGATTCAAACCGAAAGAAAATAACTAATGAGGTCTCTTCTGAATGACCATATAATTATGCTCATCCCATTTGATTTCCATTCTGAGTATTCCTATTCAAATACCAATGCAAATTTCACTAATAATCCAAGTCTCTGTCCCAGCTGAATGAAGAAATTCAATCAAATTTGACAACAGGCCTTAAAAAAGTTATGAAATCAGCCAAAAGAACTGAACAGTACGATGCAAGTGATTTAGTTATATTCAAACACAGTGGTGGTGATCTTACCAAAAAAATTCTGTGTGCCAGACAAGTGCAAAAACAAGAGAAAAGCACACTTTTATTGTGAGAAACCTGTCATACTGAGTCACCCTTTGTTACTACATTGGTGACAAGGATAAACCAGATCAGTTGTTGAAAACCCACAGTGCAGAGTTGGAGGGGAAGCAGAATGATCATTGGAAGTCCGACAGAAAAAAAGTCTATAGTCTGTTTTAAAGATGCTTGTATTTGGGAAAAAGGAATCATTCAATCCAGAAGCTTATAACGGGGGCAATACATTGAGAGGCTGAAGTTTTTTTTGTAGCAAATGAAATAACAAAAGAGGAGAAACAGAAAATGATATTGCTCGCAGTCTGCACTCACAGATTGACAATCTGGTGAGGAGTTTGGTAACACCCGAAAGTCCAGATACAAAAAGATCAACCAGTTAGTCAATTTAGTTAAGGGCCACTGCAATTCCTGACCTTCTGTTATCGTGCAGAAGTGTAAAATCCACTCTGCTGTGAGGAATCCAGGAGAGACTGTCTCTGGCTTCATGGTAAGAAGTTTCACAACACCAGGTTAAAGTTTATTTGATAATAAATCTGCAAGCTTTTGGAACCCTGTTCCTTCGTCAGTCAGTCAGCTCCTTCGCCACTCACCTGACAAAGGAACAGCACTCCAAAAGCTTGTGGGTTTACTATCAAATAAACTTGTTAGAATTTAACCTGGTGTTGTGAGACTTCTTATTGTGTTTACCCCAGACCAACGCCGGCATTCTACATTCTGCCTTCATGGCCAGACTTCGACTGCCGGCTGAACACTGCGAGTTTGGACCTTCATTGGGAAACATGTTGAGGTTTATTTGGCTTGTGGGATGAACAACCTCAACGTCCAAGAGAAACTGCTTGCTGAAACTAAGATTTCATTGGAGAAAGCAACAAGCGCAGTGCACTGAGCAAGGTGTTCCAGATCGGTGAGACATGTAAGGGGAGGTGTACCACTAAAAACAGTCCGTGCGAGGACACAGCAGAGTCTGAGAAGAGAGAGAAGAATCTATCAGCACTAGATTCAGAAGCACATTTTCAGTATGAAACAGCCACTCCCAAAAGACATGATGGTGCAAGATATTTATCTGTTTCAAATGCAGAAAGGTCACCTGCAAGCTAGATTTAGATCAAAGCAGCCTTCACAGAATGCTGTAGAAAAAAGTGATGCAAACAATCCCCTGTAAAAAAAACTGAGGAACCAAAGGATGGATCCTAGCCTTACAATCAATAAAGTCCAGCTTAGATACCTCCCATTGAGGTCCAGCAAGGCACCTCCCATTGAGGTCCAACAACATACTTCCTATTAAAGTCCAGCAAGATACCTCCTATTGAGGCTCAACAACACATCTCCCATTGAGGTCCAGCAAGATACCTCCCATTGAGGTCCAGCAAGATAACTCCCATTGAGGTCCAGCAACCACCTCCTAAAAAGGCTCAGCAACACACCTCCCATTGAGGTCCAGCAAGACACCTCCTATTGAATTATTTTAATGGTTGCAATAACTCCTACAAGGGGCCATAAAGAATCAATGATTGATCTTCCCGTGGGGCCCGTTGAGTTTGAGTTCCTCTGGTAACAGGCAGTGGCCTGCTCAGCTGGAATTTAATACCTGGACTTTTTATAAGGTATGCCCTCAAAGACCAGGTGAAAGAGATTAAAGGAGTACCTGTGCTTACTAATGTGACAGAATTGAAGTCTTTCCTAGAAATTATTATGGAAGATTCCTGTCTAATGTAAAGTTTATTAGTCACAAGTAGGCTTACCCTAACACTGCAATGAAGTTACTGTGAAAATCCCCTCGTCGCCACACTCCGGCGATCAACAATCTTGGCTCTCTTACACCAGTTTTCAAGAAAACGTCAGTGCTGGAAGTTGGGAGACACGCAGAAAGAAGCTTTTGCCTTAGTCAAACAGGCTTTATAGTTGTTGACATTGTTTGTAAACCTTGACCCAAATAAGCCATTAGTAGTCACTTGTGATGCCTCTCCACATGGAATTAAAGTAGTTCTTTCCCATAGAGGAGAGGCCCAATTGTGCTTTCTTCATGGGTTCTATCATATGCTGAGTAAAGGTACTCATAAATCAACAAAGAAAGACTTATAGTCATCTATGTTGTAAAGAATCACCAGTCTACCTATGGAAGGCACTTCATGAACATGTTGACCATACTCCATATTGGGGCTTTTCCAGGAGGATAAGCCAGTGCCACGTAACATCTCAACCAGGGTGTAGAGATGGGTCTTGCTATTGGCAGCACACAGTTATATTTTCCAGCATATGCCAGGAACACAGGTTTTGAATGCAGATGTGGTAAGCCACCCCTCACTGCCACTGATCATATAGTCACCACTTATTTTACAGGAATTAATATTGGTTTTGTACTTCCTGGACACCCTGCCTGTCTCAGCAGCCCATTAAACTGTGTACAGAAAGGGATCTATTGTTGTCAAAGGCCGAGATAATGATATTGACAGGGAGGCACTTTGGCAAGGCAAAGTAAATGAAAATGTATTTGCAATACAGGGATGAGATAACTTGCAAAGATGGTGTGCAACTGTGGGGACCCATGTCATTGTACCACTCCCAGAGTGTTGTCCCCTGCTCCAAAAGTTACATGATGTGTGTCCTGGCCAGAGCAGAATGAAAACATAGGCTAAAGGTCATGTCTGGTAGCCTGGCATTGAGAATGAAATTGAGCAAATGATTGGGCACTGTGTAAGTTGTCAGACCCAGCAAACATCAATCCTGCACCCCTGGGAGTACACATAGTAAGAAGTCTCACCAGATTAAAGTCCAAAATATTTATTTGGTAGCAACAGCCACTAGCTTTTGTAGTGCTGCTCCTTCATCAGGTGAGTGAGAGAGTGCTGCTCCTTCATCAGGGAGTAGCCAGACCATCTATGATCTCGGTTTCACTTGGATTTTGCTGGATCTTTATAGGGCACATAATCTTAATCCTAGTAGATGCCCACTCCAAGTGAATGTTCACCTCATGCAATCCATCATCACTATACCTACTATTGATAAACTGAGGCAGACCTTTGCGATCCATGGTCTTCCTGAAGTGTTGGTATCAGACAATGGAACAGCATCCAGAGCTGACGAATTTCAGATTTTCGTCAAGTCTAATAGGATTCATCATGTCAGGTCTGACCCTTACCTTCCTGTCTCAAATGGGCTGGCTGAGTGAGCTGTTTACACATTCAAGGCTCCCATGAAGAAGTAGGCTCATAGGCCATTATCATGGTGATTGGCCAATTTTTGGCTGTCCTACAATACGATGCTACATGCCAACACTGGAATCACATCTACAGAATTGTTAATGGGTCTGTGCCTGTGTACTTCTTTGGACTTAGTATTACCAAATTTGTCAGGGAGGATGATGACTAGGCAAGCCTACCAGAAAGAATAGTAAGACATTCAGAAAGGGGAGAGATCATTGAATGTTAAGGACCTTGTTTTGTCAAAGGATTTTGATGGTGGATGTCTCTGAATGCCAGAAAAGATTGTGGAGAAAACGGGGCCAGTCTCATGTGTGATGGAGGCACAGGAACATTAAGTGAAGGAGCATGTCAACCATATGTGTAAGAGGATAGATGCAGTTCTGGGAGAGAAGCAAGTGGGTCCTGAATTGGTTTTGACTGTACCGGTTTCTGAACTTGAGGTTTAGGTGCCCGGGGTTGGACGAAGGGAGCCTACCATATCAAATCTCTTTATGTTATTACAAGCTCACAATTTAATTTGATTTAATTGCACAACAGAAATGACCAGCACCAAACTCCTCCTCTGATTCCCCCCAAAAACGGATCGGACTAACACGGGAGAAATATCCACAGACTATTTCTAAAGCAAAGAGACAGCCTGTGAGGTTCCCCTCATCTGCCCAGTAATAATGGCTCATTGAATGCTGTCTCTTCAGTTTAGAAGTGGTCTGTGGGGAGCTATTGAACAATAAAACTCACATAAATCAAAGAGGAGATGAGGCTAAAACAGGATGTGGCCTCGCTTTTCCAAAAGCTCACCGAGAATAAAGCAAACGTTATGGAGTCATGGGACCGGCTGCCTGGCATGGAGAACCAACTGGGGACCACCAGGAAGGAGGCTGATATGGTAGGAAGATGATAATAACAAATAAGACACTGGGTGATGTGGGAAAAAAAATTGTTCCAAGAGGAGTGATCTTCATTTTGAGTCAGACCAGTGTGAAAGAATCGAGTTAGACTCTGAGGTTTTCCTGGGTCTGTAACCAGATGCTTTGAATCATCTGGGCTCAGTGCAGAGAATCAGGCAGTCTGCTAACAAAACCTGCACAACTTTAATTTATTCACTTAATGGACGAACATTTATCATGTTCATTTACAAGCACACATTCCAACCCAGCCAGATTTTGGCATTAACTGCACATGGGCATTCCAATGCTTTGGGGCACAGACAAAGGACAAAAAAATCTTCTTTAATGTGTCTGGTCTTTGGGGATTTCCAGACTCTGTGAAACTGGAAGTGAAGTTGCACATTTCTTTCTGTCACCATGAGCATACCCATATCTGCATTCAAATGTGAATAATAAACTCTGGAGGCAAAATAGGAGAAAACAACTTAAGAAATGATTTCCAGTGGCTCCTCGAACACCGTATGAACTAGAAAAACACTGAAGCACAGGATCACCTTTCATTAAAGGAATGTTTAATTCAGCACCCACTGTTTCTTATTTCAACAACAGCTCCCAACTCAATAGCTTCTACCCACCAAGAACAGGTAGAACAGCAATATTGTGAGAAATACCTTCACTGCTACAAAACAATGATTTCTATCTGTCGTAACTTTTTCATTGCAAAATATAAGGCAAAATATATTGACTAGGTTGAACTCTATCATTAATATGATTGCAATGATAGAGTGAATAGAATTGGGTGGATTTTAAATTGAGGCAGGTTTCTGGGGGAAACCACCCAGTGAAATAATCTTCCACCCAACAGTGGCAAAAGAGGGTAAAGATGTTTTAATCAGCAGACCTCATTGAAATGCCAGCAGACCCCTTCCAACTAGGACAGGTCTGAAGAAGATGCAGAACTGTTGGCAGCAGGAAAAGGGTGATCTCTTGGTGCCTGCCAGCATCCAAACAGAGGGAGGGTTTAGACAGCTGCTGCTAATAGAATGAGGGAAAGAGAATCAAGTCCTCATACATACCAGGCAGAGGTGAAACCACGATCAGGCAGGACACAAGGCTAGTTCATTCCACATGGGGTATGCTGACGTGTGCAATTGTGGTTTGCCTAAGCTAGGGTAGAGTAAAGGACCAGAGTATCTAATGAGGTTAAACCGAGGCTTTACCTGATGCCATTTTGGTTAAGGTGAAGTGTCAGATCAAGTCCAAAATGGGATGCAATGCCTCATCCTGTCAGCTTGCATCTTGTTCGATCGACCCAAGACTTGTCTTGTCAATTTGGATTTTGTTTGCCCCTCAAGTGTAGAGTATGATTGAACTTCATTTGAATTGGATACTGAAACATACAAAAATAATACTTCTTGGAGTATGAAAAGGGTTGTATTCATTAGTAGTCTAATTGCTGGCCTGCTAATATTTATTGGAATGTCTGGATTATTCTTCTACTGCTATTACACCGCAATACACTCACCATAGTGCATGATGCTGCCATGTAGACAACAAGTTGCAGTTGGCTTGCAACAAGCTACATTATTAAGATAATTCCACTCCAGTTGTAGCCACCTCTCAAAAAATATAGGGAGGGTTTGCATATTAATAATATAACAGCTACTGGACATTGACCTATTTCTTGTTTAAGATTAAATTTACACATTTCTAATCTCGCTGAACCCATTAGAACAGAAAACATTCTGTTCAGTGCTTGAGACGAAAGTAGATAAATTCTAACAAGATGTTTTAACAAGAGCAAAAGGAAGAAATCTACTCTGGCATTGAGAAGTGGTTCAAACTCTGGATTGCTGACTGTTTGAATATCTCCAGCATTTTCTGGTTTTCAGCATTGTAGTTTGCTTTCTGCTTTTAGTTGAAGCTGTCCTCTAATTGACCTCCACAGTATATGAACATTTCTAATTCTTTGGATTTGCATGTTTGAAGCAGCAGACTAAAGGCATAAGCTAGGCCAACAACTGGCTGTTACTGTCATGACCTCAAACAATTAATCCCTGTGAGTATTTCTATTCAGAATCATAGAGTCCCTCCAGTGTAGAAGGAGGCAACTCAGACTATCCAGCCCACACTAACAACAATCCCATTCATGCCCTATCCACCTTTCACCACATATTTATCTTGCTAATTATCTTGACACAAGAGCGGAATTTTCCTGACCTGCCTGCCATGGGAACCATAGCGGGTGGGATATGGATGGACTATGCAAAGGTCAATTGACCTTGAGCAGAATTTTCTGGTCTTGGGGTGAGCGCAGCTGGAAATTCTGCCCTAAAGCTCAATTTAACATGGTCAAAGGATTATTAAAAACTAGAGTATTCTCTTTTGTGACTGTCTAGGTATTCATGACTGCTGTAGTCTATAACTGAGAAGTCTAAAAATCTAAAGTTCTTCACTATTTTTGTTTCTGCAGTTATGAATTTAAAGAAGGCATTGCATTAAAACTACCACATTGAATCCAAAAGAACTGTCTATTTCCAGCTAAAGAAAATGCTGGACATAATCTTCCTGACCCCATGGAGGTGGATTTGAAGTTAGGACTCAGAGCAAATTCTGAGGGGTCAGGTCCATGTCATGTTCCCACCTCCAAATGATTTTGCCGAAAACTGATAACACAGCAAGAGAAACTGTGCTTGCTTGGTAACGGCTCACTACTTAAGGTCAATTGTGTGTGTGTGTGTGTGTGTGGGGTGGGGGGGGGGATACAGACAGGCAATATTCTCTTTAAGTTCAGTCATTGCTTGAAATTACCATGCATGCACAGTCAAGCAAAAAAAATTAAAAGCCCGTTCACTTAATCAAATTCGTGACAAACTACAAAGTAAAAAAAGGGTACATTTTATAATTAAATAAATAAAACTATGAAGTATGTATGAAATTAGGTATAAAGTTTATTTGAGAAAACCTCACTCCAAGTAGAATGTTGCATTTTCAAAGCCTTGAGCAAACAAGCAATTCCAGTTTATGTGGAAATGGTGACTTATAGGAAACTTACGCAGTAAGTAAGTAACTTAAGTTACCAAAAACAGAACCACTGGCTTTGTTTCACTTATGACTGTGTGCGCTTTTTCACTTACTCTTCATTCAAGATACCAAATTAAGTTAACCAGTTTGGCTCATTGAAACTGGAAAGTATATCCTAGACCCTAATATTTGCCTTGGCTCATGTATTGTCAACATTGACATCTGTTTATATTATTACAGCAACTGAGTCTTCAGCTAATATATACAGGAATGGGCAAGCCAAGTAAAGCCAAGGTACGATGTAATATGGTTTGGTTATTTACAGGAACACATTCATATACTAAGCTAATTGGAAATTAGACCTCCAAATTCCTTGAAGTAATTTATACTAGAATTATGCTCTGAGTAGGAACTTGCGCAATCTACCATCCATCCCAGCACAAATTTAGACTGCAGGATCAATTTATTTAAATGTCCAGTTCAGTGACACAACTCCAATGTGCTCAAGGAAGAACATGTATTGCCATTAAAAAGCCGATTATCGCTAAATATTGTAGGAGTAGGCTGGAAAGCGAGTGAAGCAGGTGAGTTCCAACGAATGGTCATTGGATAGCACTTAACGATTATGTTGGGAGGATCCATCCACCAACTAGACAGCTTGGTGGCAATCTTGTCATGATCATTTATCGGAGCCCTGATGCAATTAGCTTTCCTTCCCGCATCGGGATTCCCTGCTGGTGGTGAGGGAAACTTCCTTCAGCTAGTGCAAGGTGGGTATCCCACCCACAAGAGCTGCTGGCCAATCGAAGGCTGGTAGCTGTCCAGTGCCAGCAGCACCACTGGGAGCTGTTGTCATTGCCAGAATGCAGTGTAACTTGGCACAAGATTGAGCTCCAGAAATACGGTAAGTGGAGCGGGTTTGCTTTGACCAGATAGGGAGGCCCTACTGACGAGAGGGAGGGTTTTAGCATTTAGAGCAGATAAGAATCTGACTGATGAGCAGTCAATGCCGTTGGCAGGTCTTTCTTCAGACATGGGCTTCTGAAGTGTAAAGATCCAAACCTACCAGGCAATAAATGTATTGGTAGGCTATGGGCCTTAGGTTGTCCCTAAATGACTTCTTCCTACCTGATTACACAGCCCCCTACAATAGGGTGGCATAGTAGTTCACACTGCTGCCTCACAACGCCAGGGCCGAAGTTCAATACCGGCCTTGGGTGACTGATTGTATGGAGTTTGCATGTTCTCCCCATGTGGGTTTTCCCTGGATGCTCAGTTTCCTCCCTCTGTCCAAAGGTGTGCAGATTAGATGGATTGGCTATGCTAAATTGACCCTCATTGTCCAAAGATGTGTAGGTTAGATAGATAAGCCATGGTCAATGTGTGGCATTAAAAGGATAAGATGGGAGTATGTATTTTGTCAGAAAGAGATGGTGCAGAGTTGATGGGCTGAATGGCATCCTCCTGAACTGTAGAGCTTCTATGATTCTCCAAATCCCTAAGTTCCACCCATTAATCTTTATTTTAAATTTTATTTATGTGACATGAATAACACTACAATGAAGTTACTGGGAACATTCCTAGTTGCCACATTCTGGTGCCTGTTCAGATAAACTGAGGGAGAATTTAATGTGGCCAATGCACCTAACTAGCACATCTTTCAGACTGTGTGCGGAAACCGAACATCCAGAAGAAACACACACAGACATAGGGAGAACGTGCAGGCTCCACACAGACAGCGACCTAAGCCAGGAATTGAAGCCAGGAACTGAAGCAACAATGCTAATCACTGTGCTATTGTGCCGCCCTCTGCTTTTCTCCCAAAAGATGTTGCTGGGCCTGCCGAGTTATTCCAGAATTTTCTGTTACTATTTAAGTAAGAGGTTGCTTGGTTCAGTGAATTGGAGACTCATGGTGAAATGATGCAGTAACAATAATCTTTCCCTCAATGTCAACAAAATGAAGAAGATTGTCAATAACTTCAGGAAGCATAAAGGAGAACAAGACCCATCTTCATCAACAGGGAAAAAGTAGAAGGAGTAGGGAGTTTCAAGTTTTTAGATGTCCAGATCATCAACAATCCATCCTGGCCCCCCCACACTATAGTTAAGAAAGCCCACCAATGCACCTACGTTCTCAAAAGACTCAGGAAATTTGGTACGTCAGCTCTGACTCTCACCAATTTTTACAGATGCACCATAGAAAGCATTCTTTCTGGTTGTATCACAGCTTGGTATAACTCCTGCTCTTCCCATGACTGCAATGAACTATAAAAGATCGTAAATGTAGCCCAATCCATCACACAAACTGTCTTCCATCTATTGACTCTGTCTTCCTGCTACCTCAGTAAAGCAGCCGGTATAATTAAGGACCCCACGTGCTCTGGACATTCTCTCTTCCACCCTCTTCCTTTGGTAAAAGATATGTACCAACCGACTCAAAAACAACTTCTTCCCTGTTGCTGTCAGATTTTTGAATGGAGTTACTTTGCATTAAGTTGATCTTTCTCCAAATCCTTGCTATGACTGCAACACTACATTCTGCCTTTTCTCGTTCCCTTCTCTATGAATGGTATTTTTGTCTGTATAGTGCCCAAGAAATGATACTTTTCACTGTATGTTAATACATGTGACAATAATAAATCAAATCAAAATCAAAAGTTTATGCCATGGAGGTGATTATAATCCTGTCCACTCATCCTAGGACTACCCAACATCTCACTCTAATCCTGCAAGCTTTTAATTTCAGCTGAATTCACAAAGATAGTAAGAGGTGAGGTTATGATAGAGAATTAAACATAGAATGAAAATTTAAACTCATGGCGATGATGTAAGTCAGTGAGCTCAGGGATGAAAGGTGAGTCATCATGTTATTTTCCAGGAATTTTCCAGAATATAGTCCGATGACAGCTTTTGCTTTCTTTTTAGTTGAATGCTTTTTTTTGTTTATCTTGAAGTGGGAAGCACAGTTTTTGAAGAGCTTAAATTTATGGAGAGTTGAAGATGTGTCTTTGGCCCAGGAAAACATTCAGGCTAGTCTGGAGGTAATGAAAACAAAGGTGAGAATTTCCACAGCAGAAATGCTGACTGAGGCTGGAATAGTGATCAGTGGAAATAGGCAGTCTTGTAAAAGAGAAGACATGAAGTCTAAATCTTACAATCAGATAGGATGCTGAGGTTGTAAACACTCTACTTCAGTTAGAGTCAGTGGCCAGGCATGGGAGGTATTGATGGATATATATCCAATGATATATCCAAGTTTCTGTTTCCTCAACAAATATGCTCTGAATATCATTGATACGCCCCTCAATATAGACTACATGTTTTCTGTTGCATTGTAGAATCATAGAATCCTGTCCATTGAGTCTGCACTGATTCTCTGACAGAATATTTAACCAAGACTCTCTCTCCTGCCCTATCCCTACAACCTCACGCATTTCCTATGGCTAATTTCCCTATCCTACACATCTTGCAACATTAAAGGACAAGTTAATATGGCCAAAACACTGAACCTGCACATCTCTGGGAGGAAACTGGAGCACCTGGCGAAAAACCATGCAGGAACAGGGAAAATATACAAATTCTGTACAGTCACCCAAGGCTGGAATTGAACCCAGGTCCATGACATTGTGAGGCAGCAGTGCTAACCGCTGTGCCATCATGCCACCCATTTAAAACAAATGGGTCTTTACCACGATCTATTGATGGCCTGGTAACCATTACTGATACTTCATTTTAATTTCACATTTAATTTAATTTACATTTCCCACCTGCTATGATTGGGTTTGAATTCATATTGCTGGATCATAAGTAGCAATTGATGCTCATTTGCTGTAACATTATTATGTTTCTTTCTATGCCTCTCACGCTTCTGCTTATTTTTATTATTCAGCTGTTGCGAACATATCTGCTATGTTGCACACAGGCTCTTTGTACTTTTCCAGGAGGCTGTCCTGTAAAAGACCTATGACGAGTCTCGTCATTTCCCTTTCATTCCATTCATGTGAGATGTTAGTACCATTCTCATAAATTCATCCAAATCAAGCTAACTCACAACAATAGCTGAGAAGCAAAAATAATACATAAAAATACTGAGAAACAATATCATGTGTTCCATTATCCTGCTGTCTCTGGTATGTTTTTGAACACAAATTGGTTGTTGCAATTACTTTTATAAAAATAATGTCTATACTTCAACAGGATTTCACTGGATATGAAATGCTTTGTGATATTTTGAAAATGTGGATGGCCTGCCAGCAGTTATAATCCTGCCAGCATGGCTGTCAGGCTCATAAGAGTAAGAAAGCCTTCACATCATGTCAGTTCTGAGGGAAGGTAAGTTATGGATGCCAATTTTGTGTCTCCTCTTGGCAACACATTCACATAAGTCTTACAGTTGCCAATCCTACAAGTTTGACCCTGCATCTCCAGGAATTGAAGATCAATTTCCAGGAAGCCTCCAGGAATACATTCCATCACAGTTGACAACCCTACCAGAGTTCACAGGAGCCTGAAAAGAGTCAGGTTGCTTCTTCATTAGGCCATGCTAATTAAGGTCAAGACCTATCTCGATGTAAGGAGCTGCTCAAAAGTTCCAGCCTTGCTACTTGCACTGGTAAAGAGATTTAGTAATCAAGAACAACATGCATTTCCTAATAAGCATTAAGGTAACTAATGCTTTTGGATACACTGTCATTTTGCTCATGAACTTACTTTGCCACAGTAGTTTTGGGTTTACATAGTTGTTTAATTTTTGAAGTTGGGTTAGAATTGTAGAATCTCTACAGTGCAGAAGGAGACCATTTGGCCCATCAAATCCACACTCTTACCCAGGCTTACCCCCTAACTCTGCATATTTACCCCACTAATTCTCTAACCTACACATCTTGGGACACTAAGAGGCAAGTTAACATGGCCAATCCACTTAACCTACACATCTTTGGATTGTGGTAGGAAACCAGAGTACGCAGAAGAAACCCACACAGTCACAGGGAGAACATGCAAACTCCACACAGACAGAGGCTCAAGCCGGGAATCAAACCCAGGTCTATGGCACTGTGAGGTAGCAAAGCTAACCACTAGGCCACCGTACCACTCTTCAGAGACCTCTTGCTGCATCTGCTCCATGTGGATACCCACAGTTATTTACTATGTTTATTGTGAGTGCAACATCTCACAATGATTCAATGTTGGCTGAGCAGATCTGTAAGTGCCCCCTGACTTACCAGAGTACTTAAAATGCTGCTGACATCATGTAATTGACAATGTATCGGATATAGACATCTATCTCCTTGTACTTGTGCTCAATTAGGGTGAAGAAATGCCAGAGATATCCTCCATCATCTGGGTTTCAGCAAACAATCATGTGGTGCACTGACAGAAAATCAGCATATTTGGTTACTACCGACAGATCCACAGATGACATCAGGTGACATCACTGAACTCTAAACATTTAACAATCTAGCATTTCAGTATCAGGATTTGGGTCAATTACTACGTGTTGTCCATTGGGAACATAGTATTTTTTGCTTTTGGCAAACAAAGTATCAGTCACCTGTATTATGCAACAACGCACTGTTGACTGATTTTGGTGAAAAAAGCACAAAGAAGTTCAAGTTCAAAACTATTGACTGCCCCTGGAGTTGGGCTATAGATCCTCTTTCAGAGTTTTATGTCTCTCTATCATAACCACACTGATGAACCAAACTCCCTAAGTATATTGAGACTTTCAGGCAAATCCAGTATCCAAAACTCTGGATGACAAGTAAAAGCAAATAGTTTTTCTCTCCTTCAGCATTGCCTCAGTTCTCTGGAATCTAAGCATTTTCTTTGTTGTTTTCTTCCAAGAAGGAAGTAGAAGTATATCCTGTGGGGCTGTGATTCTGTAAGGAGAATGATAGGAGCACAAGATCCTGCAAAAGTCCTTCTATACTGCAGTCACATTTCATAGAAAGTTGTAAAACTTTTCTTGTCTCAATGCACAAGAATTGATTCTTATAACCATTGCAAGTGGAGGAGTTATTTCAATAGAGATGATTCTTTCCAACACACTAGTTTCTATAAGGAGAAGGGTGGGAGTGAGAGTTCAGATGGGGTGATGTGGGAAGGCTGAAAGTGTTTGGATAATCTGGCAAGGTCCAGCTTGGAGGTTCTGCCAAACTTAACTCCAGCAGTTTGTCAACTACCTTCAGCTCTTTTTTTTTTCTCTTTTGGCTGCTGACCAAATAAAAAGCTTGACGGTGGCTGGGAGGGAAAACCAGTGGCAGACAGCCATGGATGGACCTCTAACGATTAGTTCCCGACAATCAGGAGGTCAGAAGGGCCCGAGAATTGGAAGGGAGAAAACCACAGTTGCAAAGGGAAGAGAACTGAGCAATTCAGAGGCTGGGATCAGGAGAGGGCAATGAAACTATGATTGAAACCTGGGAGAGAGTTTGGTGACCAAGAGGAGGAAAGAGCTTGTGATTGGGAAGTTGAGTGTGAAGTCAACAGGCAGGAAGGATATAGGGATGTGAGTGAGGCTGGAGATTGGACATTGAAAGTTAAAGACTCCCTGAAGGGGCTGGGGAAGCATTACTGCTCCTTTAAAGTTTACACTTTATTTATCAGTGTCACAAGCAGGCTCACAAGAAGTTACTGTGAAAAAGCCTGGCATCTGTACGGGTACACTGAGGGAGAATTTAACATGCCAATGCACCTAACCAGCACGTCTTTCAGACTGTGGGAGGAAACCGGAACACCTGAGGAAACCTACATAGTAACAGGGAGAATGTGTAGACTCTGTACCAACAGTGACTCAAGTCAGGAATCAAATCTGGCTCCCTGGCACTGTGAGGCAGCAGTGTTAACCATGTGCCATCATGTCACCCTTATGACCCACAAGGAGTGGTGAAAAGATCATTTAGTTGATGGAAACAGCAGCACCTGCCGCTTCCTTAATGTTTACTCTGCTGATCCCATGGAAATCCAATAGCAATAGTTGCACTATTGTGAGCCTGATTAAAACATGCCTCTGCAAGGTGGAATAGTCAAACATCTTAAGACCCAGTGCTGTAAAAAATAGTGATCAGTACATATGTACAATATAGGGAGGCACATTCTCCATACTTAAATCTTTAGCACTGCACCCCACATCCTACCAAAATTGTTCCACTCACCGTGGGGATTGTTAATCATGGGGACTATTAGAGTAACCCCAAGCTAAAGCACAACGTGCACGAGCACATGTGAATACAAAGGAGTTTCATCCTTTTCTTAGTTCATATTTTTATTCAGCAATAGAGGAAGATAATGATTCAACAATCCTAATGAATGTGTTATACTCCCATGCACATAGATGTTCCATTATATATTTCAGGAACTGAATGGTGCCAAAAAGAGCACTTTTTTTTTCACTGCTTAAAGCAAAGCACATATTGAGGAAACTGAACAGAGTCCATTGCCCACCAGTTTAGGGTAGCCATCCAGGTATGAGCATGAGGCATCCCATTAATATATTTAATGGACTTAAGAATCATTTCAGATGAGTGCCACAGGGATCCAGACAGATACCCATGCCAATAGATAACATTTGCATCCCTGTGCGCAAAAATTTGCTCACTGAACTTGACCCTAAAATGGATGAGGCAAGTTCTATTCCATTGTGTTACATGGTGCCTCCTTGTGTTTATGGCATTTAAGTTGTGCGTTGTTTAGAAGGTTAAGACAGTACCCATGAATGGAAGAAATTCTATGATTATATAATATTACCATTCAATTCTTTCCAGTTTATTTCCATTGAAACACTTTGAAAGCATGCACTTTACTGACAGTTATTTGGTTCAAAAGATACCAACAAAAATATAAAAGAACAATAAGATTATCAAGTAATGGTATGAGGGATGCTTTGTGTAGGACATAAGACATCTATGCACATTCATTGCTTCTGATATATTTCCAGTTGTCTTAAGCCTATGTGTCTCCACATTTTCCACATCTAAAACATGTTCTGTTGCCTCCAAGATGTAGTAATTTGTCAGAATTTAAAGAAAAAGTTTCTTTGGTGACCCAGTTGTAAACAAACATTACTGAGTTGATTTAAGACTTTCCAAAGTTATTATTTTCTCCAATTAGCATTGCTTTTAACATGGTAGGTCTTTCTAATTTAGGGCATGGCTACAGTTAAACGGTTGATATTAATTCCTACAGACCTGGTGGAAACGAGGTGGATGAACAAATGTGCGAGTTTCTTACTGCCCTAATCTTTATGATTCTGTGGGTCTTCAATATTAACCAGTAGAATTCTCCAGGTGAACAGAGTTCACACCTAAAGCAAGCTGCAGCCTTATGGATCCATCCAAGTCAGTCCATTGTTATATCAATTGGATCCCATTGGTATTTTAACATGGACCAGCAAAAGGGAAGCTACCACGACATGCCTGCCAGATGGAAGGAAGGCCAATGAGACCCCCAGTAAACTAAAACATTTCCTTAATGAGGACGGGAAGAAACAGAAACATTCCTCTCATCTCCTCAAGGAGTAAAGCAGCTCCCAGCCCAGATATTCCTTGCCCCAAGTTAAAATCCACCCTATTAAATCATTCCCTATCTACAGGACAGATTCATGACTGAACTTTCAATGTTCCAGTAATTTAATTATTAGGTTGTTTCTCTTTGTGTCAAATGCACATCTCCTATCTTGCCTATTTTATTGAAATAGCAACAGTTATTTATTGGAATATTTGATACAACCTTTTGAAAACTATTTAAAGCCATACTCTTTTTATCTGGTAATTTATCATTTTGATTTGATGTTTTCAATCATTCATTTAACATTACTGTATTTATTAATAGTGAAAGTTCCAATTACTGCATCTCCATTTCAGTAAAGACATATTGCAAAAGCAGTGGCCAACATATTGCCCAAATGGCTCATTTTGTCCTCATGCTATAACATATGATGAGAAAATAAAATAAGACTTTTTTTCCAGCCACATTGCTCCATTATATCAACAGAGATTGGATTGGAACCATGTAATTTCACCCTGAGGTCAAGAGCAATGAGATGAAAACCACTTCTCTCTTTGGCTGCTGTCAAGGGTTTTCAGTAATTTAGACATTCCAAATAATTTGTAAACTCCTCCCAAGGGACATGAGTGCACAGCACAAAATTGCTTGTAATTTGAGAGTACTTGAGTAGTGTCACTCAGAGTTTCCATATGGGGGGAATGTAAGGAATGGAAAATCTTGTCGATGTAGGAGGAACATTGCTCTGGGACAACGTTTCATTCCCTATCCCTCTCCCTGTATTCAGGATGAGATTAGAGCAATTTGTTTCGCAAACTTGGTGTTATATCTGACTCTAAGAATGGATTTCCAACCATATATTGACACCATCTCTAAAGGCTCCCTATTTCCGCCGCCACAGCACTGCCTGACTTTGTCCTGTTTTAACTCAATTGCTGTTAAAATCCTCATTCATGCTTTGCTTATCTCTAGACGTGACTATTCTAATTCACTGCTGGCTGGCCTCCCATATTCTGCTCTACATAAACTTGAGACATTCTAAAGCTCTGCTGTCCAAGTCTGGATTCGTACCATGTCCCAGTAACCCATCACTCCAGTTCTCGCTGTTCAGCACTGGCCCCTGGTTAAGCAGTATCTCAATTTAAAAATTCTCATTCATGTATTCAAATTGCTGCATGATGTCGCCTCTCTCAATCTCTGCAATCTCCTTTAGCCCACAATGCTCCTGGATATCTGGGCTAATTTAATTCTAATCTTTTCTGAATCCCTGATTTTAATTTTGCCACCAATGTTGGCCATGTTTTCAGTTGCCTTGACCTTAAACTCTCAAATTCCTTCTCTAAATATTTCTTCCTTTAAGATATTCCTTTAAACTGAATTTTTTGACCAGGCTTTGGTCATTTGCTCTAACATTGCTTTGTGTGCTCAGTATTTATTTCAATGCCTCATGAAACACCTTAAGGTATTTTATTACATTCAAGAGATGATATAAGTTCTTGTGGGTTCTTATTGGTGTTGTTGGTATTAGGCACACCATGTTAGAACTTACCGTTGGTCACTAATACCATCTAACTTTTAACACATATCAGGGACTTAAAAAACCTGCAATATGTAAATGTCACGTTAATTAATAATAGGTTACGTTCGCAGATGCTACAATCCCAAGATAAATACTCTATGTTTGATTCTTCAACTGGAACATGGAACATGGCAGAAACCCACACCCAAGAATTCATTTCCAAATGGGAGTCACAAAGCCAGGAGAATTCCCAGCCTGCAAACCCAATATTTAGAAATTCTGGCCGCAGTTCTGGTTTTCATTTTGGGTATGGTTTTGTGTGTGTGTGGGTATGTGCGTGTGTGTGTGTGTGTGGGTGGGTGTGGGTGTGTGGGGGTGTGGGTGTGTGGGTGTGGTGGGGAGGCACACAGGACTGGATTAAATGTCAAGCTCACTGTCCAAGATTATGTGCAGAGGCTGCAGAGTGCAAAGGCAGGCTGGGTGGAAGACCTGTCCCTCTGCTCTGGCACGTAATTGAATTTAATTTAAAAATGGTTAAACAAAAGTAACCTTTCACTCCTTACCCCTGTCATACCGTACACCCCCATACATCCTCCATTTCCTCTTTAACATCATTCCCCAGCCCATTACCCTACAAATCACCCATAGCTCTTCGTACATTCTATGCAAATGCATGATCCCCTATTCATCTTCCATGGCCACTCATACCTTTATGCCAACCCATGACCCTCTATCAAGTCCCTATGGCTTCTCTTTATCCCAATGTAACACATATCCCTCTACCCACTCCAATTATTCCTCATACCCTGGATGCCAACCCATGACCCTGTATTATCCATGGGCACTCATACTCTTATGGTCACATATTCTTGACCCTTTACACTTCCTATGAAAATTTAGTGCCAATCCATACGAATCCATGTTCTCCACTCTTCACCTTTACCCCCTCTATGCCAACAAAGCTAGTATCCACCATGGGAAAACCTCAAAAACCATGCTGACATAAAATATAGTTAGGCATTAATAGTGTCTATATTTAAAGCATACACTCTCATCAATAAAAAAATCAATATACCGGAATTCCTTTAGCTAATCTCTTACAAAAACAAATATTTTTGTATTCTATATTCACTTGCAGTTGTCAATCAAATAGAAATCCCATTGAGATAATGTTCATTTGTAAAATGAGTCATTGCAGCACAAATCCTAGAATGATAACCCTTGGATAAATGTCAACATATTGAATGAAATATCGAACACTTGGCATTTTGAAGTCCAGGCTGTTTTTGAAATGTAAAGTCCAGCAGAATTAAATCTATTACCAATGTTGATAGTTCCAATGAATTTTGACATTTAATTTTCATCTTTGACAGCTTCCAATATGTTTCTGCACTTTTGATACACTTTTTACAATTCTAATAGATATCTTTTCCAACGATGTTCTGGAACCACATTCAAAGGGATATCTTCCCTTTCTAAAGGAGGTATCCGGGTTATCCAAACTAACCTACAAAGTTCAGACTTGCTCTTACGTGGTCTAACCTGCTCACATCAGATTTTACATTCCTGACCTACCAAAACCCAATATCTATGGAAGCAGCTGATGATTTAACTGGCCAGCTGCTTCTGTGAAGTGCATATTGTGAGACCTGGACAACTGGGCAAATCCATTGCATCCGCTGCAAAATTAGGAAGTGTCAATCTCAGAGGGGTGGGGTTTAGATTTCCAGGCACATCCACTATTTTTGTATTTCTGCCATGGTGAAAATCTGGACTCTAATGTCTCATAGCCACAGGCTGCCAACAATAACCCTGCCTATGTTGGGAAGTAAGATTGAATCAGGCAGCCATGTTTTTTATTGCAAGATGCAATGAAAGTAATTGCCACACTAATTGAAACATTAGTCACATGACAAATGCTGCCATTGGCCTCTACACTTGTTTGATTGGATGTGAGGACAGAAAAGTTGACAGTGCAGCAGCAATTAATTGTGATTGGCATTATTATCCTGACAAGTGTTGTTTGATCAGCAATTTTCTTACAGCAAAGGGCACTGGACTGATGTCCCACTGACCTTGGAGTCTCAAGAGTTAGCTTTGTTTGAGTTTTAACATTAGGTTTGTCAGAACCTAGTTACATAATGTCAGGAACAGACAGTCCTGGTCTGGTGCCTGCACATCAACTTAGTACCAATTGCTTCATGTTGCATTTCTACAAACATATTTGTATTTCAGTGATTGATATCAACAGCCATCATCAATTGTAACTGGGCTTGCAAACCAATAGAGACTTCTTTAGTGTGCAATGAGGGGGCTTATAACCCTTTATCCTGATGAAGGGTTATCCTGACTCGAAACATTGTCTCTCACCTTTCTCTACAGATGCTGTCAAAGCTGCTGAGATTTTCCAGTATTTTCTGTTTTTGTTTCTGATTCCAGCATCTGCCATATTTTGCTTTTATCTTGGGCTTCTTAGCTCCTGAGTTCTTGCAAAAAGTTGCATTGTAAAATACAAATTTCATATCCCCTCTTTCACTAGCTCTTCCTGCTGTAGCCTTGTCAACATTTTAGTTACAATTGACTTTCTGGTGATTCTGTAAGAAATAATCAGCTTTTTTAATTTCCTGTTCCAATGCAAATCTTTTCAAAATAAGTTTAAACATGAGCATTCTCGAAATGCAAAATTGCCAGCTCAATAACATACTGAATATTAAGAAAAATCTGAAAGAATTTGATCAATTGTCTTTGATATCTATTGCAGGAAGGTAAAACAATGCATATTCGCCCATCATAAATGGAAAGTAAATGGTACCACTCATTATTCAAATCCATTCTATAATAATTTGATATGTTAACTAAGCTCCCATATATTCCAGGATTGCTTTAAACAACTTTTAAAGGGCAAGTCTCAAAATCCCTACCTGAAAATCGCATGTCAATAGAATGGATCCCACTTATGTCATTTACTTAGCATGTGACAGAGAGCTAGATTTATTAATGAAATTTTCATTATCAGTGAAAATTTCAATGAAATTTTAAGTTTATCATCTTGCATTCATCCACAGAATGCTAATGTAACCCTGTTTAAACTGCTTATTGGGGACTATAGTGCATATACAATCTTGTAGTTTCTGGCTTATCAAGATTGTCTGTTGAGTGCAGCAATGCTATCACCCACTTTTGAGTCTATTTATGAATCACTGTCGGAAAGAATTTTGTTGCAGACACTCATTAAAACTCCTGATAAGAGTGCAATTTCAATATGGGTAACTTGCAAATATTCATATATAAGTAATATAACTGAAATAAAAACCCTCACCTTGCCTCCTGTCAATGTTTTTCCCTTCACTTTGTTGCTCTTTGAGGTGTTTGTGGTGCACTCTGGCATACAGGACCAGACATTTCTAATCTGTGCAGCAAGTGATTGAAAATAATCTCATCATAACTTGCTGGAGGCATGCAAACTGCCTGCCAACATAATTAGGGTCAAAACAAGCCTCCCAGTGTGTTCAGATCTGTTACCCTTCACCATTTATCATTTCCTTTCCAAGCCGTTCATCAAAACTGCATAATCATGTTCATCATATGCCAGCACAAACAATTTTTCCACTGTTATCCATGTCGTTTTCTTTTCTTTCTGAAAGCAAAGCTATGTTCTAGTTGCCAATAGGGCAAAGCAGTCATGATTGCGGGGAGCAGTCTTTGACCATCAGTGCTCCTGAAGATTTAAAATATCTGCTCTCTTGTGTAAACTGTTGACTTTGCAGAATCTGTGCCAGTGCATGTCAAATGATCAGACTGAAAAGTAAGTCTTAAAGAAAAGAAAGCACCAACTTTTTGCTCCCCCCACCACCCCTTTTCATTTCCTGCCTGTTCTGTCAATAGTAGTTTTTAGATGATCTTCCAATTTTTGTGCACCCACTTGAAAAACAGATCCTGGTATGTAGCAAACATACTGATCCTTTCTTTGCCACACAAGAAGCAACACCTTTTTTTTCATTCGTTACAATGTTGGTTCTTTTCTTAATTTGCCTCTTGCCATTTCATACTTCCTTCTTTACTATCATCGTGTTAATGTGTTCTATAATGGTCAGAAAATTGACCCCAGAGTATCTGCAGAATATCAACCGCACATTCAGTTAACTGGCAACATTTGCACTATAAATTTTCATGACTGATTTATTGATTGATAGTAACATCTATGAGTTACACACCCTGATAGTAACACTGCACTATGACCTGAGGAAGAGGAAGGAGGCCATTATCAGACAACACGTGTGTAACTCCATTTATCACTTGAAAATATCCAATTTCAATGCAAATAGCTCAATTTTTTCACTCAGAGGGTATTAAGTGTATGGAACAAGCTGCCAGAAGCAGTAGTAGAGGCGGGTACAATTTTATCTCTTAAAAAACATTTAGCCAATAGATAAGATGGGTAAAGAGGGATATGGGCCAAATGTGGGCAATTTAGGACTAGCTTAGTGATAAAAACTGGGCAGTATGTCTCTAATACACCTGAACGAGCACGATGTGGACACGTGAGCTATGGGACTGAATAACAGACTCATAGATCAGGAATATTGCGTTACCCTGCTAGCATGTTATAGGCGTAATGACATTGGGTCATATTGCTGATGTCATCATGCTTGTACTGGATAATACAACATGTAAGTTAGGATAGAAATCAGGAGCCCACCTGTGTTTTTCGAATTTAACTAAATTATGTAGTTAAGCTTATTCAGCTCCAAATTAATTGCAATAATATGTCATCTGAACTACATGAGCTTGCAGAATGTATTTCACTCCTGGTGGGTTTTTCGTTTTCTGGTCAGGCAGTTTGTTAGGACAAGTTTAAAGGTTCCAGCTGAGTGCTGAGTTTCAGCTTTGTAGTTCAAAGTTCCATGCCTGTTGGAAGTGCTTCATACAAAGGCAGAGTTTGCATTTGTCAAATTCTGATGTTGATGAGTATTCCTCTTGCAGACAGGTCCATTCACATCCTGACTATCATCTTAGTCTTCCAACTAGGCCAGACATGGGGATAGTTGTCTCTGTGGAAGTAACATCAAGTGAGGAGGAAGGGGAGGATCGAGAGGTCCGGGGTACACTGGCCATCCATAAGGGTGGCAAAGCTGCAGCAGGCTCTGCAGAAGATGATGAGGCCATCATAAATCCACAACAGTGGCACAGAAGGACTTGCGCAGCTCCTCGTCTGTAGAGGCAGAGACTGAGATATCTTCAGATGCCTACAACACAAGACCCAAGGAGGGTCAAACTTTCAAGAGCCACATTCACATCTCTTTATGACATGCTGGTGGGAAAGATCTAGCCCAACAATGTTGGGGCTCACCCAATGCCTGTGGTTGTCAAGATCACAGTTGCATTCGACTCTTTGCAACACGGTCCTTGCAGGCAGCATGTGGCATTACTCAGCTGCACATCACTCCAGCAAGATCTTCACTGATGTTGTGCCCAGAAGGACAGAAAGTCACATCCCTTTCACAATGGACCACTAGTCTTCATATGTAGGAGCCAGAGGGTTTGTGGAGATTGCAGCTTTCCCCAGGCCATGGGAAGCCATTCACTGTACACATACCACTACAAAGGTTCCAGCTAGCCAGCCATGTGCTTTCATTAACAGGAAGTCTTTCCACTCATTGAACATCCAATTGGTCTGTGACCATCTTCAATGGATAATGTAGGGGTGCGTGAAGTATCCAGGCTGCAGCAATGACTCATTCACGCTGCATAACGCACAAGTGCCAGACCTATACAATGGCCTTGATACCCTGAATGGATAACTCCTGGGTGGCAAGAGTTACCCATGGAAGAAAGGACTCATGATTCCAGTGAGGACACGCAGAACAGATGTGGAGAGGAGCTTTAATGACAGCCATGGAAACACAGTAAGAAGTCTGACAACACCAGGTTTAAGTCCAACCAATTTATTTTGATAGTAAACTCACAAGCTTTCGAGGTTACCCTCTTTGTCAGGTGAATGAGGTGTTCTGGTCTCAGACAGCACAAATAACAGCACAGGCAGTTTCCAGATTACTGACTGTGCTGTCTGTGCTGTTATATGTGCTGTCTGAGACCAGAACACCTCATTCATCTGACAAAGACAGTAACCTTGAAAGCTTGTGAGTTTACCATTAAATAAATTGGTTGGACTTAAACCTGGTGTTGTCAGACTTATTACTATGTTTACCTCAGTCCAACGACTGCATCTCTACATCAAGACATGGAAACACCAGGGCCATGAGTGAGCAAATAACTGGAATATTGAGAATGAGACTCAGATGTCTTGACAGATCAGGAAGGACATTGCATTTTGCTCCATCTAGTGCTTCCTTCGTGGTAATAAAATGCTGTGCCCTCCATAATCTTGCTATTCAGAGAGGGGATGCGCTTGAGGAAGAGAGGACACCTTATAGGGGCTTTTTATCTAAGTTGAATATGAAGATGAGGTGAGAGAACACACTGATATTCAGATAGAAGGTCCTAGACATGGTTAGATGGATAATCGAGACACAAGGGATCTCTACATCATGCCTTGATAAGGCAGAGATTCTAATAGGTTGTGAAGACCTGGCCTCAGAGAGGCAGCATGGCCTGTGCCCAAACATTATTCCATGTGAAACATGTGAACCATTTTGCCATCCTGTGTCATGCCATGACACATTTCCCATGTCTGTTATTCACATTCGATGCACCTCCACAAACTATTAAAGTTGATGCCCATCTCCCCAAAGAGTCCAACAGCAATAGTGCATTAAAATAACCTTGAGAGAGTCTTGTTTATTGACATAAACATTAAATTTCTTCTCCAAAAGGCTGAAACCAGCGGCACTCTGCACATGCTCACTGTCAGCCTCCCAATTGTTGACCAGCTCAATGGCTGGCCAGCCTGGGATATTCACTACAGGCTGATCCCAGCAACCAACCCCCCCCGCCCCCCGATCATTCCCTGTCTTAATTGCCCCCCCTTCCCGTCTTGGATTGCCCCAGTCTCCACCCCCATTCCCTCAAGGCAGAGACTCCAGGAGGGAGACCTCCCCCCCAGCCCCATTCCCCAAGTGCAGCCGTTCCCAAGCCCACCCCAGTCGCTGGCCTCTCTCCTGCCCCAGAGTGCAGCCGGACACCCCAACCGACTGATTGCCCCATAGGCCCGACCCTTTGGGCCTGGGCACTTTGCCCCTTGGGCAATGCTAGGGGGCACAGGCTGAAACAGGCTATTCTGAACTTCTCAGCAAGTGCCCATGCCCAGACTGTCCAACCCCTTTGGAAGCCCTGATTGCCCCCTCCCCTTCACTCCAGCGGGGTCATCCCAATATTTCCCCAAAAGTGGTGACCTACTGTAAATCCCATTGGAGGGAAATATTCTGGCAGGGAATGGAAGAGGTGTGCAGACACAGAGAATTCAGTCCTGATAATTTCATTTAAATTAGATTACAGATTCAAACAGATTAAATTTACCTACTTGGTCTTCCCCCCACCCCGGTTTCCAGCACAGATTTGACAGCATCAGATATCCGGCACTCAGAAATGCACTCAGGGCAGGAACCCATGTGTGAATCCCATGCATGCCCAGCTGTGAGATTCTCCCACCCTGCTGCACTAGAACATTAGCACCATGAGAGAATTGCTCTCGGAATTAGAATAGTTGGATGTTTGTCTTTGACTAGCACAGATGAACTGAAGGGCTAGGTTGTATGCATCAATGTTTCTATTTGCCATTCCACTTGCCCTGGATGATTTTGGCAGGGTCCACTCTGTGGCTGAGGCCTTAAGGACCCTGCCACACTGGAAGATTCCTGCTGAGTCGTAGGAACAGCGTGTGTCACCACAGCAATCGAGAATGACTGTGCCGTTGGCAAAAGGGCAAAAGAAGTGCTGTGTCATCAGAAGTGCACTGAGAGTTGCTTCCAGGTGGTGGCAGCTATTGCTCATCATCTGAGACAAGGTCTGACTGATCCTCCCTGCCTTCCTATGACATCCTAGAAGCTGGATTAATGTCCATGTTCTCGGATACTTGCTCCCTGGCTTTGGGCCCATGAACCCAGAGCCAGTCATGCTGTGCAGATTAAAGGGCGATTGTGTCTAAATGAGTTTGTGCCTCCAAAATAGTCACCAGTTAACAGGAGTCGAACAGGCCATGCATATTTAAATGCTATTTTAAATATGCCAATTGGCCTTGCGCCCAGAAAGGGCACAATCCAGTTTATGCCATGAGAAAGGGGTTGAGAGGATCACAAACTGTTTGATGCCATGCACAAAACCAATTGTTAGGCCACACGCTATTCTCCAGGAGCTGCACGATCTGCGAGGTCAGAGAACCATCACCATGATGTGAATAATCAAGTTTCATGTCACTTGTGTCCACTGGCAAAAACACTTAGCCTAAGGGTTGGAAGTCATTTAGAATTCAAAAGAGGATTGTCAAAAGAGTACAAGAATGAACAATCCAGGAACATAAACACAGGTTGTAAAAACGTTTAGAAGTATGTACAAAGGTGGCGATTAACTAAAGTAAACATTGGTTCTTAAAGACAAGGATAGGAGAAGTTATTACAGGGAATGAGAAAATGGCAGATATTGAACCACTATTTTAGCCAGGATTTTTGGAACCAGAAATTCCCACATGCAGAAAGGACCTTTGGCTGGTCCATCAAATTATCCATCCTGCCCACAATGATTTCGGCCATTTCTGAGATGGTACACGTGAAGAGCTGCACTAGTTAGAAAAATATTTAAGCACATTAATGTTTTCTGTTCACAGTTTTATGCGAGAACTCCTTATTTAAATGCCTTTATTGCAAATAAATGTTTTTTTTTACCACCCACCTGTGGCTAATTTGTCTCCTCGTTTATGAATCCTTTCTATTGATGATCGCTGGAGCAATGCTTCATGTTGATGTCAGCTGGAGGCCCTTCAATGCTGATGTCACTGAGAAAAGGAAGGCATTGGTTCCCCATGAGTGATTCCCTTCCCTTCCATATCCCACCACACCAGGGCCCTGTATGGGGGTTTCAGATCCCTTACCCACTACACAGATAGGGGCTCAGGGGGTTGCCAGTGTGAATGTGGAGTTCAGGTAGGAATCAGACTAGTTTGCATCAGGGCAGTATCATATTGGTGCTTAGTGAGTGGCCATCACCATCCTGCCTGCTAACAAACTCGCTAATGCAGCGTATGCAGGCCCACCACTCTGGTATGACAATGTTGCAGAAGATAGAAGGATTCTTTTTTCCCAGTGGAAGATCCCACCCATTCCAGTTACCCACCCTCCCCCGCTAAAATGCAACTAATTCCTCCATGGGCCCCCACTCCTTTCACCCTGCTCCTCTGCATGCCAACCATGCCCATGGGATTACACCCCCAACTCCCAGCTCCGGGTCCCGAGATATTCACCCACTTCACCTGAAACATTTCCTGCGTAGCAGATAATGCACTTAATTTGATTCTGCTGTCAAGCGAATAAGGGTCAGTTCCAGAGCACCTTTTGCAATCTATGGATCATTTACCTAAAAAATGTTTCACTCATTCTCCAAATCAAGGGGGAAGGTTGGAACAAGAGTGCAAAGCTAATAGCAAGGCAATTTACAGTGATGATTGTGATCCCCAGCACACTGTAATACTTGTGCACTACTTCAATGTGTACATTTTCCAGTTTACTTTCTTGGTGCAGTAAGAGGGAAGACTCCCTTGCTCTTTACTAACATGTTTAGTGCTTTCCCTGAGATAAAATCCACAGAGAAAAATGATGTGCAAAAGTAATAAAAAAAAAGATTGACATTGGGATAACAATCTTAAACAGGTTAAGAGTCAATGGGAGTATTAAGGTTAAAGTATGTTACAGATTACAGGATGGAAAGTAAAGCCTGGCCAAAGTAAAGAGAACTAAATTATTAGTTGGCGGCTTTATTTCCTGATTTGTAATGTACTGTATATTCAGCGTTCCCTGTGTGTAACGGCAGCGAATGCCATGTGCTGGCTATGTTCCAGTTACCAATTCTCATGGTCAGCAATCCCTATCTAACTATCTGAATGTCACATTTATAGAGAAAATAGCAACCTATCACTTCAAAATTATTGGTACTGTTACCCAAGCTGGGAAGCAAGAGCATTTTAAAGTGTATATGTACAATAGTTTATCTATTGAACAAAACAAGCAATTTGTTCATTAGTGATCAAGGCCAATTCCTTTCACAATAACCAAGAAGCAAAATCAGGATAAAACCAATGGACTAAAGGAGAGATTAAAATTGGAAGTGGTGGCTCAGGCAATGAAAGAAAGATAGAATATCCTATCTTCCTTTATTCATTCATGGGACATAAGTGTCGCTGTCTGGCTAGTATTTATTGCCTTTCCCTACTTGCTGCTGTTCAGAAGTTAGTTGAGAGGAAGTGGTGCTCTGGTTTCCTCCCATGCTCCAAAGATGTGCAGGCTAGTGCATTGGCTCTGCTAAATTAACCCTGAGGGCCCAATTTTACCATCAAATTGTGCCAGTTTTTGAAAAGCTTAATAAAGTTGGGCATGAGGCAAGTCATGTGATCTGTGCCCATCTCTGCTCCGGTTCCCCCTTTACCAAGGCCTGAAAATGACCACAGTTGGGACCACACCCGATACATTTAAATTGACTCGTTGGGCTGCACACCGACTGTTACTAGCACTTTCCCCTCTACTATTGAGTTCACCTATCCAGATTCAGCCAGATTCTACCAAAGTCTGATTTGGACACTCCAGTTAGTGAGGAAGGAAGTGCCAAGTATCCAATGGCTCTCTCCTTGAGATCAGTTGAGAGATGAGATGGGGGAATGGGGGAGGTTGGTCCGAGGGCTCTCTGCTTGCGATTAATTGAGGGAGGAAGGGGCAAAGGGGGTTCTGCTGCCACTCTGCTGAGGTCAGTGAAGAGAAGTGGGGAGAGTGCCCGTAGTCTGGGTATCAGAGGGGCTAGGGGGATAAGAGAGTCAGTAATAATGTGTGGTTGGGGCAATGTCTGTAGGGGCCAAGGGAAGGCATTATCCAGCCCTGGAGCAATGTGGCAGGGGAGCCACATTCTGTCATTTTTTTTCTGAACATGCGCAGTGCGCCAATCGAAGCTGCAGGATTTCGGGTGTGTTAAGCTCCACCCACAAGCTTGTGCAGTGTGATTCAGATTTGCTGATATTTTTGCAGGCAGAGGATATGGGGGCACCTGAGAATAGGTCTAAAAGCCAGATTTGAAACACGACCAGTTTCAAGTCCGCCCGGAACTTAGAATCAAAATGGGAAAATAGGGCCCCTAGTTTCAGAGGGATTAGCAGGGTAAATACACAGGGTTACGGGGATAGGGCCTAGGCGCGATTGTTGTCTATGCAGGCTTGATAGGGTGAATGGCCTCTGTCTGCACTATGCGGATTCTATGTTCTATAAAAGATGACCATAATAATTTGAAAATCTGAAAGCTTGTCTGCTTCCTACTGTAGGCAGTAGCACAGTGGTTAGCGCTGCTGTTTCACAGCACCAGGGATCAGAGTTCGATTCTGGCATTGGGTGACTGTCTGTGTGGAGTTTGCATGCTCTGCCCATATCTGTGGGAGTTTCCTCCGCTGCCCTAGCTTCCTCCCATACTTCAAAAATGTGTAGATTGGGTGGATTAGCCCTGATAAATGCATGGGATTATGAGGTTACAACATGGGGGTAGGCAAGAATAAGATGCTGTTTTGCAGAGTCAGTGCAGACCCGATGGGCTGAATGGCCCCCTTCTGCACTGTAGAGATTCAGTGGTGTCTATGGATCTTGAGCTGTGTCGGTACAGTAATATTTCTTACTGGGGTTAGTTATGAAATAGAAATAGTTCAGAATCAGACGGAATAAGGTGTTACAAGTAATGTTTCTAATACAACAAAACATGGACTGAAAATCAAATGTAGAGTTCTCCCCATTTTGAGACTCAGTGCAGTGGTGTGTGCCTCTGGCAGCACTTGTCCTGCCAACCAAAATGGCAGCACACCATGCCAGGTTCCGCTCTTAGAGGCTCATTACTTATACACAGGTGAGTTCTCCTTTCACTCTCCTGGCAGGCAACTGATTTGTCCACCCACCCTCAACTGAAGGTCCCGGCACTATATTTAGGCCTGAATTCTATGCATGGTGGTATCAGCAGCTGCACTTCCCAGTCCCAC
The DNA here is from genome assembly GCA_024679065.1 of Sphyrna mokarran. Lineage (NCBI taxonomy): Eukaryota > Metazoa > Chordata > Chondrichthyes > Carcharhiniformes > Carcharhinidae > Sphyrna > Sphyrna mokarran. The sequence goes on along the minus strand of JAGIQG010000007.1, from coordinate 75,616,175 downwards.
CTGAGATCCAACAAGAAACGTGTATGAGACTGGCCGACCGCTTAAGTGGCAACCAGCATGAAACATGTCCACATAGGGCCAGCAGGACTAGCGAGGGTGGGTGCCTGGTAGACCCTGGATACAATGGAGCACTGGCCTGGAGTTTACAACATAACAGCACGTCTGGAGCAGTGCAACACTATGACAAGGAGCCTCGGCTTCACTCACCTCAAAGTTTCTGATGAACTGAGCTGAGGGCTATGCTGCTCTTTATCAATCAGGTTTGACGCCAATATGATTTCTCGCTGCTGACAGGATGCCGATGGGTGGCTTATTTTTTATTCATTTGTGGGACATTAGTTCGCTGGCTGGCCACACTTATTACCCATCTTTAGTTGCCTGAGACAGTTGACAGTCAAACACATTGCCGTTGCCCTGGAGTCATACATAGACCAGTCCTGGTAAGGATAGCAGATTTTCTTCCCTGAAGGACATTTGAGAACCGGATAATTGACAATGGTTTCATGGTCATCAGTAGATTCTTAATTCCAAATTTTTTTTATCAAATTCAAGTTCAACCATCTGCCATGGCGGTACTCGAACCCGGGTCTCCAGAACATTAGTGATAATACCACTAAGGCCATCACTTCCCCAAATGAGCATTCATGAGATACAAATGAATGCAAACTGTCAGCCACTGAGATGATCAACACAGCATTAACCTGACATTGGGAGAATTGCAGCGTGATTTTATGTCAGCAGGTTTCTGACTTGTTTACTTTTGCCAGATTCTCTGCACCCACCCTCCGTCAAGCTCACTGTGGGCAGAATGGCAGAATTCCACTCACATTCACTCAGTGCACTGATTTCACCATAGTTATTAGGAAAAAAACCTTGGTTTTATGAAAAGGAAACCTAATTGATGACAGAGGCAGACAAAACAGCCAAAGCTCGAGCTTCAAAGTAGATGAATCTCCCCAAAAAAAAAGGCCAGGATTCTTGCAAAAACTTCCGGTTTGCGGGAAAATGGGAGTAAATCCCGCTAGATTTTTTAGCATAATTTCCAGAATGAATCTTTGACACTCTGTGTATCAGAATGCCCTAGCGGGATTCTCTCTGAAAATCAGTGGATGGGGCCTATTCCCACCCAAGAGGCCGGCAGCAAGGTGCTGAGTGGTCCATTGCGCATGCACTGATCCGTCAGCGAAGAGATCGGTGCATGCGCAGCGGTCCCCTATTACCAGCCTCCAGATTGCTGGCCAGCCTAAGCAGTAGCCATTCTTCAACCATTCATAACTGGCTTTCCAATTCCAGTTTGAACCTTGGGGAGTGCCAGTGTGCCAGGCTGGAGTGGGCTGGGAGAATCGGCTTCATTGCCTTAAAACTCAACATATAGCAGCAAAACAATGCTGTGTAAAGGCCTCCATCCATGTCCACTACTTCATGATGATCAAAGAGAGATAAACTCCTCTTTTATTACATGGGATTTCTATTTGTGTTTTGGAGATATATTCCACAGTCCAGTTTATTTTTCTATGAAGACTGCAGCCAATTACTTCAAATAAGATAGCCAAATAGAACATAGAACACTACAGCACAAACAGGCCCTTCGGCCTACAAGTTGTGCCGATTATACCTATACCTACCAGGCCATAGAACTATCTGTAACTCCCAATCCTATTAAATCCCATGTACTCATCCAGAAGTCTCTTAAAAGACCCCAGCGAGTTCGCCTCCACCACCAATGATGGCAACCGATTGCATTCACTCACCATCCTCTGAGTGAAAAACTTACCTCTAACATCTCCTCTGTACTTGCCCCCCAGCACCTTAAACCTGTGTCCTCTCGTAGCAACCATTTCAGCCCTGGGAAATAGCCTCCAAGAATCCACTCCATCTATTCCTCTCAACATCCTATAAACCTCTATCAGGTCCCCTCTCAACCTTTGTCTCTCCAGGGAGAAGAGACCTAGCTCTCTCAACCTATCTTCATAAGGCCTGCCCCCCAATTCAGGCAACATCCTTGTAAATCTCCTTTGCACCCTCTCAATAGCTTCCACCTCCTTCCTATAGTGAGGTGACCAGAACTGCACACAGTACTCCAAGTGGGGTCTGACAAGGGTCTTATAAATTTGCAGCATTACCCTCGCGACTTCTAAACTCAATTCCTCTATTAATGAAGGCCAGTACACCATATGCCTTCTTGACCACATCCTCCACTTGCGGGGCAGATTTAAGAGTCCTATGGACCTGGACTCCAAGATCCTTCTGCTCCTCAACACTGCAATAGAAATAGCCACAAAGTGCAATGGGACCTGAATTTGCCAAGATTGAGGAAGCAAATTTGACCAATATTCCACCAACTGTACTGTGTGTCCATGTGTGTAGAGGACATGGAAGATAACTAAAGTATACAAAATTGTGTTTTTTGATGAATTTATCCAATTTTGATAAGGGAAATAAACATAAAACATTTTTTCTAAATGGACCTGAAGGCAGTCTCACAAAGGTACTTATATTTATTGATATTTTTACCTGCCTTGTCCAGAAATTTGCAGTAAATAATGATATTTGTATTATCTATTTTTTCTCCTTTTGCTGTTCCTTCTTGTCATCGATTCTGGTTATTTTTGTTGTGCTGTTTAAATTCAAAGCAATTGAGTATCTATGGTACTGTCTAGGTATTGGCTTAGTAATTTCTCAGCTCAGAATCAATATCCTAAAGTTAAAGCAAACAGTAAATATAATCCTACATGGGTGCTTTTGTGGCAAGACAAATGAACACAAAATGAATTTGCTGCATGATACAGGATTAAAATATACTTTGAGAATTTTGTTTTAACATAGAAACATACAACTTAGAAGCAGGTGTCGGCCATTCAACCTTTGAGCCTTCTCCGCCATTCATTATGATCTTGGTTGATCATTAAAATTCAATATCGTGATACCCCCCCCCTTTTCCCCCTTTCCTTTAATTCCTTCAGCCCCAAGAGCTATAGCTAATCTTTTCTTGAAATCAGGCAATGTTTTGGGCTCAACTATATTTGATGATAGTGAATTCCACAGATTAACCAACTTCTGAAATTAAAGAATTACTTTAAGGAAGAAATTACTCCTCACTTCAGTCCATTTGGAGTATGTGGCACAGTGGTTAGCATTGCTGTCTCACTGCATCAGGGACTCAAGTTCAATTCCAGGCTTTGGTCACTGTCTATGTGGAGTTAGCACATTCTCCCCTTGTCTATGTGGATTTCCTCCAGGGGCTTCCCACAGTCCAAAGACTCGCAGGTTAGGTGCATTGGCCATGCTAAATTCTCCCTCAGTGTACTCGGACAGGTGCTGAAGTGTGGTGACTAGGGGATTTTCACAATAACTTCATTGTAGTGTGAATGTAAGCCTATTTGTGATCAATAAATAAACTTTAAGCTTTCCTGAAAGGTTTACATCTTATCCTCAAACTATGAGTCTTAGTTCTGGACTCCGCCGCCTCCCCCACTGGGAACATTAGCTGTGATTCTCCCAAAAGTACTGCACTGTTCTAGGCCCTGACTGGTTTTTCAGTTCAGCTTCTCATGCGAATCTCTGTGCTCTGTGCACTGCAAAGGTCCCATTCATGAATCTCATTAAAAAACCAGACAGGCGGGGCCTGTTTGCGCAGTAGTCTGACAGTTCTGGAACTCTGCATGTGTGCAGTGATCCCAATCTGTCAGATTCCCTGTTTGCTGGCCAGTTCAATTGCTGGTGAGTCCAGGACCCCCGCAGTGCTGTCCCTCCAGCACACCACCGCCCCCCCATAAAGCCCGATTGCGGCCCTCATAACAATTGCCAGGCTAGTCCTACCCTATCCCGGAGTGCCCCAATGTCCAGTCCAGCTCCCCCAGTAGTGACAATCCTCCCACACTACTCTTCCCAGCAAACCCGACCCCCACCCCTGGAATCAGGCCCTGCCAGCAGACTGCCTACTCCCAATCCTCCATAGTCTGGCCCTCCCTCCAGCCCAGACTGATACTGTCTGCAGAGTGGCAGCAGGACCTGATTGCCCCCCTTCATTCCAGTTAATTGGCCAAGTTAAAATTGTCCCTTTGTGCCCTGGGATGTGTAGGTTAGAGGGATTAGCGGGTAAATATGCGGGGATATGGGGATAGGGCCTGGGTGGGAATGTTGTTCGTGCAGACTCGATGGCCAAAGGTCTTCTTCTGCATTGGATGGATTCTATATCACTCATTTGAATTAATTTACTGCATCTTCAACAAATACTCATGAAAACCAATCATCAGCAAACTGATCTTGCTACTGATTTTGCAATCTAAGGAGACAATGAAACTAGACTGCAGGGAAATATGTATTTTGGCATGTGCGTAAATCTGGTTGTACTAGATTTTACATATTTGGGCTACGCCTTTCTGCTTCTCATCCCTCTCAATATTGTTGGCCTAAAAAAACCTAATGCACACGCCCTGCGTATTGGGCTCAGCTTTCTGTGCTTACATTGTGGACTTCAAGTTTATCAAAAACAGGCAAGAAGAAGGCCGACAAGAAATAGATTTCTATGATTTTCTTCCCGAAGGATCATTTGTCTTGACTAAAGATGGTGCAGTGGGAAGAAAGAAATCTTGCTTTAATCCTCATCGCCAAAATAATAATCATGCCAAGGCCTGTCTTCCGTCACTATCACCCTTTATTTACAATGTGCTCAAAGTGCTGTTCAGCAGCTACAGAGCACAAGTCATCCCCACAGTCTTTCAACTCCCAGCCTGACTGGAGCCAGCTGGTTTTAACCCCCCTCATTGCTCCTTCCCTATTGAATGAGCCTCCATTCATCTAATAGGGGAGCTTATATTCTATGAGGCTCACAGGGACAAATCTTAATGGCAATCGTAACACAGCTAATAGGTTCTTGATTTGATTTGATTTATTTTTTCACATGTATTAACATACAGTGAAAAGTATTGTTTCTTGTGCGCTACACAGACAAAACATATCATTCATAGGTAAAGAAACGAGAGAATGCAGAATGAAGTGTTTCAGACATAGCTAGGGTGTAGAGAAAGGTATGTCCATTCAAGTGCGAGATACGTCCATTCAAAAGTCTGATGGCAGTAGGGAAGTGGCTGTTCTTTAGTCTGTTGGTATGTGACCTCAGACTTTTGTATCATTTTCCTGAAGGAAGAAAGTGGAAGAAGAAAGTCTGAGGTGTGTGGGGTCCTTAATTATGCTGGCTGATTTGCCGAAGATGTGTAGGTAAAGTCAATGGATGGGAGGTTGGTTTATGTGATGGATTGGGCTACATTCACAATCTTTTATAGTTCCTTGTGATCTTAGGCAGAGCAGGAGCCATACCAAGCTGTGATACAACCAGAAACAACGCTTTCTATGGTAACCTGCCATCAAAATATTTTGATGAGGATGCTTACCTCAAATTTTAACTATGTCTAGCATTTAATTCCAGAGGCTGAGTCCTCCAGGCTTTAGGCAGCTTGATAATGGATAGAGGAGAAAATGACTGGATGTAATATTCCAGGCGTTGCTTGTTGATCAGAAAACCACCACAATCAGCCCCCCCAATCAGTGAACATTTCCCCCACACAGAATCAGTCCCTTGTTTCCAACATTTATCTTGTGATGTTTAGCCCCAATCTGCCTCTTCCTCCATCCAATCCACAATGTTATGTTTCCTCCTTTGACTTCCAATTTCATAACTTCCCCACCAGCCTACTGGCAGTCACATTTATCCAAAAGGTGCCACCCAAGGTAGAATATTTGATATTTGATCAAAAGAATATTTAATCAATGCCAATAAAGTGCTTTACCTACCAGAAGTGCAGTAGTTGATGAATGTCGATGTCTGTGTTTTTCCACCTACATAGGCAGAAAGAGAAATAAACACTGTAATGATGCAAATGCACAAGGGAAATCTCAAATTCTAAACGTGGCAGTCAAAGTCCCCCTTGCAATGCTTATAAATTTGTGAGATCTGTACTGGGCACTTGGCATGGGTGCTCTCTGTTACCTATGCTGTTTTCTCTGGATGGGTATCCTGGAACTTTGCTTGAATACTGTACCTTTTAAATACAAGGAGTGTTTATGTAGAGCTCATGATGGAATAATGTGTGCTAGCTGATGGAGAAAGTGACCCTCAAAGCCAGACATGGTCTTTTCTCATCTCATGCTAGTGATTTTTGCTCATGATTTTGAAACAGTCTTCATCGTTCCTTTTTTTAATCACAAATCTCTCTTATAAATTCATTTATTTATGAACATAAATTACACAACATCTTAACCTTGTGTTCTCTGTATCTTTCTGTCATCAGTATAACAAAAGCCAATCTTCATTCTGAAAAATGGGGAGATATCTGTACAGTACAAAGAACTCTGATGAAGGAAAGAATGGGGGTGGAAAACATGCACCAAATTTCAATTCAGATTCAAATCAGTGAGGGATAATTTGAGTGCTAGGAGGCAGGAATGAAGTTAGCATCTTCCTTAGGTAAGCAGACCTAAGAGTGCCACATCTACAGTGTACAAGTGCTATTCCTTCACCTCCTTAACCACAATACCAGAAAGCCAATAGGTCAGTATACCCTTATATGCTAATGAATAGTCTAGATACTAAATACACAAATTACAATCACTTAAAATGCAAAAATAGAACTGTGATGAAATCAAAATGCAAATATGGAGTCACAGGAGAATCCAGTTGTAAAAATGGATGTATAAAATTAAAATAGTGATTTTCTTATTAAGCAGGGATTAAAACTTAAAAGCAGAGTTCATTTGCTGAACAAAGATTTAAAAGTTTATAAACATGCCTGGACACCGACATCCTGTAGCATAGAATATGGCGTATCCTCTAACACAAAGCAAAACTGAAAAAAATAGGAACTAACCTTTATATTACCTCAGCTAGACATTGATAAATTGTAGGATTCTATAACAATAAGCAACCTTACAGATGACCCTAAACAACTTGATTAATGAATCCCACAAACTTGATATGGTGACCGCCATCTTTTAAAATGTATGTTTTTGTGGGACATGAACATCAATGGCAAGAGCAGCATTTGTTGTCCATCCCCAATTGTCTTTAAACTGAGTAGTTTCTTAGCTATCGCAGACAACAGGAGCCAATCGATTCCTGTAGATCTGGAGTACATATAGGCCAGGTTGGATAAGGAAGGCAGATTTCCTTCCTAAAGTACATTCATGAATTGGATGGCTTTTTATGACAATTGACAACAGTTTCATGACAACCATTATTGACGCTAACTTTATATTCCAAATTATGAGTTTAGTTCAAATTCTACCAGGTGCCTGGGTGGAATTTGAACCCCGGTCTCCTTGAAGATTAACTTGTGCCTTTGGTTACTAGTCAGCAACATTACAACTATACCACCATCTACAATTCTCAGTATCATGTTTTCTTGAAAGATGTTGAATAAGATGAGGGATGTTGATGAAAATAAAGGATATTGCTCAGCATGAGTGATCAACATGCTTCCTGCTGGTTCAGTTTTCATATGGTATAAATATTGAAACCACTTATTAGAGAGGTGAATTTACTAGCCTGTCTCACCCATTGGTGGCTGGAGCAAGCCAATAAAATTGTACAAGAGCCGAGAAATCAGGCTTGCGCCCGATTTCTTGCCTTTCTTGATATTACTGGCGCCGGATATCCGATGCATCAGCTTCCCACCCATTTCTGGTGAGAATCTGAATAAATTATTATTTTTTTAAAACAGCATTTGTATGGATTTAATAAGCCTGGGATGTAATTGCCCAGATTTGCAGCCTCTCCTAGAGAGATTTTCTCCAGTGAGGATCACACAAGGTTCCCATGAACGGGGACCAGTCATGATGGGCTTGCCATAGAACCGGAGGTCATTGAGGCCCCCTGAGTAGGTAGAAGGCATGGGGGGAATGTCCTTTGGACAGTGCCAGCCAGTATCAGGGAGCAGGGCTTACAGGGCATGGCCTACAGGGACAGAGCCTCAAGGGGCAGAGCCAGGTTAGGCCAATCGGATAGGGAGGGAAGGGTCCACTGTGACTCTGCATTGCAATCGGTGGTGGAATCACAGTGATCAATCTGGGCAGTGGGGGGTGGGGGGGGGCAGAGAGTGTGGAACAATATGTCTGGGTGGTGTGGGGCTCACGATCAGTCACAGGCCCCTACAGTAGCAGGGCTGGTTCAATGCTGCCTGCAGCAGTAGAGGCCTGACGAGTCTCTCTTTCAGGTCTGTCTGTCCTCACCTTGTTGCAATTGTGCACGTGCAACTACAGAGGTCTGGACATGCGCAATAGGTTCCTCTGTTGCTCCAGCAGGCTGGCTGGTAATTTAAGCCCCTAGCCATCTAGTGGCTAGAAATGATCCAGCCCATTTTTTCCTTGTCTATGTGCATAATATTGTGATTTTTGGACTTGCCCAAAAAACAGATCTGAAACTCATATTTTCATATTAGCCTGGCACTTAGAATTTTTCTCTTTAAATTCTGCCCTAGGATTTTTTGCTTCTTTGGATTCAGTCCAGCACCTCTCAAGGAAAAGACATTGCTTCTGTAGAGTAGTGACAATAGTGCTGATCTGAATTGGTGGAGGTATCTCACTAGACACTGTAGCTGTCTACCTGGGAATTTAATGAAAATACTCCTTTAAATATTGACATATAATAATCTGTATAATAATATCTTAAGTATCCCTCCACATTAAAACACAACTGTACTTTTTCTAGAAATATCGATTATCAATTGCATATTCAGTGCTTTAAGAATATTTTACATTATTTAGAAAGCATATTGTCTTATTTAGCCTTCTGTGTACAAACCCATTCCTGTACATGCTTTACTGGAGAGGTATATTGTTGAGAGAGATGCCCAAAGCCTTATGGGGTTCCAGTAAATTAGTTAAAATGTGTTGAGAAGGCTATCTAGAAGACAGTTATATTCACTACTGGTTCCTTCCCTCTGGGAAGACATAGATCTGTTCTTCAGACCCACTTACATGTCTGTGAAGTTTGTTTTTCTCACTCTTAAGTGAGAATGATCATCCGAGGAGTACACCTGATTGGGAATGGTCCGAAAAGGGACTAGAATTATAATCAACTTCAGAATAGAATAGCAAAGCGAATAGGCTAACTCAAGAATTAATGGCTCAGCAGTGCCAATATTTGAATTTAAGATCTGTAGATTGTATAGAATCGTAGAATCCTGCAGTGCCGAAGGAGGCTACTCAACCCATTGAGTCTGTACCGACCACAATCCCACCCAGGCCCGATCCCCATAACCCCATGCATTTACCTTAGCTAGTCCCCCTGACACTAGGGTCTATTTTGCAATCTATTAGACCAATTCACCTAACCTACACATCTTTGGACTTTGGAAGAAAACCGGAGCACCCGAAGAAAACCCACGCAGACATGGGCAGTATATGCAAACTCCATACAGACAGTGACCCAAGCCGGGAATCCTGATGCTATGAAGCAACAGTGCTAATCACTGTACCACTGTACCACTCATATATTGCCAAATAAAGTATTGCAAAGCCCACTGGTGACAGCAAGTGTCTGGATGATTAAATACAACCTTTCCATTCCCCAAACCCACACTCCAGTGCAATTCTACCAATTATTTTCTACCTTGTAATTTGAATATTATGTTTCAAACTTCACATTATCACCAAAAGCCATCTTAAAAATAATATTGGGATATTATATCAATTCCAATCTAGCTTGTGACCTCAACAACTACCCAAAAGGGATCTCTACGAGAGATTTGTCCCAAATTTCTTAGCATGGTATTTTTCACTGTGTAGCATTACTAATACTAGCACTTTTCAGGTATTCTGCATATCTGTCCGAGAGTGAGATGATTGCACGCAATGATGGACAGTTCCTTTTAAAGATTTTCTGCTGTCTTTGTGCATTATTCTTACGTTGGAAATGTCAGGGGCGTAACTCTGAACACTTAATGGCAAAAGCCAAGTAAGGTTCCTGATTGAATATTTTTCAGGAGCTCGTCACCTGCTATTGATCACCTAGTCTACTCTCAGGAAATCAAACCCACAAAAGTGAACGGCCCCATCTCACTGCTTTCTTGCTGTGATGCTAAAGATGATGAATTTTCCTGCTCTTCTGCAGAGATGAATGCTGCCCCGTGCTGCTGCCTGAATATATTTCACAGCCTCTTTGAATGAAGTCTCTTGCCATTAATGAGAACAACCACTTTATTGTTTCTCTGCTTCTGTTAGCCCAGTCTTGGTCCAAGTGGGGGAAATAAAACATGATAAATCATTAGAAATCCCCTAGAAAGTCCTTCATTTAAAGGATCAGTATGATCATCTGTCACTAAAAGGTGAAGGAAATAGAGGACATGGATTTTCTAACAGTTACTGCAGAGACAGATACAACTACCATACAACTATAGAAAAGTTGTATCAACAGTTTACTTCACTGTAATAAGTAAATGAGACTCTGGGGGGATGCCATAATATGGTGGTTGGTAATAGAGGTAGTGAAAAGGTTTCAGGTGACTTTTAGTTGACCTTATGATAACAGATGCGCAGTATTTGGAAAACATTAAATCGTTTATGTGTTATCATTTATAAGCCTTCACATAACTAAAATGTCCGTGTCTGCCTCCAGAACGACCTGGGCAACATTCAGATTTGAGCTTTGCATGTAGCATTCATCATACACAAATTACAGACATTCCATCTGCAAAAGAGAGAGTCCAATTATCTCCACTAACATTCAATGTAACTACTATTGTCAAATTCCCCACCTTCAATATGATGGAGATTACCATTGACCAGAAACTTAACTGGAGCAATCACAATGTCCAAGAACAAAGCAGAGGCTGAAAATTCTGCACCACAAAACTTACCATCTGACTGTCTACCAATTCCAAGGCACAATTCCTTGTTCCCTAAGTGATTACAGCTGCAACAATGCTCATGAAATTTGACACCAATCAGGACAAAACCTCCACTTGATTGGTATATCATCCACCACCTATAATTTTGACTCTTCCCACTGGCACAGTGTGTACAATCTACAAGATACATTGCAGCAATTTACCAAGGCTTCTGCAACATCACCTTCCAAATTCTCAACCTTTAATTTATTCTTTTACGTAATGGTATCACTAGCTAGGTTAATATCTATTGCCCATTTCTCAGTTGTGCTTGGTGAGGCTGTAGTGAGCTAGCTTCTGGACTGCTGCAATCTATGTGGTTAGTTACATCCACAGTGCTTTTAGAAAGGGAGTTCCAGGATTTTGACCCAGTGATAGTGAAGGAATATCAAGATAGTTCCAAACCAAGAGTATATGTGATTTGGAGTGGAACTTGCAGGTGGTGGCGTTCCCATCCATTTGTTGCCGTTATCTATCTAGTGGTGGAGATTGCAAGTTTGGAAGTTTTTATCAAAGGAGCCTGAAGATTTAAAATGCACTGCCTGAAAATGAGGTGGAATGAAAAAATGGCAGTAGTATGGAAAAGAAGCAGAATCTAATTGCCTCAAGAATTGTAAACCGCATGACAACAATCAACCATCTTACATTGCAATTTAATAGGGAAGCCTGTAAAGCTGGTGTGCTAGAGATGGCATTACATAAATGAATTTCGCAAACAAAGTATGTTCTAAAATTTACAAAACATATGTAGCTATTGGTTTTCCCATCCATCCACTATCCCTGTCCTTCAAGAGGTAGAGGTCACAGACGTAGAAGTTGCTGCCATAGGAGTGTTGGTGAAAGGTTGCAGTGTATCTTGTTTATGATACAGTCTGGCCAATTTTAATCCTCCAGGATGTTGCTACTGAGGAATTCAGTAACGGTAATGCCATTGATTGTCAGGGTGAGATGATTAGATTCCATCCTATTGGAGATAGTCATTGCCTGATATTTGTGTGGTGCAAATGTTAATGTTAAGCCTGAGTGTTGTCCAGGTCTTGCTGCATATGGACACAAGTTTTGCTGCATATGGACCACAGACTGCTTTAGTACCTAAGGAGTCAGAAATAGTACTGAACATTGTGCAGTTATCAGTGAACATTCCTGTTTCTGATCTTACGATGAAAGAAAGGAAGGTTGATCGATGAAGCAGATGATGATGGTTGGGTTTAGGACTACACTGAGGAACTCCTGCAGTAATGTCCTTGGTAAGGACTGCAGATGCACGGGAACACCACCTGCAAGCTCCCTTCAAAGTCACAACCTATAGAATGTAACATTGTAACTTCATCATTGCTGGGTCAAAATCCTGGAACTCCCTCCCTCACAGCACTCTGGGTGTACCTATACCACATAGACAGCAGTGGTTCAAGCACCTTCCCCAGCACTATTAGGAATGGGCAATATACTGGTCTTGCCAGCAACACCCACGTGAATAAACAAAAATAGTTCATTTCCTTATAACTTAAAGCATACAAATGTGTAAACATTTCCTGAATACATTGGTGGTAAAATTCAATATTGACGGGTGTATTAAACAGACTGTAAAAGCTCAGCTTTCCATTACATAACTTGCCCAATTTTCTTTTCCACTAACATCAATGGGACAGGAAAACAGTGCTAGGAGTATCATTGGTAGTCAACCACTACCATCCATTTTGTACAACTGCCAAAGTTAAACCGTCCCTCAGTGTTTGCTTTCTAAAGGTGCTAGAACTGGATGCAACACAGATCAACCAGAGGTTATCGCCAATCACTTGAGCCTCTCAGTACTGAATAGTGAAAGGTGAAGGCATTGGAGTCAGCATTATTTAAATGGGGTATGTTTGAATTGGAAAAACAAGGTGCCAAAATGTTATTACTCATTCCAGTTAATATTTACTTTGAAATATGTCTTCATTCACTTCCTTTTGACCAACCACAAGAAAAGACTTCATGCATGTTGTAACTATATTCTGTCTATTAGTTGATATGGGAAACTTTAGCTTCATTTGTTAGATGGTTTAAAAGTAAATATTGTTCCATTTTTGTAGCATAACATTTCATCTCTGTGATGTTGACTGTCAGCCAAATAATACAGCTGTAAAAGACTGCACCAAAGTAAACTAGCTTACGGAGCTAAAAGGACACACAATCTGTAAGGCTCCTCAAAGCATGAAAGGGATAATGTAATCTAAAAGACAAACAGCATTTCAGATTAATCCCTTTTTTTAAACCTTTCAAAATCGTGAATGACAATTTGCTGAAATATTTCTATTGATTAAGTGGATGTGGTTGCTGATGGTGATTAGTGGGATGTACTCTTTTATAATGACAAGCATGTTAAACAATGTATCATATTATCACAGAATTTCCACCGTGTTTCCGCGGGGCATTGCCAAATGGAAAACAGAAACGTTGGTGACTTTGTTGTTTGGCATTTCCATCAATTTTCTGCCAAAGCCATGCCAGCCACTTGAGCAAACTCCTGAGGAAATTCTCCGCAATATATTTTAATATTCTTGCTCATTATTCGCTTATACAAAAAGAAATCTCTCATTCTGTAACTGACCATTCACTTCAATAAACATTATGGCATTCACTTTGCATTTCTGATCTCAAATTTGTTCATGTTGTGATCCAAGAGGCCATAGAACATAGAACATAGAACAATACAGCACAGAACAGGCCCTTCGGCCTTCGATGTTGTGCCGACCAAAATAAAAAGCAATGCCCCTCCTAACTAAACCATTCCCTTCTCATCCATATACTTATCAACTAACCTCTTAAACGCCACCAAACTTGGCGCATCTACAACAGCTGCAGGCAGGGCATTCCACTCCCTAATCACTCTTTGAGTAAAGAACCTACCTCTGATATCCGTCCTATAACTCATACCCCTTAATTTAAAGTTGTGTCCCCTCGTGCTAGCAAGGTGCGATGTGAAGGTCGCACCCAGTGGCGCCATTCCAGTGTTGACCTCACTGATGTTGGAGGATAAGTTGAAAGGTGCATCATTGGCATGGTCCAGACAGGTACAAACACAGGAATCTCTGGCCATGTTGTGCACAGGAGGTAAGGAAGTGGGTGGGGGAGGGGTGAGGAGGATGAGTGTAGTGTTTCCAAGCTCTCAATTCCTGGTGTTGGTCCATTTAGCATGCTGAATAAGAGGGCTGATGTGTGAATCCAGGCTACTTGTTAAACTGGTAATCACCAGCAGGACTTACATATACCAAGTGGCTGTTCACCATCTCATTGAGCTGAATGGATCCTAGGCTTTCTAACCCACAGGCTACAATCAATAATGATAGGCAACAACACATCCTCCACAATTATCCTCAATACCAGTGTTCCACAAGGCTGTGTCCTCAGCCCCTAACTATACTCTTTATAGACCTATGATTGTGTAGCCAAATTCCCCTCCAACCCAATTTGCTGATGACACAGAGTTCAGGAAAGAGATAGAGAATCTGGTGAATTGGTGTGGCAACAATGACCATCCCTCAATGTCAGTAAAACAGAAGAGATAATCACTGGCTTCATAGTGGAAGACATGCCCATGTCTACATCAATTGGATGAAGTGGAAATGGTCGAGAGCTTCAAGTATCTAGATGTCCAGATCATCAACAACCTGTCCTGGTCCCTCCATGCAGCCATTATAGTTAAGGAAGCCCACCAACGCCTTTACTTTCACAGGAGGCTAAGGAAATTTGGCATGTCTGCTACAACTCTCACCAACATTTACAGACGCACCATAGAAAGCATTCTTTCTGATCATATCACAGCTTGATATGGCTCCTGCTCTGACCAAGACCGCAAAAAATGACAAAGGGTCATGAACAAAGCCCAGATTACCAGGCAAGACAGCCTCCCATCCATTGATTCTGTCTACACTTCCTACTGCCACAGGAAAGCAGCCAGCATAAGCAACGACCCCACACATCCCAGACAGTCTCTCTTCCATCTTCCTCCATCAGGAAAAGGATACAAAAGATTGAGATCTTGTACCAACTGACTTAAAAACTGTTTCTTCCCTGCTGCCATCAGACTTTTGAATGTACCTATCTCGCATTAGGTTAATCTTTCTCTATGCCCTAGCTATGACTTTGACATTCTGCACTCTCTCCTTTCCTTCTTCATGCACGGTATGCTATGTCTGTATAGTGTGAAAGAAACAATATTTTTCATTATACACTAATACATGTGACAATAATAAATGAAATAAGATTGCAATGCTTTCTAGATCTATGAGAGGAAAATTCTGACTGAGAGAAACTCTACCTCTCATTCATTGTTTAAGTCAATGAATAGGAAAATTGAGCACGGTGTATAAAAGGCAGGTCCAACATACCATCATAAAAAGTTAGTTATTCTCAGATTCTAAAGTATACAACCGCTAGCTGTGCGTAACTGGTTACTGAGCAGAAGCACCACCAGTAGTGTGATTGGATAGTCATAGTCTTTAATCACTTAGCACAAGGTCATGAAATCACCTGCCGATCAGATTCTTCTCTTATCCTATTTCGGTGCCAATAGGATGACTAATGAGAACAGTCATGAGAGCAGTTTATCACGTAAAAGTAAAGTTAAAGATTTTTTTATTTGTCACAACTAGGCTTGCATTAACATTTCAATGGAATTACTATGAAAATACCCTAGTAGCCACACTCTGGACCTGTTTGGATACACTGAGGGAGAATTTAGCATGGCCAATGCACCCCCCCAGCATGTCTTCCAGACTGTGGGAAGAAACCAGAGCTCCCAGAGGAAACCCATGCAGACATGAGGAGAATGTGCACAGATAGTGACCTAAGCCGGGAACTGAACCTGAGTACCTAGCACTATGAGGTAGCAGTGCTAACCACTGTGCCACCAAATGTGACTTCAATATGGTTATTGCTACTCTTCCCAGCATAGAAAGATGTCAATAAATAAATACACAAGTTATGAATTTGCACAAATTGTATTTTTGAGAGGGAGCTGTTATTCCTTTGCTCCTTCTGTGCTTTAAGACCTCCTGTAAGAGTAAGCGAAGGTGTCATTTACCCAATGTCTCTTTGCATTCAGTAGTACTGTTGCCATGTTAGATGTTCAATGCTGCACATTGTCTGCCAGTTACTGTAGACTGCTCAAGATGGACTCAAAGGATGCAAAAAAAATTTCTGTTGTTTATCAACTCCCATCTAAAGGTAAGTTTTGTATAATATCAATCACTTTCTCCTGTGATAAAGATATTTGGTGATTTGCAGTCTGTAGTGATCCTTCTTTTTCCTCTCCTTCCATCTTGATTGATCTTCCTCACTGGGAACTGTCAATCTTTCTTTGTTAAACTGATTATATTCTCCAAAGTTCCAGTAGAATGGGCGAACAGAACAATGCTGGATGCAACATACTCTGTTGTTCCACTTCGTTTATCTCTTTATCTTGAGAAGAACCTACAGAGAAAGAAAGAGTGAAAGGTTTACAATGCAACCACAAGACAGTTATTAAAGAGAGGAGAGATCACAAGTGTGTCTTGTCTATACTTAGGGAATATCCAGTTCTGTGGTCTCCTGTTGCATGCTGTCATCCTGAGGATGTTTCAGCCTACACAATCCTTAAGTGCCACATAAAAGGTTTTGCTTTCAAATGCTGGTTGCATCTTTTTAAACAGATGGCTCAGCACATGAAATCCTGCTGCCTTTCCCCACCATCTCAACAACAAACTACTTTGTACAAGCTCCCAGCAGCAAACAAAATCCACAGTAGATGTTCTCTATAAAATATAAAATGAGCAAAGAAATTGAGTCATAATTCAATATGCTCAAGACAAGTAGGCACAAAGACAACATCATTGCATACATCAGACCACCTTTCCAATCTGTTTCAAATAGCAAAACTTACTCTTTCAAAGAAAAAGGGTAAAGTCTCCACAAATTTCTATTTTCCTGAAGATAGTTGTTTTTAAACTCAAGTTAATCTGGCTAAATTGTACAGACATTTAAATAGCACAATGTTTTAAACATGATTCAGATGACCATGTTTTCTTGAATGACATGGAATAGGGCTGACTGAAATTTATTCTCAGTTTATTAGTAATTAGCAGAATATGGCCTGTGCAAAATCTAATGTACTTCCTTTTGGTTTCAGCACTATAATTTCAGTAAATGAGCCAAGGGGACAGTAAAAACATAAAGTCTGTTTTTCCAGTCAAAGGATGTAGAATAACCAACAATTTTGCAAGTAAAGCCCCTGATGTCTAGAGATTATGATTAGCTTTAATTACAAAAGAATTTGTAAATTAATATTTCTATGAAGCAGTGTTCTCTGTGCTGTACAGATAAATATTTTAATTTTCTGGCATTTACTCTCAATGATTGTAATGTGGAGGAAACGAAAGTTTCAGTTTCGAAGATAATTGGTAGATGCTGAAGTTACTTTTTGTAGTCTCTCATTCATCCACCACTGAAACATTATAACAAGAAGGTGCCCTGGGAATTTTGCCATCAGTACAATATAAAGAACTAAATTTGATGCAATTTTCTATTCTATTAATGAATGAAAGCAAAAGCCAAGTTTATTCCATTTGAAATAAAAATATTTAACTCATTATTGTCAGTACTATTTTGTGACATCGCCATGATTTATAAACAGTATTTCACAATCTTGAGAAATCACAGTGTCACAAGATGCTAAGCATTCCAATAGAGGAATTTGAAAGGTTTGGATATTGGTGTTCTACGTCTTCTAGCATTGTCAATGTCGGCTTCAAATTCAAGCACTTGAAACTCATCTGCCATAGGAATTTGATTGGTCCAAGTTTTCATTGTAGACATATGACTTTTGGATTGGGGATGCCAAGGGACTTCCAGAAGATGCCAGCTAATTCCTCCTCTATTGCACTAAAAACCATGGCAGCCACTTTAGAAGCAGCCACCTCGATACAAAGAACCACTAAGTATGAGATTTGCTCTCCAAGCTAGAAAAAAATATTCATTTCCACATGCTCTTTTTCACTCACAACTCCAATTTATTTTTTTCCCCCTCAATGTTTTCTTGCCTCCATTAATGCACTGCCTCACCTCTCTTTGAGGTTGATTTACGAATTAATGTTTGAATGTTTCCATGATGGAAGTACAGTTTTGTTATTGTATTTTTGCTCACTATCTTAAGAGAGGTCCAGGTTCTTTAGCTCTGCATCGCTTGGGGTCTTGTAATTATTTTTGTAGTTATGCTCACCTGTATTTGTGATCTGATTAGGTTTTGTTTTTACCCTGGGTCATTCAGCATTTTTGCAATGGATTTCCACTCACTCTGATGGATTCCTCAGCATCCAACACCAGAAGTCTGTCGCAAAGCTCCTTTAATTTTTCTTCTGGTGCGGCTTTAGCTGCTTTTAGGTTTTCATACCTTGCGATTCTATTCTAGGTTCATTGGTTAAATTGAAACCTTTAATATCGCTGTTGATCACCATGTGGTATCATATTGCCTCTATTAATGTGATACCTTTTAGAAGCAACATCTCCTGCCAATTATATTGTAATATAGTGTTGGTCACATTATGATGATCTTGAAACTTGCGTGTTTAAACGTGAACTGTTCATTGTTTTTCTATAACTATTTACAGATCCCAAATATTGTCATGTATGGTGCTGTTTCTCCCATGCAGGTATTCTGCTGGGTCCACATGACTTTGGGCATCATATTATGGGCAGTGCTCTTCTCCCATCCCATTTTAACCCTTGCTTTGATGAGCAATTTTACATTACAATGGCATACAGGCACAAAGGAAAGAAATACATGGCAAGTTCGAGGAAAGGGCATGGAGCCATAATGCAAGGTCCAAATCAATCATTATTTGACGATTGCCCGTGCAAAATGGTAACAACATTTGAAAATAATTAATCGATTGTAAAATGCTTTGAGATGTCCAAAAGGCATGATAAAATTAACATCAGGTCTTTCTCCCTAAACAGTCTACCTCTGATTGGCCTTAAATTTATAACGGGTTCTTCTGAGAGTCCTTCAATGATCAGCTTCAAAGAGGAATGGATATATCCTTATTGCATTACGCTGACAATGAAATTATTTTCAGATTTTGTTTTCAAAAGGCCAATCTTTGGCACCTCTGCAACGGACAGACTTGCTTTCATAGAATTAGAAAAAGTTTGGCATCTTCTAGAACTTCTTTGAAGTCAATGGCTTGGTTGCCAATATGAACTGTAAAGCAGACAATAGTTTCTATTATGACTTCTTGGAAGACATCCACACAGAAGTTGTATAATAGAAAGTGGAAACCATTGGATTCACAGAGTAAGGATAAGTATACTGACTCTGCAGGTTATATAGACAAAGCAAAAATGTTTGACAGCATGAAGTGGTTGGTGCTTTAAACATGAGGAAGTTGGAAAAAATAATAGTGCTTGTGATGGAAAACATTTTCATAAGATGGCAGGAGATCTGGCATTGGATCTTATGATTGCTTTATTTTTCCGGAAGAATTGCTACCCAGCTCAAACAAACCACCTGAGGGTAATTCTTTATGTACCATTTGTAAGAAAATTTGTTTTTTTTCAATTATTTTGTTACACATAATGCAATAAGTGATGCTGATGTGTCAATACATCGTCAGCCAGCACAGAAGGTGGTCGTTCAACCCATCATGTCTGTGTCCGCTATTGAAAAAACTAACAACTAATCCCACATCCTCGCTCATTCCTCATAGTCCTGCAAATCTTTCCTCTTTGAGAACTTATCCAATTCTCTTTGAAAATTATTATTGAACCTGCTGCCAACATTCTCTTAGACCATGCATTGCAAATTATAACTCCCGCTGTGTAAAAATCTTGCTTCTTATATTACCTTAAATCTGTGCCCCCTGGTTGCTGACCCTTCACCCACTGGAAACAGTGTTTTCTTTTCAAACCCTTCATGAACAACTCTGACATACCCAGCATTCACCTTCTCTTTTCAAAGAAGAAGAGATCAACGCCAGTTTATCAAGTCTTTCTGTGTGACTGAAGTCTTTTCTTTCTGGTACCATTTCAATAAATCATATTCTTAGGATGTGAGCATCTCCAGCAAGGCCAGCATTTGCTGTTTATCCTTATTGCTCTCCAGAAAGTGAGGGTGAGTGTGGTATAGGCACTTGCACAGTGTGAATAGTAGATAAGGAGTTCCAGGATTTTCACCCAGTGGCAGTTGAGGAATTCTGATAAGTCCCATGTCAGGATGTGTGTGTCTTAGTGGGGAACTTGCAGGTGACAGTGCTCCCATGTCTTTGCTGCTTGGTAGAAGTTGCAGGTTTGAAAGGTGCTGTCTTGGTGAGTTATTACAGTGTATCTAGTATATGGTACACACCTCTGCACTGTGGTTCGTGGTGGATGGAATGAATGTCAAAGGTAATGGCTCAAGTACCAATCAAGCGAGCTGTTTTGTCCTGGATAGAGTTTCGACTGTGTTTTTGGCTGTGCACTCATCTAAGTGAATACTTAAGCAAACTCCTGACTTAAGCCTGTAGGGGATGAATTGGTTTTGAAGAGTCAGGAAGTGGGTTACTTGCTGTAGAATTCCCAGACTCTGACTCACTTTTACAGTTACAATATTTATATGGCTGGTCTAATTGGGTTTCTGGTCAATGGTAATCCCCAGGACCTTAATAGTGACGGATTCAGCAATGGCAATGTTTTTGAATGCTAAGGAGAAATGGTGTGAACCTGTTGTGTTGGAGATAGTCATTGCCTGGCATATGCAAATATTAATTGTCACTTATTCACCTAAGGCTGAATGTGTCCAAGTCTTGCTTTAATGTGGTCATAGATTGATTTAGTATCTGAGAAGTGACAAATGGCCCTAAGTAATATGCAATTATCAGCAAAGATCTCCATTTCTCACCGTATGAACGCGGTCCAATCATTGATAAAGCAGCTGAAGATGACTTGGCCAAGAACACTGTCCTGAGGAAGCTCAACAGCAATGCCCAGCGATTGAAATAATTGGCCTCCAACAAGCACAACCATTTTCCTTTGTGCTAGGCGTGATTCCAACTACTAAGTCTCACTGACTTCAATTTTAACAAAGTTCTTTGGCAGTTCTGAAGAAGAACCATATTCAACTCAAAACATTAACTCTGTTTTTCTCTCCACAGCTGTTGCCAGACCTGGTAAATATTCCCAGCAATTCCTTTTTCTAAATGCAATACTCATGGTTTCTCTGTTTAAATCATTAATATGGATTATAAAAGCTGAAGCCCTAGCACTGATCATTGCAGATCTTCACAAATTGCATCCTGCTAACCTAAAAATACCAAATTTATCCCGACTCTGTTTCCTATCCATTAACCGATCTTCCATCCACATTAATATGTTATCCCCAAATCCATACAGCCTTAATTTGTTTATTAATCTTAACAAATGCCTTTTGGAAATGCTATGCTACAGTCTCTAATTATTTCCTATTTAATAATCTGTCCAATGATAAACTACTACTTGGAGGACTTTAAGTTACTCTCAGCAGTGTTTTCTGAGAATCATACAATTTGTTATAGTGCAGAAGGAGATTGTTTGGCCCATCATGTCTGCACCGACTTCCGTACTGTTGTAGTTATATTATCCTTTACTATCAGGACTACTCTTGCTCCTTTTTCGATCCTGATGGTTTTCTTGAAACGTTGTACACCCTGAAGTATTTATTTCCCAATCTTGGTCATCATGTAACCATGAGCGCAAGTATTGCTGGTTGACTGAATGAGGAAAGATGTGGACAGAGAGATGGAATAATGCAATGTTAAGTCCCTGATGTCGGGATTGATGTACCAGATTATCATGATAGCAGAAGGAAACTGGATGGCAATGTTGACAGCATGGGGTGGATACGTAACTGTAATGGATTTACGTGCAATGAATGCTCATTAAATGACAGTTTTAACGATCAACAGTTACCTTGGCAATTAAGTTGGAGGCACAAGGGAATCACAGCCTTCACTTTCACAACAGTTAAAGTCAGTCGTGAACAAGTGAATCAATCCTTGAGGAGGTGGCTGGGCCAGTTGGAGCTGGTGCATCACCACTCAGAGATCTTGCTGGGAGAGAGGAGAAGAGGCTGAGATACACCAGGGAAGGTCAAGCGTCAGTAAGGATGGAAGATGTAGTATAAGGATCCAGCATAGAAAAGGTTGGTATTGGACTGGATATGTGCTGGGTGGGTGGGGAAAAGAGTAATATAAATATGTTGGGTCGACTTGACTGCATTGTGAAACATTGGATTAAAAAAAGTGGGAGGTGTAGCATTAGAATCATAGAATCGCACAGTGTAGAAGGAGTCATTTGGCCCATTGAGTCTGTACCCAGCACAATCCCACCCAGGCCCTATCCCATAACTCCATGCTTTTACCCTAGCTCGTCCCCCTGACATTGAGCAGCAAATTTAGTACGGCCAGCACACTCAACCTGCACATCTTTGGAATTTAGGATGAAACTGGAGCACTCAGAGGAAACCCATGCAGACATGGGAAGAATATGCAAACTCCACACAGATACTCACCCAAGCTGGGAATCGAACCCAGGTCCCTGGCGCTGTGAGGCAGCAGTGCTAATCACAGTGCCACTGTCCAGCCCCTAAATTTAAAGTTAATTTATTCATCACAAATAGGCTGACATTCACACTGTAATGAAGTAACTGTGAAAATCTCCTAGTCACCCCACTCTGGCACCTTTTCGGGTACACTAAGGGGTAATTTAGTATGGCCAATGCACCTAACTGCACATTTTATGGGAGGAAACCGGAGCACTTGAGGAAACCCATGGAGACACAGGAAAATGTGTAAACTCCACACAGATAGTGACCCAAGCCGGGAATCGGGCCCAAATCCCTAGCGCTGTGAGGCAGCAGTGCTAACCACTGTGCCACCCTTCTGGCATTGAAAGAAATCCACAACACCTAAGTAAAGTAAACAAGACTGTTCAATCACATTAACAGACTGCATTACAGCACTTAAGCGCCTATGCCAGCCTTGTGTGCTTACATGCTCCTTCAGTTACACTTTCACTCACCACAATATGGTGCAACCACAAGTTACATAGTTGAGGTGAAGGCAGACAGTCCTTGCCAGAGGTGAGCCTGGCAGCCATCCTCTGGTTATTTGAGACCAGAAGAGCTGTGGCAGGCTGAGGGATCTTTGCATGCGTCAGGCTCATCCCCTTTAGCCTTGGAAGCAATGGGATCACTGGCAGTGGAGTTAAGGAGAGACTGCTCCAAAAGAAGCAGTCTGCTGCTCCTCCTCCATCTTGGTACATGATGGTGCTTCCCTGACTACTTGAGGAAAATGGGCACCTGCACAGAAGCCCAGGCTCTTAGTACACTTCCACCAGGCCACCTCTGTGTGAAGTTCATGGCCAGAGTGATGGCATGCAAATCCAAGAACACTGAGGGATTGCCTCAACTTCTATCTGAGTTTCTAAATTTTTTCTCTTGCACTAACATCCTGCTGCACGTCCATTCATTTAAAGCCCCATCCATAGCCCCAGTTATTCAATTTAGCAGGATCCTGATTCCAACCCAGTTTTCATGGACTGCATCCCTAAAGAATGGTTTCCTCCTAGCTTGGTACTGACGTTAATGCCCCATGAATCAAAGCTCTTTGTTTCTTCCGCACCACTTTTTTAGCCACATGTTTAATTTCATAGAATCCCTACAGAACAGAATGAAGTCATTCAGCCCACTGAGTTTGCACTGACTCTAACATAGAACATAGAACATTACAGCGCAGTACAGGCCCTTCGGCCCTCAATGTTGCGCCGGCCAGTGGACCCTCTAACCTAAACTATTCCAATATCATCCATATGCCTATCCACCGAACATTTGAATGCCCCCAAAGTAGGCGAGTCCACAACTGCTGCAGGCAGGGCATTCCACGCCCTCACCACCCTCTGTGTAAAGAACCTGCCTCTGACATCCGTCCTATAACTACCACCTCTTAATTTAAAGTTATGTCCCCTCGTGTTGGTCATCACCATCCGAGGAAAAAGGCTCTCACTATCCACCCTATCCAATCCCTTGATCATCTTATACGCCTCAATTAGGTCACCGCGTAACCTTCTTCTCTCTAATGAAAATAACCTCAGGTCCCTCAGCCTTTCCTCATAAGGCCTTCCCACCATACCAGGCAACATCCTGGTAAACCTCCTCTGCACCCTTTCCAATGCTTCCACATCTTTCTTATAATGCGGCGACCAGAACTGTACGCAATACTCCAAGTGCGGCCGCACCAGAGTTTTGTACAGTTGTAACATAACCTCACGGCTCCTAAATTCAATCCCTCTACCAATAAAAGCTAACACACCGTACGCCTTCTTAACAACTTTATCAACCTGGGTGCCAACTTTCAAAGAGCTATGTACTTGTACCCCAAGATCCCTCTGCTCGACAACACTATTAAGGGTCCTTCCATTAGCCCTATATTTCATATGCCTGTTATTCCTACCAAAGTGAATCACCTCACACTTATCCGTATTGAATTCCATTTGCCACCTCACGGCCCAGCTCTGCAACCTATCTATGTCCCTCTGCAAACTGTAACATCCATCCTCGCTGTCTACAACTCCCCCCACTTTGGTATCGTCAGCAAATTTACTAATCCAACCCTCTACACCCTCATCTAGGTCATTTATAAAAATGGCAAACAGCAGTGGCCCCAAAACAGATCCTTGAGGTACACCACTTGTAACTGCACTCCAGGTTGAATATTTCCCATCAACCACCACCCTCTGTCTTCTATCAGCTAGCCAATTCCTAATCCAAACTGCTAAATCACCTTCAATCCCATGCATCTGCACTTTCTGCAGTAGTCTACCATGGGGAACCTTATCAAACGCTTTACAACAGAACACCTTACCCAGGCCCTATCCCTGTAACCCCACACATTCACCCTACTAATCCTCCTACACATATTGGGATATCAAGGGGCAATTTAGCAAGACCAATCTACTTAATCCTGCACATCTTTGGACTGTGGGAGGAAACCGAAGCATCTGGAGGAAACCCATGCAGACACACAGCGAATGGACAAACTCCACACAAAGAGTGATCCAAGGCTACAATTGAACACAGGTGTCTGGTGCTATGAGACAGCAGTATTAAATTCCATACCATTCGCTGCCAATTTGCTGATCTGTTCGATTCTATGTCAGTTTGTGTGTGGTTCAGGTAACAATCCAGAAATTATCTTCGAGATTTTTCTCGTTAATTTAAAATCTAATTCCTCAAACTCCTTCCATAGGGCCTCATTTTTAGTTTTATCTACGTGACATGAACTGAATCAAATTAGTCAAACATGAAATAAACTCAGCATGTCTGGCAGCATCTGGGGAAAGAGAAACAAAGTTAATGTTTTGAGTCTGTATGTCTTTTCTTCAAAGCTAAAGAGAAGTAAACATGTGGTGGATTATAGTCAAATATGATTTGCCTTGAACAAACCTTTGCTGACTTTCATGTATTAATGCACATTTTTCCAAGTGCTAATAAATTTTATCCTGACTTATTGTCTCCAAAGGATATTAGGCTTCTGGTGAAAGGCTTGCTATCCATTATTACTGAGTTTATCCTTCACCCCATTTTTGTACAGAGGTGCAAGATTTGCATCTATCCCCTATCATAACTCTTTCTAAAACAAATTGTAAAATCATTGCCAAAACCTGTGTAATTTCCATCCTTGCTTCCGAGAACAACTCCTGATGAGCCCTGTTGAATTCATGTTTTTCTTCTAAGCTCTGTCAGCCTTTTTATCGCCTCCTCTTTGTCTGCAGTGTTTTATAATATCCAATTTCTCCTCTACCTTCTCCTTAACAGTGACATTAACTCTACCCTTGGGCTGGGATTTTCCGGCTCCATCATAGCAGGACCTGCCATGGGAAACTTGGTGACCCAGCCAAAATTCCATGGACTTTCAGCAGAGCAGGATGATCCAAACAGCAGGCAAGGCCAGAAAATCCCCACCCCTCATTATTATTCAAAACATATGCAGATACGTGTTCAGAATCTCAATGTCACCTGTCTTAATTAAAACATCTTTTTTAGGACTTAATCAACCCCGGCAACTTTCCTTTGACTACCATTTTACTACATCTTTGCTTCTAAAAGAGTTTAATGTTTCCCATTAACTTAGTCTCTCTAATATCCACAAGCCTCCACATTTCATTTTCCAGTTCTTTCCTGAACTTTTAATATTAAAATGGCTCCATGCTGAATTATAAACTTAACATTTACCAAAAGTCTCCTTCTTCTGTTTTTGTAATGATGCATGCTCTAGACTTTATCAGGAATGCAAAGAGTTAGGAGGAAAAACTGCACAGAGGCTGGCAACCCATTGGTTGCCTGCTGGCTATCCCAGTCCCTACACATTTCCAGTCCATCTTCTGCCTAACAGAGGCTGAAGATCTGAGTTTAGGCCTATACTCTCAGATAAGAGAGAGTGCTTAGGCCTATACTCTCTGGAATTTAGAAGAATGAAGGGAGATCAAATTGAAGTATAACAAAAGGTCTGGATAAAGTAGACAATGAAATGGAATGCTTCCTTTTGTGGGGAATTCTAGGACAAGAGGTTATAGTCTTAAGACAAGGGGTAGCAAATTTAAAACAGAGTTGAAGAGAAACTACTTCTCCCAAAGGGTTATGAATCTGTGGAATTCACAACCCCAAAGTGTGGTGGAAGTGAATAAATTTACAGAGGAGTTAAACAGATGTTTAATTGGTAATGGATTAAAGTGTTATGGGGAGAGGACAGGAAAATGGGGATGAGGAGCATATGAGTCATGATTGAATGGCAAAGCAGGTTCGATGTGCCAAATAGCCTAGTTCTGCTCCTATATCTTATGAACTTATGACTCCACCCTCTGTTGCAATTACCCACTCAATCGTAATTGGTTCCTCAGTCCAGGTGATCCCTTCTGCTGTGTTTCCCTTAAAGCGACAATCACCACATTTTAATCTCTTTAAAAGTAATTGGTTGTAAAGCACCAGTTTCTGTGAACCACTCAGTTCCAGGTTGGGTGGCCTGTCACCTATGGTGGCAGGGAAATCCTGGGTTGAGGGAAGAAAACGCATTGAAAGCATGAAGGTGGCATTGTCAAAACAGCTCTGATGGAGAAACTGGAAAAGCGAAAGAATTCTTATCAGGAGTGGGTTGGAAGGAAGTGGAGTTAAGGTACTCATGCGAATGAATGGGCTTAAAACTGATATTTGTAGAAAGCCTATTTCCAGAAATGGAATCAGAGAAGTTGAGGAATGGAAATGAAAAGCCCAGGGCAGACTATATAAAGGTGAAGAAAAGATGAAAATTGGAAGAAAAGCTGATTGCTTTCCGGTTCAAGATAAGAACAAATGGCATCATTACATTTACTCATGTGCTGAAAAATGTGCTGGCTGGGGTGGGGGATGGGGTGGTCGAGGGCGGAAGAGGGGGAACAACACACATGAATGGATCAGAACAAAGAATGTTCCACATTTCTCATAAGAGAGCAAGCATAATTAGGACTGAAAGCAGCTCTCACTGCAATAACTTCACTCACTTCCTCCAGTTCAGATAGATGAAGGAAGAGGCTGATGATTCAAGAAGAAACAGTAAGCACTCAGACTACCCTAATGGAAGTAAGTGGTGTGGAAAGATCGCGCGCTCATTATTTCAATTGCATCATTTCTGACCGGTTATATCAGGGGTCAACAATATGTGTCACAGACAGGTGATCACTAATTGCCCAATCTTTCTTCTACCAAAATTAAATTTTACACTTCTGATTCCAACTGGAGAATATTGGAAAATCTACTATAACTGGAATTTTATTGCAGTGCCAGGATATCAGGGGGTGGAGGGGGAGGGTTATGTTGTCATTCTCTCTTTAAGGATTAAGATGCAGATTAAGAGTCACATGACATAGGTACCCAATCAGGGAGCAGGATGGGCAAATCACCCTGATACTGTTCCAGAACTTTCTGGCGAGTTAGCTGCAAGTATCCTGTAGCCTTTATCTAAGATAGACATATTGTTTTTCCCTTAATAGGTGAACAAGAATTATTACAGATTATTAAAGCTAAAGGTTAAAAAAAAAGTACTAAGTAGATGCTGCACTAATCAATCACATCCATTTGAAGTCTGGATTTAGCTCACTATTTGGCCCCAATTGCTGTTTACCTTAATTTGAGTTTACCTGGAGGTGGGAATTGGGGGGAAGTGCTAAGCAGGTTTGGTACTCAAATGTTGAAGAAACACAATTTTTCTGCAGCAGTATATGTGGGGTCCTCACACCTGCTGTAAGTATGGAGTGCTCTGGCTGGTACACTGTAGTACCTTGCAGGATGGCTCAACCAGAAGGTGCATAGGTTCTCAGATATAGCAATGGAAATCCTGGTGGAATAGGTCCAGAAAAGGAAAGATGTCCTATGTCTATACTGAGGAAAGGTACCTCCTCAACCAATTTGACATCCTGTTGCTCTCTCCTAAAACAGCTAATGCTACTCTTCCTGACCTCATATCCTCCTCCAGTTCCTCCTATAAACCCTAGCAAGCTGCCGATGACGAAGCATTTCCTCCCTATCTCCTGTTGACTTCAGTAAGGTGGAATAGCACAACACTTACTTGTTTTAGATGAAGCACCCAGAGAATGTTCAGAATAAATGTTGCTCGAGCATTGGTTATATCTTGACAAACTGTCCCAGGAAGTTTCCAGGTTTATTTCAGGTGTCCAGCAGCAATGATTGTGAAATGATGAGTAACCTGTTTAAAAAATGCTTTAAAGAACAAAGAAAATTACAGCACAGGAACAGGCCGTTCGTCCCTCTCAGCCTGCACTGACCATACTGCCCAATTGAACTAAAACCATTATTTTTTTGAGGATCATATCCTTCTATTATCATCCTATTCATATATTATCTAAAACCTCTTTAAAACTCACTATTGTATCTGTTTCCATTACTTTCCCTGGCAGCGAGTTCTAGACACTCACCATTTTCTGTGTTTAAAAAAAACTTATCTCGTACATCTCTTTTAAAACTTGTCCCTTGCATCTTAAATCTATGCCTCCTAGTAATTGACTCTTCCACTCTGGGAAAAAGTTTCTGCCTCTCCACTCTGTCCATGCCCCTCATAATCTTGCCGACTTCTATCAGGTCGCCCCCTCAACCTCCTTCATTAAATTGACACTATATTTACTTCTGAACACCAGTTTAATGTGAGGAGATGGTATTTGTTGAAGCCCCAGCCCTTAAAGTTCTGTGCAGACATCTTAAGTGGAAGGTGGCTGTTTGACAAGCCCTGTGGTATTGACTTCAAGATGGTGCTGTACAATGAATGGAGTCTAAACTGACATTCCACTTTAAAATCTATCTTGGCCACTCCTTCAGTACCCTATGCCTAAAGTATCCTCCACTCCACCCAGCAATTTGGATTAAGGATCTTTTTGTTGGTGATTTTTGCTCAGTGATGTTTGGAAATGAGGGATAGTAAAACCTAAATGGAAGGAAAAAAGAATCTTGTGAATTAGATCAATCAAAACACCTGCTGTTGAAGATAAAGCAAACATTCGACAGCAGCTATTAGCTTAATATACTTAACACCATTAATGTATTTACTTGACTAAACATCATAGTTCTTAAATAGTTATACTCACTATGGAATCTCTGTTGGGAAACCTGTTCTTGTATTCTGTTGTTTCACTAAAATAAAACAGATCATGGTATTGCCAAATAAATTAGTGTTTCCATCTTTTAATCCAAGGACATTTTGAATTCCAGTTTGACCCCTTGATCTATTTATGATGTGACTTGTTTTGAATACTTGCTGAATAAACCAAAGCCCTGGAGTTCTGCACTCAGCAACACATTAGGAAAGACATGTTGGCATTGCAGTGGATACAAAAGAGGTACTTCAGGATGGGACCAGTTAAATTATAAGACAGGTTGCAGAAATTTGACTTGTCTTCTCCTGAGTTTAGGAGGTTGTGAAGCAATGGCCTGGAGATACTAGTAATCCAAAAACGAAGCTTATGATGTGGACCTGGCTTTGAATCAAATGGCAAATGGTGGAATTCGAATTCAATAAAAAATGATCTGGGACTAAAGGTCTACTGATGGCCATGAAATCATTGTTGATTATCAGAAAAACCCATCTGGTTTATTAATATCCTTTAGGTAAGAAAATCTGGTCTAGGCTACATATGACTCCACAGCCGCAGCAACGTAGTTGACTCTCAACAGCCCTTGAGCAACTACGGATGGGTAATAAACGCTAGCCAATCAGCAATGTTTGTGTCCTGCAAATGAATAAAAGAAGGTGGTCTAATTGTGATATTTAACAGAGTAAATGCAGAGACGTAATGGGCAGAATTTAATGCACTCCACAAGAAGAAGCTAGGAGGTCAAGGGCACCTATTTGATGGGATTGGAAGGCACTGAGATCCTATCATTTTCCAAATACCCTACCCAATAAATAAGTCTGGGCTGGGAAGATTTAAAGACAGCCTCACAGCACAAAGCTACTTTATCTTACTGCTGCTAGTATATAACCAGCAACAAATGGTGGTAATGTCAGCTTTGCAATCCACAGGTTAACCCTGGTGGGAACACCTACATCTTGCTTTGGGGTGGAGCAAGAGCTGTCCTTTTAACTTGAGCATCCCAAGCACAAATGGGGAAACTTGCTAGAGGCATGGACCACCATGAGTGAAGATCCCTGCCTGCTCTAAGAATTGAATCTGCTCCACCCCTTCAGGGCTATCCTGGCCAGATCTAGTCAAGCTACCTTACCTCCCTCCCTTCCAGGCAATACTGCAGCTTTCACCTCCAGCTCTGGCCAATTCTCCCAGTGGTTACTCTGGTACCAGAGATTCCTCTGGTACCAGAGATTACTCTGGTACCAGAGAATCTGCCAACGTCAAATTGAATGGAAGCTCTTGGAGGCAGGAAATTAACCCTGAAGATGACAGTGACCCTGCTTTCAAGGAGTTTAGAATCTGATTGTCACTAAATCAGGTTCAGTGGAATTGTGGAATGTTGTACAGGTATTGCCACAAGATGTGCATTTAGTGGACATGCCCACCGTTGTCAGCATAACATTCAACCCAATTTCAACTGCTGGGAAAATTCCAGAACTTACTGTCTTCCACCTTCCACCTTCTTCCGTCGGGAAAAAAATACAAAAATCTGATGACACATACCAACCAACTCAAGAACAGTTTCTTCTTGCTGCCATCAGACTTTTGAGAGGGCCTATCTTGCATTAAGTCGATCTTTTTCTATACCCTAGCTATGACTGTAACAACACATTCTGCAATTTACCCTTTCATTTGCTATGAACGGTATGCTCTGTTTGTATAATGCACATGAATCAATATTTTTCACTATACACTAATATGTATGACAATAATAAGTCAAATCAAATAATGCAAAGTATTATTTTCTTCCTTTGCACAAAATGAACACATCCGTCAGATTTATAGTTGACTTCCAAGAAAACTTTTCTCTCCCAGTTTCTATCATGTCCCATTTCTACTCAATGCTCAGATATATTTTTCCTATTCCTTCATAGGCCAATAGTAATACTGTAGCACATAAATGAAGTTAAAATTTGGCCCAATCATATCTGATGTTTCCTGGAAAAACTATTAAAATATTTTGAGAAGCGTTTTTAATTCAAAGATCAGAATGGAAGTTGTCTTTTCAAGTTCATTATGTTTGTCTGTATTATTGGGGCATCACTTTGCAAGGATCATCGATGGGAGGTGAGGTAGAAGGGGCAGTGAAATGAAGCTGATACCATTTGCAGTGGTTTTCAACCTCAAAATCAACTTTTCTGAGGTTCCTGTTAAGATTTAGTCTTTTCTATGATTTGATTTTACTTAAATAAAAACATGAATGATACAACAAAGGTACCGAGGATTGAAGGATTTCAGCTGCATGGATTGTTTCAGAAGCTCGCGTCATTCTCCATAAAAAAGAAAAGCTTCAGAGGAGATTTGATGAAAGTGTTCAAAATCGTGAGAAGTATAGACAAAGTAATATGGAGCCAGTCAGCTCAGTTGGCTCAATGGCAAGTGTGTTATTCAGCAGAATGCCATCAGTGCAGGTTTCATTGCTGTTTCAGCTGGTTTAGACTTGAGAATTGCCCCCTTGACCAGCTCCTGAGAGTGAGAGACAATGGCAAAGCACCGCTGGCAAAATTTACCAAGAGAATGTCTGCTGATCCTTCATCCTGAGCCAGTGAGACAAGGATCTGCCTTTAGAGCACATAACAGCAAATAGAGTTGCTAGAAAAAAATCTGTTCTCTCTAGTGAAAGATTTGAAAACCTGAGGACACCAAATAAACCCTTAAAAGTCTGAGGAGAATCTTCTTTGTCCAGCAACTGGTTAGGCTCTGGAATACAAACCCCGAGAGTGTGGTGGAAACTAGGTAGGCCAGGAACATCCCTACAGGTTTGTTACCCAGCTTAGCACAACACCTGATTCAATAGGCCATCGGGACATCCACCAGAGGCTAGCAGGCCCAGTGAATCCCAACCATAACCGTGTTGAGTCTATCTGATTTCCTTGAGCTTATTTCATGCCCTGCTGTAATGCCTTTAGTAATAGCTTCTAACATTTTCCTCTGACAGATGTTAAGCTAACTGCCTGTGGTTTCCTGCTTTTTGCCTCCTTTCATTTTTGAATAAAGGAGTTGCATTTTGTCATTTTCCAACCTAATGGAACCTTGCCTGAATCTGGGGAACTACAGAAAATTAAATGCAATTATCTCACTAGGAAGCAATTCTGTCTCTCATCATCACCACCACCATTATTATCTTCCTCAGTTTGCTGTTTTTGGTGGCTCTACAGGAAATGTGAGGACAAGGATAATTAGAAGAATTGAAGGGTGATGTGGAAACTTATGGTGCATTCTACACAGACAGTACAGCCTTGCAGTCACTAAACTGGCATCAGGGCTTTGTCTTATCCTTCTTCCAATTCCACAGTAAATATGGAATGATTCCACGTTAAGCTTCACCTATTAAATATTTCTTGATTTCTCCTGTAGAAATAGAAAAAGGTTGACTACAAGTACTGGGACCAAAATTATTCAAACTTTCCAATTGATCTTCACCATAATTTTGGCAGGCGATTATAGAACAGCTACAAACTTCTCCTTCATTTAAGTTTGTTAACAATGTCAGAATGAAAAGCCTTTTCTAAAATGACCCTGAGGCTGGATTATACCATAGACTTTTGCCTGAGATACATGAATGTGATGCTGAATGACCCAAATTTCAAATGATCATTCAATATTATGAACAGATACCTAAGCCATGAATACCTGGATGTCGCTTCATAAATATTATAAAACGAGTAATATTAGATGTTATCTTAATTTATCTAAAAATAAAATAAAATTCTCTCTCCTCCCAAATCCTTAAAAATGTTCTTTCTTACTATACGCTCAAAGTAGTAATTACCTAAAAATTAAGATGTTGGGATTGATCTGCTGCTGAAACCGTTCCCTCTGGCAGATGCCAATACCCATTCTTTGTAAACACATTTATGATTTCACTGTAGCCCACATGCAGAGGAAGTCTTACCCCATGTGTCCTTTTTTCTAGAACGTAACTTGTAAAATAAAATTATGTTAGCATGAATTATAGCCAGCTATACTGTTCAAACAAATACTTGATACATTTATAATGTGGTTTCTCCTGGTTCAGGATCAATTGATTTGATTTATTATTGTCACATTCACTGAAAAGTATTGTTTCTTGCATGATATACAGATAAAGCATACCATTCATAGAGAGGGAAAGGAGAGAGAGTGCAGAATTTTAGTCATAGATATGATGCAGAGAAAGATCAAAATGTGAGGTACGTCCATTGAAAAGTTTGGTTTTTCAGTCAGTTGGTAAGTGATCTCAGAATTTTGTTATCTTTTTCTCAACGGAAGATGAAAGAATGTCCTTGGAATCCTTGATTAGGCTGGCTGCTTTTCTGAGGCAGCAGGAAATTCAGGCAGTGTCAATGGATGGAAGGCTGGCTTGAGTGATAAACTAGAGATCTATGAGAATATCAAGATTTTATGACTCTTCAGGATGAGGGAGGAATTAGACCTCATTTTGCCCATTTCTCAGATGTTAAATATACAAATTGTAGATGCTGATTACCCGTGTGTACAAATTGTGTTGGTAGTGTGACAACCATCATGTTGGTCTAGTCTTCACTAGTTAAAAAGAGGGTTCAACCAAATCAAATATTAAATTTTGGGACCTTCATTTGGCACCTTAAATCCTTTTTGTGACATTGGTTAGTAATGGAACGCATTTGTTCATTCCTAAACTCCCATACCAATTTATGATGGAAATAGTAATGAATCAGTCTGGAGGAACAAAATTCACTTTGTCCTCACCTCAGTCAGGCAAATTACTGTAAGTCATGTTATGTGCTTGTGGAATATTATTTTTGGTTATTTCCATATTATAAAATCCCTACAGTGAGGAAGGAGGCCATTCAAGCCATCGAATCTGCATTGACCAAAGTCCCACTCAGGCCCTATCCCATAACCCCATTTATTCACCCAACTAATCCCCCAACACTAGATTCAGTTTAGCATGGCCAATCAACCTAACCCGCACATCTTTCATCTGTGAGAGGAAACCAGAGCTCCAGAGGAAACCCACGCAGACATGGGAAGAATGTACAAATTCCACACAGTAAGAAACCTGACAACACCAGATTAAGTCCAACCATTGTCAGATTTCTTACTGTTTATCCCAGTCCAATGCCAGCATCTCCACATCAAAACTCCATACAGCCAGTGCCCCAGCTAGGAATTGAACTTGGGTCCTTGGCTCTGTGAGGCAGTATGCTAACCACTGTGCTACCGTGCTGCCCCATATGGGTGATGTGATATGATGAAAGGTGCACTGCTGGTGGGTTGAGGAAATCAGTGAACAAATGTAGGTTTAGGTTAGCATAGATGTTCCATAGTGGATTACCTTTTGCAGACACACAACCAATTTGGTGGACAGGAGGCAATGTCAGTCAGGAGAGGTGAGTTGGTCAAACAGTGACAGTGATGATGATTGGTTGAATGGAGCGTAGGAGTGATTCAGTTGAATGTTACCTCACCTCTCCAATAACTAAACCACTCCTACATTGTCACAAAGGACCTCACATCCACCATTCGAAATGTTTTCAAGTCCACGCTTCCTTTATTAAGGAATGTTAAAACTAACAGTAATGCAAAGAAACCTAATATTATCACATGGTGCTAGAAGATTCAAAGATTTGATATTCTTCACTCCAGATCTTGAATAATTAAGAAATGAATATCACGCTTCTTCTGCATTGTTACTTATTCTAGTATAGCAACAATGAAACTCCCAACTGATTACAGCTCTGAGCTTCCACTAAGGTTCCACAGAAGGCAGTTCAGATTGCTATGGTTTGTGGTCGCTGTAGTCCATGGAATACGATCCATTACAGAATGCTAGTCCACAGGATGCTGCAACCTCAAGAGCAGAACTCGGCTGAGGTTGTTCTCCTTGGAGTGAACTGATAATTAAGACAGTGGAATTAAGAATCTACTGTTGACCGTGAAACCATTGTCAATTGTTGGGAAAAACCCACTTGGTTCTCTGTTGTCCTTTAAGGAAGAAAATCTGCCATGTTTACCTGGTCTCGTCTACGTGTGATTCCAGATCCATAGCAATGTGATTGACTCTCAACTGCCCACTAAAATGGCCTAGCAAGCCACTAAGTTGTACAAGTACAACTAGTAATGGACAATAAATTCTTACTAGTCAGTGACGCTCATGAATCATGATGAAGAAAGAAAAACAAAGTTCCGCCAGGTCATACCAAGCAATCTGATATTTGGCCTTGTGCCAAATTAAGTTCCCCTGCTCTTCACAATTGCCACTGCTGCCAGGATTGGAAGATTCTGGCCTGGATTTCAATTATAGGGGGACAATGGAGGGAAAGTTGCAGTGTCAGCTCTGTCTGTGCCCCAGGCAAATGGATTAATTCCAAAGTGGTCGATGAAATGAGTGGAGGATGGTGGTCAAGAAGCTAATAATTGACAGTTTCAGCAGTCTCCAGTTAAATTCAAAATGTTGAATACAAATGAGGTATGCAGCTTCAATATAGTACTTAATGGGCAGAATTTTACTGATTCACCTCACCCATCAATAGGCAGAGTGAACTAGTAAAACTGTGCAAAAGCCGAGAAATCAGGATTGCCACTCACTGGAAATGAGTGAATGGCCGAATAATTTATTCAAAGGACATTTTAATGAGGATTCACATGGCATTAGTGAGCCCAGCACTGAATCATCCAGGCTCACTTACATTTATAACCTCGTCTCTGGCAAGGAAATCACCTGCTCCCCATGTTCACCTCACCGGTAGAACTGAAGACCATTAAGGCCACCCAGGGAAGCTGATGGCGCGGAGGGGGCCTTGGACGGTGCAAGCTAGGCAGTATCAGTCTGGCGGGAGGGGAGAGTCAATGTGGCAGAGCATATGTTGGTGGGGCCTGAAGGCCCCTGATTGGGGAAGGGGGGCCACGGCCCACTTGCCTGCAGTCAAATCAGGGAGGGCCTGATCTGCATCACAATCATTGCTGGGGATGGGGAGCAACCTATCTGGTCAGTGGAGGCTGCATTTTGGGTGGTGTGTGGCTTATGATCAGATGTGAGCCCCTGCAATTGTAGGGAGGAGGAGCGAGAAAATTTGTTCAGGCTGCCTGCAACAAAAGCAGTCTGACAGCTCTTAATTTGTCAGGCCTCTGCTGTGCATGTGCAGAATCAGAGGCAACATTCAGCACAATAGCTCCCTCAGCAGTTGCTATTGCGCATGTGAAGGCACAGGCACAGAGGTCTGCACATGCACAATAGCTTCCTCTGCTAACTGGCCTGCAGAATAGTCTAGACCATTTTTCCATACATTATGTGCACAAAATTGAACATGAAAACTCACCCAAAAATGGATCTGCAACTCTCCTATTTTCATATTAGCTGGATACTTACAATCATACTTGCAAAATTCTACCCAATGTGTCAACCCACCTTCTTGAGGATTAGTTGTTTATGCATATCTCACCTTCATTAAAAGCAGATATGGGCAGATTATAGTTAAGATTTAGGCTAAAATTCTCTAACCTTGCCCATGGCTGGGATTCTCCAGTCCTGTTGTAGTGAATGGAGATTTGGCTGAGCCTCAAATTCTCCATTCTTTCTGGCAGTGGTGGCGAGCAAACGAGATTGGAGAATCGCTTTTTTTGCTTAAACACTTTAAACACCCACCTTACAATTTTCCCCTTTACGGAGATAATGTACACTTAAGTATTGTCCTTTCAAACTTCATCAAAAATAATTGACCATCAATGGAGGTTCTTCACATGCATCTGTTTCTTTTCCTCAGATTTATAAAAACAAAATGCTTGAAATAATTTACAAGGGCTTGAATTCATTAGTCGCCAAATTCATTCAATTCTTCCAAAGATGGACATAGATAAATAAAACTGCTTCTAAAAAGATGATCCGCGTTTGCTGATGCCACAAGGGCCGAGGACACACTCCCCACAGCCTTGCAGTGCCACCATCACTGACAGTAATGTTCCAGGCACAACTGGACATGCCTGGACAACTACGAACAGAGTGGGAGCTGATTTCATTTACCTGGCCAGCAGTAGGAGATACAATAAAACAGATTCTCTTTTTGTGTACAAATAATGGAAGACACGCTGAACAATAAAGGTGCAATTTACTCTTTGGGTCTTTAATTCAAAATATTTGATAGAATGCATTTTCAGAATTGAAAAAAATCTGTGTAAGCACATATACTACAACCAAAGTACAGTATCTGAGGTAGTAAAGATACATAATGGCAGACAGTATTGTTTGAAAGACCGATATCATAAAATGTTTAAAAGTTACGAGTACAAAAGGCAATTTAACCATGATAACAAAATAACATAAATAATTTTCAACAGATCTGTGGTCTGTAAGCAATATAGTTTTTTATAAGAACAAACATCACTTTAATGCCATGTTTCACATACCAAAACATGGAATGTATATGTGCTAGCTTATTTTCCAAAGTAGTGCTTGATAATCTAAGTTATATGGTCCACTTGTGCATACACTACACTAACTTTGCCAAGAATTTCTTTTAATGACATTATAAATGCTGGTGTGAAGAATTTTACCATATTAGCCAAGAACTTGGGGTAGTGTTGATAACTGCTGTGAAGTGAGTGTCACAAAGTGAACATGCACTTGTACATAATGCCTGAGCCCTCTGGAAATTCAGGCTTTATCTGCAGATGCCACCAGATTGTCCAATTCAGCTCACAGGCTGAGGCTTCAAGAAATACAGCCAGTTTCAACACTAAACCAATTACCAGCTAGGTGTTGAGGAAGGGGAAGCAAACCAGCAGGAGGGGACTAGGGAGTGTGCACATTTGTCTTGGCAATAGCCCATGATACCTTTACGGTGACAGGAAGAGTACTCATATCCAACCAGGTTCCGCAGACTTGAAGCTAATAATAAGTTGACATACCTTTGGGGCACTGTGGGGGCAGCAGGAGGTGGCAATCTCTAATGGTCCCT
The DNA here is from genome assembly GCA_024679065.1 of Sphyrna mokarran. NCBI lineage: Eukaryota > Metazoa > Chordata > Chondrichthyes > Carcharhiniformes > Carcharhinidae > Sphyrna > Sphyrna mokarran. The sequence goes on along the minus strand of JAGIQG010000007.1, from coordinate 75,577,678 downwards.
TTCAAGACCATTTGTTAGGTTACTGAGTAACCTGATCAACTGGCCAAAACATGCAAGAATCTAATTCTGCTCAGCTGATGACAAAGATGGTGTGGAGTTCAACATTGGCTTAATCCAGGTGCCCAACATCTGTTTCAGATGCATAACCTGGAGCATTGGAAGTTGCTGGCTTCCACTCTGGGGGCTGGCGTGCTCCTGGAAAGATTGGCTACAAGAGATGGTGCCACAAAATTAGTCTCCCCAATGCTCTCCTCTCATCCAAAAATGGGCATGATAAGTTCTAATTTTTTTCCCAAATTTTTCCTACAAACTTTTCATTGCTACCAGTAATACATTATCATATTTGAATTACGTCCTGGCCTGCAGGAGTAACTGCCAGGTTTATAAAGATTAGTTTAATCCTATCTAATCTTGGTTTTCAGTTTGAATTTTGTATCTTTTTGTTGTGTCATTGAGTTAGCAGCATTCTGTTAGAAAACAGTAATCTTAGAAGTGTAAATTTACTAATTATAATAAAAAAGGGGCACTTGAACATAATAAGTTTATTATTAGCTGATTGGGTACATCTAGTCTTTGTTTCTGATGTTCAGCAATTGTTTTTTTTTCGATATATGGTATAGAAATTTTTGGTTTGCAATGGACTAAAATGTTTCTGCCAATATCACAACTCAGCAAAAAGCACAGCAAATAGTTGAAACACTTTCCTTTGCTTCTTCCAAATCTTTTACTAACTTTTCTGGATTATTTTCTGGCCGGAATCAAATGACTGCAAATATTCTGAATGCTTTAGCTCCAGGTGGATTTTTAAGGCTAAAAAAGAGAAAAACATGAGTTAAATGTTAGTACACATTCTTTTTCAATAGCTGTTCCTGAAGGACTAACACTTGATTAAATGCCTAATTTTATAGTTTGTCTATTTTTCCTAAAATTTAAAAACTTCAGAAAACAGAAAAAAAATTCACTGTTTGCACCAAATTGCAAATGGATCCTATAATATTGCAAAAACAAAAATGCTCAACTATTCTGATGTGAGGTCATCGACCTGAAACATTTCTCTCCACAGATGTTTCTTGATCTGCTGAGCACTTCCAGCACTTTTTGATTTTAGATTTCCACGGTATTTATTCCTGTGTTCAGAAAATATTGTAGATCTGGTGTATTGTAAGGAGGATAATCACGTGTCTTATGTTAACTATAGGCTGGTTAGTTTAACTTGTATAGTAGGAAAAATGCTTGAAACTATCATCAAGGAAGAAATAGCGAGATATCTGGATATAAATTGTCCACTGCTAAGATGAACAATTAGTTAAACATTAGCCCACTGCTAAATTAGTTAAACATGACCTTCCCTAAAAAGGGAAGGTCATGTTTAATTAATTTGGTGGAATTATTTGAGGACATTTACATGTGTAGTGGACAATGGGGAACCTGTGGACGTGGTGTATCTGGATTTCCAGAAGGCATTTTGACAAGGTGCCGCACCAAAGACTGCTAAGTAAGATAAAAGTGCACGATATTATAGATAATGTATTAGCATGGATAGAGGATTGGTTAACTAACAGAAAGCAAAGAGTGGGGGTAAATGGGTGTTTTTCTGGTTGGCGATCAGTGACTAGTGGTGTGCCTTAGGGAGCAGTGTTGCCACTACAATTGTTTATGATTTACTTAGGTGATTTGGATTTGGGGATCAAGTGGAAGAGCAAAGTGGATGGTGCTGAAAGTCTACAAAGGGATATAGATAACCTAAGTGAGTGGGCGAGGGTCTGGTAGATGGAGTACAATGTTGGTAAATGTGAGATCATTCATTTTGCTAGGAGTAAAAGCAAAATGGACTACTATTTAAATGGTAAAAAATTGCAGCATGCTGCTATGCAGAGGGACTGGGTGTCGTTGCGCATGAATCTCAAAGAGTTGGTTTGCAGGTGCAGCCAGTAATTAAGAAGCAAATGGAATTTTGTTCTTCATTGCTAGAGGGATGGAGTTTAAAAACAGCGAGATTACGTTACAGTTGTATAAGGTGCTAGTGAGGCCACACCTAAAGTACTGTGTACAATTTTGGTCTTCTTACCTGATAAAGGATATACTGGCACTGGAGGGGTGCTAAGGATGTTCACTAGGTTGATTCTGGAGTTTAGAGGAATGGCTTATGAGGAAAGACCGAGTAGACTGGGGCTTTACTCATTGGAATGCAGAAGAATGAGGGGACATCTTATAGAAACAAAAAGATTATGAAGGGAGTAGATAAGACAGAAAAAGGGAAGTTGTTTCCACTGGTGGCTGAAACTAGAACTAGGGGGCATAGCCTCAAAATAAGAGGAAGCAAATATAGGACTGAATTGAGTAGGAACTTCTTCACACAAAGGGTTGTGAATCTATGGAATTCCTTGCTCAGTAAAGCAGTTGAGACTACCTCATTGAATATTTTTAAGGCAAGGATACATAAATTTTTGAATGGTAAAGGAATTAAAGGTTATGGTGAGCGAACGGGTAAGTGAAGCCGAGTCCACAAAAAGATCAGCCATGACCTTATTGAATGGCAGAGCAGGCTCGAGGGCCAGATGGCCTATTTCTGCTCCTGGTTCTTATGTTATATTATGAACATAGCACTAACATGAATTTTGAACTGGTGAAGTTAGACCATTATCAGTATATTTGTCACTAGCCTTAGTGCCCAACCATAATGATAATGGTTTAGCTACTAGTGCTGTGAAGGTTTGGACAAAGCTTGAATACAAACTGCATTGTAGTTTGATTTAAAACAGATATATTTCTAAAGCAGGGAGCAATTTCAAAATAGACTATTCAATAAGATGTTGAAGGGAAAGAACCATTAATGATTTTTTATCTGAGAGTGTGTGTTTGTATTTCTGGGATCATACCCCACTCTTGCATGATCCAACAATAAAAAAATCACGTGGAAACTTCCCAGATAGTGATGTACAAGGTTCGCTGTGGTAATAAACCTTATTATTGGTCTTATTTATATTTGCAATGCAGTTATTTAATGGAAAGATATGCAGCTGTAAAAAGAGTTAACATTTTTTTTCTAAACTGGTTTTCTTTCCTGCTGTGCGAAGTTTGCACCTTCTGCCCATGTCTGCATGGGTTTCATCCAGATGCTCTGGTTTCCTCCCATAGTTCAAGGATGTGCAGGCTAGGTAGATTGGCCATACAAAATTGTCCCTTATTGTCCAAGATGTATGGATTAGGGGAATTGGCAAGGTTAATATGTGGGGTTGCCAGGATGGAGCCTGAGTAAGATGCTAGGTCAGAAAGTCAACGCAGACTCTACGGTCGGGGAGGGAGATGATTTTCCCACCTCACTCACCAAAGGAATCATAGTGGATATAGGGTAGAGGGGCAGATCATACAAGGTCGTTGACCTTTGGCTGGTTTTGGGTGAGCACAGCCAGAAAATCCCACCCTATAACTTGAATAGCCTCCGTCTGCATTGTAGAAATTATATGATAGTAGCCTGTTTCTTAGTGTCTTAATCACAATGAACATTTCCTTAGAATGAACATTGTGTTTTTACGGTCTTGCGCTATATGTGAGGTTCATTTATGTGTCTTACAATAGTTTTCAGAATTTAGTTCCTAAGAATTAAAAATCTAATATTCAGGATGATTCCAAAGACAACAAACTCAATTGATATCAAAATTCATCCATAGCATATTCTATTTGTCTATAAAGTCCAGACACTTTATCAACTAGTTATAAAAGAGAACAATATTTGTTGTGATGCTGTATCAGTAAGCAGCTTTTAAAGGGATATGTTTTATCAGCTTACTGGAGCCTGGCAGTTCTGCATACCATGCTCTCCACTGAAATCATTAATTACTTTGCAGAACATTGGGATGGGACAGACTGTTTCAGCCTGTTTATGATTTTTTTTCTTTAGCCAAGAAGTTGAATAAGCTCTGCTGTTCAAAAATTAACTTTGGCATCTGACTAAGTCTGCTGCTTTAGATTATTGTTCCAACCTTTCAGAGAATATTCCATTCTGGTATGAGCCAATATAATGTTTCTTTTTGTCAACTGGCATCATGTCAATATAACCTCCGTCTTGATTGTGAATGACCCCGGCGTGTACAGCTGCTCTGCAAACGCTGGATCTCTGGAGGAGAATAAAATTACAAGATAATTAATACATGAAATAAATTTGTCTCTGTGCGGCTCCACTCCTCCACAACCATCAGGAAACACAAACCACTTTGGTTTTGAAATGATGTTAGACAGCCAAAGCAAACCAATATATTTGAAAGTGAAACTGCTGTTTGCAGTTGGTATCTTCTTTCAGTTGTGTGAAATAAGTCAGAGTATAACTATTTGTGCAGGGAGTCTTTGGACCAAAACACCGAGAAAATAAAGACAATAAATAGATGAGGATAGCTGGGAAACATAAAGTGCAGTCCAGAAGAGCTGACCACATGGATACATAGCTAACTATGATTGCAACATAGAACAGAAATTGTTCATTGGATTACATTGGTGTTGATGACCATTAACCTGGTGTCTCATTGTTGTTCATGTGCAAACTACATTTCAGAAAGTGCTTCATTGCCTGTAAAAGTGTTTTGAGACATTCAGAGATTGTAAAAAAGGTTTATAAAAGCAAGACTTTCATTTCATTTTGCCCCTGAAATGAGTTTCTGGCCACATTTCAATGCCATAACAACACTGAAGTCCAATATGACTTTGTGTGATACAGTTCTTGTAGGTTGAGCTCAGGGTGCTTCTAGTTTCAGCATCATAGTGGTTTAAAGATGCAGATAGATCTCAGTTAATGGCACATGGATAGTCAAACAGTAGACAGAGTTTGAACTTGCATAATGGCTGGAGAGAGAGAGAGAGAAAATGATATCATACAGGGATCTTGTTACTTCAGGATCTTTTCTGTTCCTGTCTCGTCTGGGGAAAATAGTTTCTTAAGCAGAAAATGTTAGGCTGACCTATCACATGATCATCTCACTTCAACTGATTGATGACCAAAATATAACCAAATTTTATTCCAATTGTAATTTGATTACATTATGCCTGGGAATTTCTCTCCCAGCCAAAGTCCTTTGTCTGAAGTGCTGGTCCCTAAATCAGTTGAGACCTGACATCTTGTGAATGGGGAAGCAGAGCTCTGGTTCATTCACATTTCCCCAAGGTTATTGATGAGCTCCTGCAGACAAGTTGGGCTGAGACAATGGCTTTTGAATTTGTTGGGTATGGCGATGCAAATTTCCAGCCGTCTTTGAAGTTGCGGGTTCAAATCACTGGAACATATTTTAAAATCAAATCGATGGTTCCAGCCAGTAAATTCATTTTTTTAAATAAAGTGTGGTTTTATAACTAAACATTAATAAATGTCAGTGTGTAGAAATGTCTGGTATCAAATTATCCTGTCTCAAACATTTCCTAATTTCATGTTCCTTATGGACCAGGATTTTCAATTGCCTGTGGAGGTGAGAACAGGAACCGGCCTGCTTTGAAATCAGTATTCCAGAGTGGTCTCTCAGTGTCCCACAACCTCTGGATGCACTGGCACTTTCAAAGGGAATGCCCATTGGGAACGTCCCCACCTCTGATTAACTGCCCATTAAGCTCCTGGAGGAGCTTGCTAAGGGATAGGGGAAGGTCAGAAGGTGATTTTGCAATCACAGATTGTCAAAACGTGAACAATTTGGAGTACTTAGTGCATAGCTGATAGATGCAAAGCTGGAAATGATTAATTAATGTTTTCTTGTTGGAAACGTTATTGGCAAAGGTCTCAGATTAAGTGCAATATCTTTCAAATGGTCCTTTGGCCACTTCTTCACAATGTAAAGCTGTTGTCTTGCCTACTCCATTCTCAAAGGCAGTGGCAGTCTCTAGCATAGCTGCCATTTACCTTTTGATGTAATGGTTAACATTTATCTATAAAAATTATGTTCAGCAAGCAACTCCCACCTTCTGGCAGAGCTTGGTGTCACTAATTAGGTACCAGGTTTACTTCTGGACCAATTCAAGTATTTAAAAAAAAGCGCTGTATGAATGGCATAGCCTGGTGTGGGACTGGGACCCAGAAATTATCAGAGCATTGTGTTCTGGTCCCACATTGAAAATCAAGCCCCTGTGTCACTTTAAAATGAAATGGTGACAGTCATTAACTGAGCAGCTTCCTCCTGAAAAGTGGAATGTAAAAACATGGGCTGTCAATTTCTTTAAACTTTCTGCCACCATACTGCCATAATGTCCAATGCATTTTTGCACAATCAAGTTTGAATAGAATAAATCTTGCATTCCAGTCGCAGTTGTTTTCCTATGACGCAGCGCCATTCCTTGTCTACGTGCCTTTTGATGATTTTGTAAGTCAGTGCTGAATAAACAATTCATGCTACATTATACAGCCCTTCATAGAATCATAGAAACCCTGCAGTGCAGAAAAAGGCCATTCAGCCCATCAAGTCTGAATTAACCACAATCCCATCCATGCCCTATCCCTTTATCCCTAGATTTTTATTCCCTAATCCCTCTAATCTATGCATCTCGGGATACTGAGGGGCAATTTGGCATAGCCAAACAACCTAACTTAGACATCTTTGGACTGTGGGAGGAAACTGGAATGCCCAGAGGAAACCCACACAGACTTGGGGAGAATGCGCAAATTCTACATAGACAATGACCCAAGATGGGAATGGAACTCGAATCCCTGGAGCTGTGAAGCAGCAGTGTTAACCATTGTGCTACCATGCCACCCCTTCTTTAGCACTGTGTTAAAACTCATTTATATGGTTTAATGTTTCAAGCGTCACATAATCCAGGTTATCACTTGTGTTCAGTTTTTCATTCTCCTTTTGAAATTCACTCAGCAAAAGTCAGAGTACTATCAGCGAAGGCTGTTCAAGAAAAGACACATTGGGAAAATTTCTGTGGGGCTAGCAGGAGCCAGAGAACCATGATCAGGAACTAACAGCAACCTTACTGAAATAATTGAAAACATTTTTATATAATCAAGTAATCTTAAGCCCAAAGTTTTTAATACTGTAAAGTTCAATGTCACTTCTAGATTAAGAGTTCATACAATTCTAAACATCTTGGACAGGTTATTCCAACTGCACACATCCCCAAGGTTGGAAATTCCCTCCACCTGAGGTCAATGAACCATGATTCGCCAAATATTTTGTCCTGCCCGCTACAGTTCCCAATTAAGGTGCGCATTTGTACAATGCAATAACTCAAAAACTATTAACACAATCAATAAGTAAATGCACACATGCAAATCTTGCACATGCAATTATCTTAAAAGTCAATTCATCTGAAACAATACTGTCATAAGACTGTCAATGTTTGAAGGAGATTGATGTCCTGGGCTATAACTGTAATTGGAGTTTATGTCCTTGAATTTGGTGAATAAAGATTTGAAAAACCCTGAGCTTGCTGAGCAGGCATAAAATATTGGCATACTACCAATAATCAATATCACTGAATAAAAAAAGGTTAAGAACTGAATTTGAATGTCACAAAGGTCTTTTTTCACACATTATTGTTGTATAGGCATTTGATTGATAACATAAGAGACATTTTACTGTGAGGTGTTTTTTTTGGTGCTGCAAATGAATATTGAGAAGCTAAACATAGTAAATTTTAATGCATACAAAATTCTGCAAACTGGGCAAAATTCTGCACCAAGAACATTTGAGGTTGAAAGAAAAATGAAGATGAAAATATAAATCCATTTTATTTTCTTTAAGTGGTAAATTTGAATTGGGGGAACTCCCACTTATAACATCACATGTTTTTGCCACCCATGGATAATGACTTACTTTACTTCATTCATTCTGGAAAGGATGGCATCACTGTGGCCTCCTTGTTCTCTATATTTGGACTGCAAAACTTTCCACACAGTTTTGGCAAACAGGAGTAATACAAAATAAACAAATATTGGCTCGGTTTTGAGTCCAAGCTCGCTGGAAAGTGTCGTAGCCCAGATGCAGAGAACTAGCTGTACCAGTGTTAGCATCCTTCTAAGAATATATTGTATGGGCAATTTATGGCAACATTAAAAAAAGGGGCTGGATGCTCCCAAAAGCCACTTTAAATTGTTGAGTGCATGCATATATTCTGCCTGGAAACAAATGGCTACTTTTTCCAACAGAGTAGTTTGAAAATTGCGACTATGGGTCAGACGCACGCAAATTAAAACTTTGTGTACAACACAGTTGTCACCAATGATTAACTTGTGAGCTGAAATTTTACTATACCCAGGATAGGAAGACAGGCAGTTGTGGGGGACAGTGAACCTTAAAATTGGCAGTGGCATCATGTACATACTTTATAGTGGGGCAATCATGGCAAATTCCACTGGCACACTTATGGGTCCAACCACGATGCAGCATCAATGATGTCTCGTTGCAACACAAGCAGAAGCTACTCAAAGTGCTGCAGTGGAATCTCAGGTTGGAGTCATGCAAGCTCAGCTTTTTGCCTAGTAAATTATGACTTCTGCCATCATGGCTCCGGATATCAGCAATCAAAAAGACTTGCAGAATCTCAGAGCAGTCCAACAAAATGGTAAAAAGGAAAAGTTAGATCTAGGATTTTTTTTCAGGCTCTGTTAATACTTGGGGTTATAGCAAATGGAGTTCTTAAAGAATATTATGGGTTCCTTTACTTAGAATGTTGTTGATTGTTTTTGAATATTGTGGATTGTTGCAGCTGCTGTGGTGGAATTTGTTATGATTGTCAAAATGTTTGCAGAGTTTTCAGAACAAGTTATTTGATATGGATTGGCATGAAAGCTCCTCAATGAGATGGAACTTCTTAATAGAAATATTAATTTTTTCATCATTGTACAGCACCAACCAGACAGAGAAAAGCCTCAAAAGGAAGAGCTACATAATTCTAATAATGTTGAGTGTGGTGGAGATATGCGTTCCACTGGATGCTCTCTTCACTTGATCAACATGTATTTAGTAATAATATGCATTAAAAATGAAGCAGAGTCATAACAATCATCAGAGGAGAATGAAATGATGCATCATGTTGTGCTGTTAATTAGAATTGTTAATTGGATTATAGTGCATTAACCATGATACAAGACTGCAACTTCATTTAGTAATTGATATATATCACTTAACAATATGCATTCCAGTTACTTACATCGGAATAGACATGTGTTCCAATCACACGAGCCAGATGTGGATTTTCCTGCATGCAATTTTGTGGACAATATATCCTGAAATTACAAAGCAAAATGCATAGTTTCAATATTTCAGTCCAACTAAAATCACCACAAGTAATGGTGACCATGTGGGCACAGTTCACAGAAAGGAATAACCAAAATGCTTTGACACATTTCCTACCCTTATTAAATATTGCCTTTACTTCAGTCTCATGCTTAACAATTCAAAATCATTCTTAGTGGAGATCCTCAAATGTATATAAAGACACATTAATATCCTTATCTTAACTATTTCAACATCTATGGATCTAGTCCTAGTTCTTCATAGTCAGTTGTGTCTAATACAAATCTATTACATTACACACACCCTCACCTCAAATTATTCAGCATGGATTTCAACAATACTACACAAAGTTCTTAATATCAGAGTCAGTGAAATAAATAACTTTCTCCAAGTTATGCTGTGCTTCTTTCTCCTTCAACTTTCTCCCACCCAGTCTTTTCCTGAAAATGGGCTGTGATTCCAGGGATGTCAGTTGTCTTGGGTATTAACTTCAGGTGGTCTCATTGTGGCTCAGTGTCTGTTTATCACATATGAGGAGTTCAATTATTTTTACAATAAAAAAGACTCAGCAGAATTGTTCCAGAAATTGGCAAAATCTGATATCAGGCAGGGAAATCAGTGATTGACACTCTACGGGCAGCAGCGGCTGTTTCCATTGTGTCATGCGAAACTTTATTGAAAAAAACATTGAGGTACGGGTTTCACATTGACAGAGCAGCCTCTGATTCACCTGCCCCGCTGTGATTTCAGGCTTTCAGTAATCCAGCACCACATTAAAGCCTGCCCCTGAACAGAGCTATCATTCTCTAAGGAACCAAAAGCTGCTGGAAAGTCATAGTTTCAAAAAGGGAGGAAGCAGGTTGCCTCCAAATTCAATGAAGCCTCTCTGGAGCATCTACTAGACACACTGGAGACCTGATACAAAGTTCCCTAGCCCTGCTCCGGGCAAAGAGCCACATCCAAGGTGACCAATCTAGCATGAGATTGATGGCTGTGTTGGTGAGCACCAGGGCCCTACAAAAGAGGACAGCCACTCAATACAGGAAGAGTATGAATGAAGTCCTGAGAATGAAGTTTGAGAATAGAGCCATCCAACTGGCCGGCCAGGATGTGAACGATTCCTGCGCTGACAGTGAAGTCAGTGACACTCAACCCGGTACAGATCCAGCATTGCAACGTCCATCAGACAACCATACTATGATGATGGCTCCTGTTCCGCAGTCCTTGCCTTGCACTAATGATCTCTCTTTTCTTTCACAGACACATTGGCAACGCACCAGATATTGTCCGCGAGCCAATATTGTGACTCGAGGCTCAGACACACCTCAGGAGGTGAATGTGATGATACACTAACTGAAGACCCATCACAGTGTTCACCCACATCTTCCACTCGCACCGAGACATACACCTTGGTGAGAACAAGTGCTGGAGTAGACTTAGGGTCACAATCTAATGAGTATAGTGCAGGAGGACGGCAGGGTTATCCCAGCGTGCAGGTACTTGGAGACAGTTTGAGGCTGGGAATTTGCTCAGTCCGAGTCAGATGATTATTCTCTGGAATTGGCTCTCAGTTGTTACATCTGCAAAGACAAGCTCAGCAACATCGGAAAGGATATCTGCTGCACTCCTAAGATTGCAATATATGTGAAGGAAGAATCCATGCAGCTTCTGTCTAAGATAATTGTGCCAGTATATCAGCACATTGAGGTCAACACTGGTTGGGATGTTGGCTGTCATGGAGACTTTGGTCTAAGATATTGGTCCTGGCAACATGGTGGCACTGTGGTTAACACTCCTGCCTTACAGCAACAGGGACCTGGGTTCGATACCCGGCTTAAGTTACTGTCTGTGTGGAGTTTCTACATTCCATCCATGGGTTTCCTCGGGGTGCTTGGGTTTCCTCCCTACTCCGAAAGATGTGCTGGTTAGGTGCATTGGCCGTGCTAAATTTTCCTCCAGTATACCCAAACAGGTGCCTGAGTGTGGCCACCAAGGGGTTTTCACAGTAACTCCATTGCAGTGTTAATGTGACACTAAGAAATAAGCTTTACTTTAAAAAAAACTGCACTGCTGCATGAGCCTCGTTCTATCATTGAGACACTTGCTGATATCCATTAATGTCAGTACAAGAGGGTTGCAGGGTATATCAATGTCACTCCAGCTGCCAGTTCTCCTCAAAGAATCAACCAAGGGGCCCTTGAGCACCCATACGAAAGAGGAGCTGCAGCATGACACCATAGGACCATCCACCCTGGTGATTCCAGGAATGTTCTCATCTTCCTGTGATTCCACCCACTGCAGCTCCACACACCAAGAAACTTGCCATTGTCATATGGTGGGAACCCAAAGCAGGCCAGGACCCTCCAGATCTTAGCCCACCAAAGGACACTTGCCAAGGTCAATACATACAACAGGGTGTAGCAGTCAGCAGACTGATTCCACATCCACTGTGCGTGTCAGGGATGTACTAAGACATAGTGACAGGGCTAGAAAACTCAAGGATACAGAGCTCCACAATTTGGGCACGGGTGTTAATCACTCATATATAATGTTTTCCAATGGAAGGACACTCATAAATGATGTCCGTTCGTTATGATGAGTTTTATTTGTGCCATTCAAAAGTGAAATCCTAATCCTTGCACAAAATGAAGGGTGTAGCATGTAACCTTCTGGCCACAGTTATTGTTCCAATTACACAGCAGAGAATTTTGTAACATTAAAAATGGCTGAATTTCATAAAGTTTTTCATGTTTCTACCCATATATGCAATCTTACATTAAACTCACTTATTTGCTGTTAAATTTAGCTGGACTTCCATGTCCTCAGCCTGGCCAGACATTCCCCCACTATCACTTCTCCAAACATACTGGAGCAAAGTGACACTTTTTGGCTGAGGTTTATATATTGAAAAATGAACTCCCTCATTTGTACCTTTAATCATCTTTCCATATCATAATCCTCACAACACCAAAAGTGAACAACTTCAAATCACATGACTTAGCAGTGGAAATATCAGTGGTCTACTTCTATCCTATAACTTCACATATTTAATTCCTGAATTGTTTGTATACTTTTTGAGTTATCCATTTCTGCTGAATAGTGAGCTGCTTTTCCAGAAAGAACAAAGAACTGCAAACTCAGTAACTACATATCATGCACTTCCCAAAAATAAAGCAGAGTGATCCTGGCAGCACAGAGGATGCAAAGCTGACAATGTGGGAGTGGCAGGGGTAGAATGAGGACAAACTACAAAATCCATTTGTAAATTGATTAATATGAGACAGTGCATTATATATTTATTTACCTGGGACAATGTGAAGTTGGTTTTTTGTACGTGCATATTTGATGTCCTCTTGTCTGGCAGTTAGCAGATTGGACTACATAGAAAATAAATATTATAGTTAATAATTAAGATATACATAACTGCAATAAACTGTAAAATATGTCTTAAAAGTACTAACCTGTTACTTTAGAGATGGTAAATGAATTGGCAGCTTTATATTTACTAAAGGAAAGAGAAAAATCTATAAATCTGTGATAGTGAGGATAACAAATCTTCAATTTCAAAAACTTACATTGTTGGAACAATTGTTGAAGCAGTTCAGTTACAAAATAGCTGATTATATAATACTAAATAATTACTGAGTTTAAAAGGTGTTTTTCATTCTAAATATCATTTAACTGTGTTTGAACTCTTTAATTCTTTTGCTGACTCAGCTGTTAGGTGGATCGATTGGAAGCTCCCTGGTCTCTGAGGCAGAAGGTTGTGAGTTAGTTGCACTCAAAGACATGAGGAGTTCAGTGCTGAGAAGATGCAACAATGTAAAAAAACCACTGTCTTTTGGACAGCATGTTAAACTGAAACTGTATCTGCTCTCTAGAGCTGGATACTAAAGGTCCCACACAACACTATTTCAAAAAAACCCAAGGAGCTATTCAAGGTGTCCTGCCCAATATTTATCCCTCAAAAGTACTTTACTGACTGTAAAATGCATTGATGCATCCAGTGATTGTGCAAATTTCTAAATAAACACAAGTCTTTAATTACTTTTATTAACTATTCTGATGTGCTGACAACGTTATTTTCTTCATGCATGTGTGTACCACAGGACGTGTGCACCGCTGGCCAGCAATTATTGAGAAGGTGGCCTTCTCGAATTGCCACTGTCCATGTGTTGCAAAGACCAATGTGAGGGAGGAAATTTAGGATTTTGACCCAAAGACAGTGAAGGAAAGGCAATGTAGTTCCAAGTCAGGATCGTCTGTGACCTACTGGAGAATTTGCTGTTAATGCTGTTCTCATACATTTGCTGCCCTTGTTCTTCCAGATGATAGAAGTTGCTGGTAGAAAATGGTATTGAAGGAGTTTCGACCAGTTGCTCAGAACATCCTGTAGATGGCACACATTACAGACACAATGAACCAATGGTGGAGGCGGCGAAGGTTTATAGTGGTGGATGGGGTGTCAGTCATGTAACTGCTTTGTCTTGATGATATCAATCTTCTTGAACGAGGTTGAAGTTGCTCTCATCCAGTCTCCTGGAGAGTACTCCATAACAGTCTTGATTTGTGTTTTGTAGATGATGCACGGCCTTTGGGTGTCAGGAGGTGAGCTCTCATTGCAGAATTTCCAGCTTGTGACCTGCTATTCTAGCTGCAGTATTTACATGGCTGATCCAATTCAGTTCCTGATCAGTGATAACTCTCAGATCTTGCTGCATGTGAACATGTACTGCTTAATTACTTCAAGAGTTATGAATTAGCGTATACTGCGCAATCATCCCCACTTCAGAATTTATCATGGAGGAACAGTCATTGACGAAACAGCTGAAGATGACTGGATCTATGACACTACCCTGAGGAACTCATGCAGTGATGTCCTGGGGCTGAGATGACTTTAACCACAATCATTTTCTTTTGTGTTGATGATTCTTGGCTTTCACAAGGACTGTGCTTATGTTACTCCACCAACACTGTCATGGATAAATACAGCAATGACAGGCAGACAGTCTAAGGTCCTTTTTCTCCCCGTGTGTTAGTACTTCTGTGATCTGCCGCAGATCCAGTCAGCCAGATTTCATTACTCAGCCAGGTTTGGTCAGTCGTCGTGCCACTGTCACTCTTGGTTTTGGGCATCGAGTTAGTCCATATTTTTACATTTTCTTTACAAAGTTATTTACATTACAAAAGAAACAATACTTGACTGCTAGAGAGATAGATTTGGGCAGAAAAGTTTACCACTTCATTCTCATCACAACTTACATTCCATCCTCTCATTCCAGTTGGATGCACTGGCATTTATCCTTTCACTATCCTGTCATTTGTCTAAGGAATTTATTGGTGAAGCTTACATGTATCCTTGGAGGCCAAAATGCCTCATCTATCTCAGTGTACTAAATCATGCATACAGCAGGTCCTGATTGAAACCCTGTAATGGGAACTCAAAGCTGAGGAAGTCCCATTATTTGCATTTAAAGGTGGAGTTTGGGGTGTTGCAGAAAAAAAGCACAAAGATCCAATACAATTCAGGAGTCCTACCAGTTTTTTGACTAAAGCTACACCAGGAGAACAAAAGAATACCATGGAAATTTGAGGTAGACTTCTTCAGGATTTGGTTCAGCGAGAGGCTTACACTTCAAAGAAGGTTCTCAATCTTTACATGCTTCTTCCACCTTTAAAGAGTGGTCTCCACTTTTCAGTTGCTACCATGTGTGTCCTCTATTGAAAATCTATTTTGCACAGACACAGTCAGTCTACCTGTAAAAACCACTATCATTACCTCCTGATTCAGTGACCATCAACCTTTTCAATTATTGTCTTGTTTCTCACCTCCCTTTTGCTTCAAAAAGCATGAAGTGCTTCCCTGCATCTCCTTTCACCCATTCTCCCTTTCCCTACTTCTTCATGTCTTCTTTCCCTCATCACTTCCTCTTCCTGTCCTTGATATTACCCTTTTTGTTCAGCACTTTATCTCCCATTCCTTCTCCTCCCTCTTTTCCTGCCCAGCTGTTCTTCCCATTTCTTCTTCCTGTTCCCTCTCCTTCCTTCAACTCTCCACCTTCTCCTTCCCCATTTCTCCTGTTACTTTTCATCCAATCTTTAGCATCTTTCCTTATACTTCCATTTCTCTGCCCTGTCTTTTTGCTTTCTCTACCCTACTCTTCTCTTCCCTCTAAAAATGTGTGTGTATGTATGGGGAGCGGGCAGGGGAGCAGTGAGCAGGGAAGAGGGGATTTGGGGAACATCTGACAATGTGGATCAGATAGGTGCACAAGATGCAGCCATAGTAACAAAGCTATCTTTCAGCCCATGTAAATGAAGTATCCTCCTATAATGCCCTCCATAGTTAAAACGTAGTTAGTGATGAGGGTCTCTGCAAGCTTGATTAATATATGACTGTCATGATCACTGACCGTGCACATTAAGGGCTGTTATTTTTAAAATCCTTCACATTATGTAAAACAATATCTGTGTGGAGATTACACTAACTGCAATTTACAGGCAAATTAAGCACTCCTACACTGCCAATGGGAAGTTTTAATTGAAGGAGCATTGGTCTAAAGCCCTTCTCCCCAGCATTCCCTTTGCAGTTTATGAATGGTTTGCAATTGGATTCACCGATACTCACCCAACTGATTGAACACCATTCCGATAGGCTTTTATAAAGAAAGGTTTCTTTCCTTGTCTGGTAACATCCACCCAGCCACCTTCATTGTCCAGCACTCCATAATGCATTGCTGCTCTACAAATACTTGATTGCTGAAAAAATGCATATAAAATTAACAGAATATTATAAACCCATTTGCTAAGATACTCTAAAACCAAATTCTATAGTTAACTTGGTGTGATAACCCCAGTGATCTGCATGGAGAATCACTAATTGATCTCCTTGTGGGCTTCTTCAGTACAAGTGCCCTAAGGATTGGCAATTAGCCCACAAGGTGTAAGCTTATATGCCAAGCCCTCTACAAAGCAAAACCCTGAGAGGATCCATTAACCTTTTAGTCCCAGTTGAAACTATTGTGTTCACCACAGGCTGGTGGTTATTGTTCATTTTCAATTTATAAAACAAAAGCACAGTTCCTTCACAGTGGACTCCTGGAGTTATTATACCCGTGCTATTGACAAATGTTAAGCTTGATTCTGTGGGGATAAAAAAAAATGCAATTTGCACCAAAAACAGGCATACAATGGGTTACATGCCAGTTAGTGAGGGCTATGAGCCAAATTTGTACTTGTGCTTTACTGATTAGCTAGTAGTGAGCATTATTGCACAGTTCGCCAATGGAGGGGGTAGAAAACTGCATACTGGTGATTTCTTTTAATGGCTGAATTAAAGAGGAAGTACAGATTGACTGTTTTTTGTATCATTTCCTCCAACCATTTCTACAGGGCAGGGAGGTTGACTAGCACAAATTCTATGTGAACATTTCAGAATTCTCAGACTCTGCAGTGTCCTTGTAGACAGATAGCCAGGAGGAGGGAACTTCTCCAGTAAACAGGGTAAGAAAATTGCCAACGCAATTCACTCTGCAGGAATGGCCAGAAGAGGCAGAGCAGATAAATGTGAACAACAATGCACCAAGAATCTGGATGCTACAAGAATTTCAATGATTAGTGTTTCTACTCATGTCTTATTTTGAACTCTACTTAGCCTTACAACATCTGTAGCCCCAGTACTCAAGCCTTTACTCACAGCAGTGTACTCCACAGTAACCCCTTGTATCATTATAGGCACATATTGCAGCTCATTCTGCTCTAATAATTATTCCCTCCACTTCTACACTAGTGTACAATCTTTTATGCACCATTCACAATATTGCATCCTGACATGGACACTGTGACAATCCATCAAGATATAGTTACACATTTCCTCCTTGCAGCAAAATCTGTTAGACAAAATAAGAAAAGTGTTGAGGACAGGAGGAGGTCCAGTGTCCCTACAAGTATTGTGCCTATAGGAAAAGATTGCATTGGAAATAGTGGGCAAAAGGCACATCAAGAATTTTACATAATGTGACTACAGAATGTTAGATACAATTATATAGGATATATAGCACAGAAAAATGCCATTCATTCCAATGAGCCCATCAAGCCATTTATGTTCTACTCAAGTCTCCTCCCATCTAAATCTATTATCTTTACACTCAATCCCCTTTGTCCAGTTTCCTCTTTAATGCATTATAATCTTCACTTCAATCACTCTCTGTGATAGTGAGTTCCACATTTTCGCCATGGTTGTCAGCTGTCCTCAATGTGAGGATGACATCTGCACAGGGGCTCTCTGGTAGAAGTCTGTATTTGACTTTGTTTAACTTGGGGACGTGTGATGTCATTGTCCACATGATCTCGACAAGTTTGCGCTCAGATTTCCGTGACGAAGTGAACCATGATGGTCTTTCCATTGCAGCGTCTTCCAGCCAGCGAGATGCTGCATGTGCTGCCACTAAGGAGTTTTTGGATTCCACTTAGTCCGGCACCTCCCCCTGACCTCGGAGCCATCGGTGTCCCTAAGAGAAGCAACAAGCTCCTGACAGCAGTGCTCAAGGGACTGCTGGAGCACACAAGTCTCGCCACCACATCAAGCTGGCAATCCAAGAGGAGACATTCCCACCAGGTTCCCCATACGATTTCTTGGTGACTACGCCTCTAGTTATCCTCTTCCTGACAAGAAACAACATTCTCTTGGCATTCACTCAATCAACATCTTTCATCATTTTAAAGACCTCAATTAGGTATCATGTGTCCAACAGATTGACGTGATGGGTATGGTCTGTGCATGATAAGATTTAACTTGCTTTCCTCTTCTGTTTGTCAGTTTACATCCTATTTTCAGGCTACACTGCTAGCTGACAACAATGTTAAAAACAGAGATAATTATTGCTGAAAAAAGACATGCTGTCGAAACTTTTCATCTTACACTCATCAGGACAGAATCATTAAGAATATCAAATCTCAAATGTGTTGGTTGCAAAACCTGACAATGGTTCTCTGCAACAATCTACCACAAGCCAACTGCACTTACCATGCACTGGGATTCTTACAACTCCATGGACTATGAAATTGGCTTCGTCAGCAACACTGTAATTGGACCTAAGCCATTTGCTCACATGCAAACTTAACGCCAAATTAAAGCCTTCCTGGGGGGATAATGGTTATCTCGATCAGATCATTGTGCACTGTAGATCACAATGAATGGATCAACAGCCATCACTTTCAGTCTACCCCAGATTACGCTGAAAGCCCTATGTGTCTCAACAAGTGAGCAACAGATGGAGTAGCTGTTTTACGCTGCTGCTGTACAGTAGTTGTATTCTCCACTAATCAGAAACGGCATTAAGCCAAAATCACATTCTGCCTACCTCAAAAATGAGTAATGTGATATATAAATTTCAGTGCCGATGTAATGCCAGGTAATGTAGGCCGTAAATCCAAACAGCCACTGAATCAGCATGTTCCTCAGCTGTTCACAACACAGTACAAACCAGACACATGCTTTCAATATGCAGATCAGAACGTTCAACATCAGATGTAATTCTGCAATTAGACAACACTTATGAAACAATCCCAATTGTGCTAAGAACTACCTCAACAATCAATTTAAGAATAACAGTCAGACTCGCAATATGGCTCACATGGGAATGCTAAAAATTGCATAGATTCATATGTGTAAAAGGATAATGGCCAGAATTCTCTGACCTTGCTCCTGGTGGAATTCTCCAGTCCTACTGTTGTGAATGGTGTTTTGGCTGAGCGCCAAATTCTCCATTCTTGCTGGCAGTACAGTACTGGGGAATTCTTGCTAATATGTCCAAACATTGAGCCTTCTTCAGCCAAGTAAAGGCTTGAGGCACAGGTGTTCCCTGGAGCATTCACCATGGCAATACCTTCACCAATCAGAATCCACTTGACAAGCAATTTTCTCATGCACTATAAACTGTCGTGCCTTTAAAATTTGGTATTCTTGCAATTATATCCTCGTGAATGCAAGGCAAAAAGCTTCCACACAGATCTCCTTTCCAGCAAAACTTAAGCTCTGGTTTATCAAGTGGCTACTTGAATAACAAAGTCAACTGTGCAAGTCTCTCCTGGTCAGTACACAACCTCACCATCAGCAAGTCTTCAGCTGTGCCTCTTCTTGGTGTCAAATGAAATCTGGTCCCTTGTAGCCTTAGCCATTTGCATGCATTTAAAATGAATTAATTAGCTGCACACCCAACATTACCAGCACTTGTTCACTGATCCAGAATTGGTGCAAAACAGACATACTCTACAAAGTTGGTGAGGAGGTAAGTGCCGAGCGTCCGGTGCTCTCTACTTGAGATCGGTGGGAGTTACCCACGATCAACCTGGGATGGTGAAAGGTGTGGGGAGATATGGGGGTCAGTAATCTTGTAGGGGTGAGGCCATGTCTGTAGTGGCCAGAGGGAGGCATTATCCATCCCAGGAGCATTGTGGCTGGGGGCTCGCATTCTATCAAATATTTTTCTGTGCATGCACATTAGAGGCACCAATCGGAGCTGCAGGATTTCGGGACCCTGTCCACAGGCTTCTGCAGCGTAATTCAGATTTGCTGGGTTTTTTTCAGGCAGAGTATGGGGTGTCTGAAAACAGATCTAATTGTCAGATCTAAAACAGTCCCAGTTTTAAATCCGCCCAGCACTTTGAATCAAAATGGCAAAGTAAGGCCCTATGTATTCTGGATTCATGCAGGATCAGGGCACTGGCACCAACTAGATCTGATCATTACCAAATGCGACTCTCTGAGCAGCATTCTCAACATGCACAGCTACCACAGCACTGACTGTGGTACAGATCACTCTCTGGACTGCACCAGGGTTAGAATGCAACCCTTTAGGATTTTCTATCCAAAGCAGAAATGCCATTCTTGTTACAAGATTAGCCCTACTGTCTATCTAGATATTAATACCACACTCTAAAAACATGGGAAGCAGGAATGGAAAAGTACTGACTGATTCAAGGACAACATCATGGAGATGGAACTTGTCATTGAAATCAAGTGGTCTGCTCTCAGTAATTACAAGGAAGATCTGAGCGAGATGATTTTGCACTAAGAGCTACTCAAAGCAAAAGTCTAACAAACTAGTAGCTGGAGTACCAAAAATTACTAATTACATCTTTGGCACAATATCTAGATGTCCAAATGTCCTTGAACATGGGCAATGCTAGGGACTGAATATTAGACACATGAATGAAGAGATTAATAAGGCAACATCAACAAAGAAAACAGCTCCAATGAAAACAAAGATTGGAGAAGTCACCACAAACAGTAACAGATCGTTAGGGAGATAGGTAGAAGGCTAGCATGAGCTGTACTAGGGACAACATGGTCACTAAGAAAGTTCTATTTGCCATTGAAAGTCTGCACATTATGACTGAGCTGGATATTAAATGCACAGTTTAGGAACTTAGCAAAAAAGCCACTGACTGTCCAGGTGCTAAACCTATACCACTTGAACAAATCATAGAAGTCAACAATCCTGCAACATATCTATGAACTTCTGTTTCTACTGGAAGAAGGGACATTGCCCCAAGATATATATTTTTAATTCATTTATGGAATGTGGACATTGCTAGCTAGGTCAGCATTTATGTCCATCCCTAGCTACCCTCGAAGCTGATGTTGAGCTGTCTTCTTGAACGGCTGCTGTCCAAGGTGTAGGTACACTGACAATGCTATCAGGGAGGGTGTTTCAGGATTTTGATCCAGTAATAATTAAGGAATGTTGATATACTTCCAAGTCAGGATGGTAAGATACTTGGAAGGGAATCTCTAGGTGGTGGTATTCCCAAGTATCTACTGCTCTTGTCCTTGAGGTGGTAGTGGTCGTTGGTTTGCAGTACATGTGATTCAAAGATTGTGATCTGTACAAGAAAAGGGGCATGAGCAGTAACTGAAACAACTACTGGGGCATTACCCTGCTGAGCGTAGTGGGAAAGGTATTTTCCTGTGTTTCTAGGATCTGAATGCAGATCCTGACTGAATGCATCTATTCAGAATCCTGGTGTGGTGCCAGAACTGCAAGATCTATAATTGGCATGACCCTCTGAGTCTGGCAACTGCAAGTGAAATGTCATGAACTAAGCAGACACTTTGGGCAGGATTTTCAATCTGCGCTCATCCCAAAGCTGGAAAATCCATCCGGGTCAATGGACCTTTGCATGGTCCATGTCCCACCTGCTGTGATTTCCATGACAAGCAGGACAGAAAAATTCCATTCTAAATATTGCCTTCGCTGATTTCACCAAGGCATTTAACTACATGAGCAGATTTGGTCTATTTAAACTGCTGGAGAAAATTGGCTACCACTGAAGCTGCTTAGTTTGATCCCTCTTTCCATAACTTGTTGGATAAGGTCATCTACAACAGGGAAACACTGGAAT
Organism: Sphyrna mokarran; assembly: GCA_024679065.1. NCBI lineage: Eukaryota > Metazoa > Chordata > Chondrichthyes > Carcharhiniformes > Carcharhinidae > Sphyrna > Sphyrna mokarran. The sequence goes on along the minus strand of JAGIQG010000007.1, from coordinate 75,556,058 downwards.
CCTCTGAGATGGAGTCAAACAGGGTTGTGTTCTAGCACTGATACTCTTTGGTATATTCTTCTCTCTGCTGCTGTCACAAGTCTTCAGGTCTTCTTGCAAAGGGTGTCTGTTTACATAGCAGCATGGACGGAAAGATTTCAGCCTTGCTCATTGAGATCAAAGACAAAGGAAATCAGGTCTCTATCAGAGAGTTACTCTTCGCTGACGCTGTTGTACTAGCATTCCATAACGAGGAATACCTTCACGGAAAATGGACAGACTCTTTCACCTTGTAAAGAGTTTGGTTTGATCATCAGCATCAGGAAGATAAATATTATGGTCCAGGATGTGGCCATACTGTCATCAATCAACACCGACAATGTGGCATTGGGGGTCATTGATAGCTTCACATATGTAGACTCTATGATCATCAGCAATCTGTCTCTTGATCCTGAAATCAATACACTTATCACAAAAACTGCAGCCATTATGTCCAAGCTGAAGAGGTATATGTGGAACAATAATAACCTGTGAGAGAATATCAAACAGTGAGTCCACACAGCAGGCATCCTCACAACATTCTTCAATGGTGAAATTTGGATAACATATATTAGGCAGGAGAGGAGGCGGAACAGTTTACACCTTCACCTCAACAGCTCATGGCTGGACAAGGTCCCCAACTGGAAGGTCCTGAAGTGTGTTAATTGCATTGGCATTGGGCCACGGGGCCACAATTTTCTTGGTGTCCACATCTCTACTATAAGGACACCTGTCAATAAGATATGAAGATGATGGAAGGTGACACAGACAACTGGGAGATAGTCACTGGTGGCTATGTCCTCTGGAGGCTGACTGTTTGGCATGCTATTGGAAGAGGTGATCAAAAACTAAAAGTTCAGCTGGCCTAGAACTGGACCCAGGCGAAACTGAGGCCAGGCAAACTGTGCACCTTCTCAGCCCTCTGTGTTCCTCAGCAGCAAACGGGACAAAGACTGCCATGTCAGATTGGGGGTCTTGAGCCATACTTGACCAACATAGTGCAAACCATCAAGTTATGCGACAGAAGGCTTTTGTCACTATTAGGTTACCCCTCAGCCTTATTTTGCTTTTAAAAGAAATGAGATGCAGTCCATCAATCCTTTCCTAACAAAAAGATCTATGCATTTCTGGTACCATCTTTGTGACCTTCTCTGCACTCTCTCCTGTGCCTCTATATCCTTTGTATAATATGTTGGCCAGAACAATATTGTCCAAAGTGTGGTGTAACTAAGGTTCAATAGAGCTTTAGCATAACTTCCCTATTTTTCCATTCGACCTCTCTCAAAGTAAAGCCTAATGCTTGGTTTGCTATTATTGCGGCAATGCTAATTTTTGGCATGAACTTTGATGATTGGTGTATTTGTAAGCACAGATCCATTCGTTCCTCCAATCCAGCTAGTTTTGCAACTTCCAAATAACAAATGTTCTCCGGGAATGTACTGCCTCATATTTGCCTGTATTGAACTTCATTTGACAATTATTCGCCCATTCTGCGGGTTTTTTAATGTCCTCCTGTAATTTGTGATCCTCTCTAGTACTGATGTTGCCCCAATTTGATGTCATCTGTGCATTTAGAAAGATCCAAAATGTGAATTTAAATTGTGAACCACAGTGGACAGAGTATCGGATCTTGTGATCATCACCTTCCATCTTCTGTCACTCTGAATAACTACGATTTACTCCTAATCTCTTGATGGATTGAAGCCAGCTTGAAATCATTTTGCCATTTAACACCCTGACTCCATGCTATCTGATCTTATTGATTAGTCAATTTGGAACACTGTATCAAAGGCCATTTAGAAATCCAGATAAATTACTTCCACTGCATTGTCTACTCTCTGATACCTCCTTAAAAATTCAATGTTAGTCAACCAACATTTCTTAAATCTCTTTTCTTTCTGCTCTTGCCAAGTCCATCATTTAACCAGCTAAACTAGAAAAGAGGGGGAGTTTACTTGTTCCTCTTTGGTGGTGTTGGATGGAAAGAGTAGATAAGGATGAGCATGACTAAAAAATAGAAATTAATGGCTCCCCCGGTCAACATGAAACTTATCTGCACTAGTTCCAGAAAGGCTAAAAGTTGTTTAAATCAGTATGGTGTTCAACACAGTCCAGACTCAGCAGGGCATGACTAAAATCATGAATGCTTAAAATCAATAATAACAACAAAATAGGTTGCTACAAACAAGAATAATCTGTTAAATAGAATTTCAAATTTAATAATAAAGGCAAATATAGCAGATGCTGGAATCTGAAATAAAAACAGAAAACGCTGGAAAATCTCAGCACATCTGACAGCTTCTGTGGAGAGAAAATAGAGCCCATGTTTCAAGTCTGGATGACCCTTTGGAGATTTTCCAGTATTTCCTGTTTTTGTTTCAGATTTAATAAGTTGTTAATCAAAATACTATCAAATTTAATAGAAGCAAAAATTGTTAGACGTATACAGCAGGTCAGTAAGTTTTGGCAAAACAAATATCAGGTTATAGCATTTCAGCTTTCCACTATTATATTTAGTGTAATAAATAAAACTGCTTATTTATTACACTACAAAAAGTTATTTTTGTAAAAAATATGGAGTAACTCAAAGTGTGTACCTAACCAACTGACAAACGCTGGGACTAGATAATGTCATTTTATTATGTCCTTTTACTTACCATTTCATAATGCAGTGTCCCAATTACTTTTCCTTCACTGTACAAGCAGCCAGCTGGGCATTCATACCTGGATTAGGGAAGTGGCAGAAGGTCAAAGGTTAATAACTTGTTTCCATTTCTATCAACATTTCCCAGAGCAAAAGATTTTAGTGTTATGCATTAAAACTTCTATTAAAACAATTTTCTGAATGTGAATGTTGTACTTCCTGCTTGGTTTAGATTTGAACAGGCACCAGATTAAAAAAATCAATTATTTTTTTTTAAGTACTATTGTTGTGAAGTTAGTGTTTGTAAAATTATCTTAAAAAATGTAAAAATGCTAAAAGTTGTAAAATAGATAGTCTATTTAAAAAAAAGGTAGTTTTTTTGCAATTAAAAAATGCAGCTGTGCAGTATACAGCGTGATGTAGAGATGCCGGCGTTGGACTGGGGTAAACTCAGTAAAGTTTCACAACACCAATTTTAAATCCAACCAATTTATTTGATAGTAAATTTGCGAGCTTTCGACTCTATGGCCTTCGTCAGGCAAATGCAGTGTTCTGGTCTGCAATAACACTCATATCAACATACACAGTCACAGATTGCTGATTAGAATGCGAATCTTTACATCTAACCTGCTATTCAAGTGTTAAAGTGGCTAACAATGTGTGTGAAGGGAATCCTGAGCATTGGTTAGAGAATTGTGTATTTTCTCCAGACAGCACAGTAAGTGAGGTTTTTTGCTAACCCAGGCAAGTTACGGGGGTTACAGATAGTGTGTCATGAAGCCAAGATCCCTGTTAAGACCGTCCTCATGTGTGCGGAACTTGGCTATCAGTCTCTGCTCAGCGACTCTGCGCTGTCGTGTGTCACGAAGGCCCCCTTGAAGAACATTTACCCGCAGGTCGGAGGCCGAATGCCCATGACTGCTGAAGTGTTCGCCCACAGGAAGGAAACTGTTTTGCCTGGTGATTGTTGAGCGATGCTCATTCATCCGCTGTCGTAGTGTCTGCATGGTCTCCCCAATGTACCATGCTTCGGGACATCCTTTCTTGCAACGTATTAGGTAGACAACGTTGGCCGAGTTGCAAGAGTATGTACCGTGTACCTGGTGAATAGTATCCTCATGTTTGATAATGTCGTCTATGTCTATGATCCGACATGCCTTGCAGAGGTTGCTGTGGCAGGGCTGTGTGGTATTGTGGTCACTGTTCTCCTGAAAGTTGGGTAGTTTGCTGCGAACAATGATCTGTTTGAGGTTGTGCGGTTGTCTGAAAGCAAGAAGTGGGGGGGTGGGGATGGCCCTAGCGAGATGTTCATCTCAACAATCAGCTTTTCATCCAGACACATGGAACAGCAATGGGGACCAAATTTGCACCTCAGTATGCCAACATCTTCATGCACAGGTTCGAACAAGACTTCTTCACCACATGAGATCTTCAACCAAGGTTATATACTAGATACATTGATGACATCTTTTCCTTTGGACTCATGGTGAACAATCATTGAAACAACTGTATGATGATATCAACAAGTTCCATCCCACCATCAGACTCACCATGGACTATTCTCCAGAATCAGTTGCATTCTTGGACACAAGCATCTCCATCAAGGACGGTCACCTCAGCACCTCACTGTACCGCAAACCGACAGACAACCTCACAATGCTCCACTTCTCCAGCTTCCACCCTAGACACGTTAAAGAAGCCATTCCTATGGACAAGCCCTCCGTATACACAGAATTTGCTCAGATGAGGAGGATCGTGACAGACACCTCCAGACGCTGAAGGATGCCCTTGTGAGAATAGGATATGGCGCTCGACTCATCAATCGACAGTTCCGACGTGCCCCAACGATAAACCGCACTGACCTCCTCAGAAGACGAACACGGGACAAGGTGGACAGAGTACTCTTGTTGTCCAGTACTTCCCCGAAGCAGAGAAGCTACGACATCTTCTCTGGAGTCTTCAACATATCATTGATGACGATGAACATCTCGCTAGGGCCATCCCCACCCCCCCACTTCTTGCTTTCAGACAACCGCACAACCTCAAACAGATCATTGTTCGCAGCAAACTACCCAACCTTCAGGAGACCAGTGACCACAATACCACACAACCCTGCCACAGCAACCTCTGCAAGACATGCCGGATCATAGACATGGACGACATCATCAAATGTGAGGATACCATTCACCAGATGCACGGTACATACTCTTGCAACTCGGCCAACGTTGTCTACCTAATATGTTGCAAGAAAGGATGTCCCGAAGCATGGTATATTGGGGAGACCATGCAAACACTACGACAGCGGATGAATGAGCATCGCTCAACAATCACCAGGCAAAACAGTTCCCTTCCTGTGGGCGAACACTTCCGCAGTCATGGGCATTCGGCCTCCGACCTGCGGGTAAATGTTCTTCAAGGGGGCCTTCGTGACACACGACAGCGCAGAGTCGCTGAGCAGAGACTGATAGCCAAGTTCCGCACACATGAGGACGGTCTTAATAGAGATCTTGGCTTCATGACACACTATCTGTAACCCCCGTAACTTGCCTGGGTTAGCAAAAAACCTCACTTACTGTGCTGTCTGGAGAAAATACACAATTCTCTAACCAATGCTCAGGATTCCCTTCACACACATTGTTAGCCACTTTAACACTGGAATAGCAGGTTAGATGTAAGGATTCGCATTCTAATCAGCAATCTGTGACTGTCTGTGTTGATATGAGTGCTATTGCAGACCAGAACACTGCATTTGCCTGACGAAGGCCATAGAGTCGAAAGCTCGTGAATTTACTATCAAATAAATTGGTTGGATTTAAAATTGGTGTTGTGAAACTTTACTCAGCATACAGCGAACAGAGTGAAACATTGTATTGCGAGGTTAGACAGTAATTGCTGTCAAGACACCAGGTCGTTTTTGAATTTTAACCAGACCAATTTAAAATGGACATTTGAATGCCAGCAGCTTATTAGATTTGAATTTTGATAACCTGTAAACCAATCTTACTGTGGGGATTTTTAGTATATCATTAAGGATATAAAACAAGCTCCTAGCTCCAAATGGCCGGAAAACCGCCTGCCAAATAACAGCTTAGTTCAGCTCTTAGCCAGAGAGAAACACAGTCACTGTTCTTGCTAGTGTAATGGCCACTTTTGATGCCTTAAAAGAAAGTCTCATCTCAATCGTAAGGATACCAAAAGAAAATAGTGAAGGCAGGAGAAATCAACGAAGAAGAAGGAAGATTCCGGGAGATGACAAACTTGACTGCATTTTGAGTGTGACATAAAATTCTTTTTTTTTTGTTAATAGATGAAAGTTATAATTATCTAAACAGTATTTGACTGTTATTTTATTCAGATTGTTAATATTAACCTGTTTACTGTTAGTTAGAACAATAAAGTGTCACATTTTTTTCAAGAGTCTCAGGTAGTTATTTTGATTTGACCACTAAAAGCTGTTAAAGTTTAGATAATCCCTCTTCTCACACCATTTTTGACAGATTATGAAGGGAGATACTTCTCTCTGAATAGTTGAGTGTTAGTTCACAAAAAGGAGATCACGGTCCTCTTTGTAACATTATTTTACTAATTAATTTCTGTTAAGCCACTGCTATCAAGACAACCAACTTAGAAAATATGTTGCAGGCAATTAATATGTAAATTCTGTTGAAAAATAGGCAATTAGTTATCAAGTTCACATTATTTACTTGAATAGGAATTGGTGTTTCTCAGTGCCTCACCTATTGCAAGTTGTTCCCTTGCATCGATCACGCAGTTTGGTTTCACAAGACACCAGCTGAGCTGGGGAAAAGATTATAATGAGAATGAGAGTTTTCCAGATTTCTTTCATGACGTTTTACATTCTTCAGAATCACTTTGGCATCTCAAGGTGATTGGAGAACTCAATTATTCAGCAAATTCAACATTCAGCTCTTAAGGAATTTTTTTTCCAAGATGAGATTATATTTGGAGTTGAAAAACTTCTTTATAGTCAAGAAAAAATGAAAATAAAATTTATATTCTATCAAAAAATTTGCTCCTGTACCCAAGTTTTCATCGATAATGTCACAGAGTTGCAAAAAGTCATCTTTTTGCAACTTTAGCACTAATGATAAAAAAATGAAGCATTTTCTTAATGAATGCATTTAATACAACACTATGTAAAATATATTGATGCTACCAAACATACCTCGCCCCTCTTCCAACATTGCAAAGGATTATTCCCTCTGTAACATCCTGGTGTACTCTTCCATGACACCAAATACCTCTCCTCTAACCACACACCTCTCAATTGTCTTTTCAACTATTTCTTTCCCACCAGCCAGAGCCCTAAATATTCCTTCTCAGTAACAGTGATTTACTTGCAACATCATTGCAATACATTATCTTCATTGCCATTGATGTAGTCCATTCAACCTTTGGGACAGCGAATACAGATTGGACAACTATTTTGCTGAACACCTCCATTCAATCCACAACAATGACCCTGAGCTTCCGGTTGCTTGCTATTTTAATTTTCCATCTCACTTTCATTCTGTCCTCAGTCTTTTACATTGAAATGCAGCGCAAGCTCGAAGAACAGCATCTTGTCTTCATGTTAGGTGCCTTACAATCTTGTGAACAATGAGTTCAGCAATTTCAAGTCATAATTGCATTCTAACATTTTCCAGATGGAAGATAATCTGGAAAGTAATTCTGTTTCTCTCCATAGACACTGCAAGACCTTCTAAGTATTTCCAGTTTTAATTTGTGACTTCCAGTAACATAGTATGAGAGTATAAAATAAGTTGTTCTTACACATTTGTTGGGTATTTGTGACCTCATTCAAGTCAAGGTGTTCTGTCCTTGAAGGATCTGTTTGTGTTCGAACTTTGGAATGCGTTTCCTGAGTTCCTGTTCTCTGTCTCTCAACCTCATTGGTTTCCTCCTCTGGTTCTGAAGGTGAATAGTAGTAGTCTGTGCCATCTGCTTCAAATTGAAACAGAAATGGAAAGGAATGGATAGATAAACGGGGATGATTTTCATAAACTGCATTCTAAAGCCTTCTTTACAAAAACTATACAATTGCTTCACAAGGTAAAAAAACAGTTCCTTATAGGGAAATCACCAAACAATAATATATTTTTTGTAAACCAGTGGTTAATCAGATACCACTTTGGTGTGGGTCTAGACTATCAAATATCTAGAGTTTTATGTCAAAGAAACAGAAAATATAGAAAAAAAAAACTATACATTAGCCTTGATTTCAAATATTTCCAGGTAGTGACCATTAAAAATGTTAACATTTCTCTCAGTTCGCAGCATTTACTCATTTAAACATTTGGTCAACAACTGAGTACATAAGCTGTGATTAAACTGCAGTGTTTTACTGTGTTGTCCGCAATACTGTCTTTTAGATGAACCCCATGCACCCTTTTATCAGTTCTACTAAAAATCCCCTGACACAATTCAGAAAGAAGGATAGGATGTTCTCCAGGCGACCTGGCCAGCATTCTTGCCATAATCATCACCAAAAATTAGTGATCCACCTCTGCCACTCGCAGAAATTCACTGTGTAAGTTTGCCTATATAACAGCCTCTAGATAATTCATTGTATGTGAATTATGCTGAAACTTTCCTGAGACAATAGTACTACATAAATATTTTCCCCCCTTTGGTGAAGAATGTGCACACACAGTGGGACAAAGATACATTTGGGTTTAATATTCTGTGTAACATGACATAGAATTTGGGTTGCTTAGTCAGGTCTCCAAATCAGGGATTTATTCCAACAATGTCACTGTGCTTGCTATCAATCAAGCACAAGAGATATTTTCTCTTCAAAAAACCTGGAAATCAAGTAGAAGCAGCATTAGCAAAGACTTGGGTAATGGTCTCTGGGCCATTCTTGTTTGATAATTGGCATGAGTAGAATACAAGGAAGAAAAATAAAAATAATAGATACTAAGGCCTTGCTCTAATAGAAAGCTGCACTATCAGTTCATTTTCCAATCACCCAAAACAGAACGACAGCTGTGTTAGATTAACTTCATGGTCGAGAGTTTCAAGGTTTTAGATCACAAACAGCCTGTCCTGATCCCTCCATGTGGACACTGCAATTAAGAAAGTCCACTAACGCCTCTACTTTCTCAGAAGACTAAGGAAATTTGACATGTCAGCTGTGACTCTCACCAACTTTTACAAATGCACCCCCATAGAAAATATTCTTTCCAGTTATATCACAGCTTGGTATGGCTCCTGCTTTGTCCAAGACTGCAAGAATGTAGCCCAATCCAACAGGCAAACCAGCCTTCCATTCACTGACTTTCTCTACACTTCCCACTGCTTCAGCAAAACAGCTATCATAATTAAGGGCCTCATGTATCCCGGACATTTTTTCTTCCACCTTCTTCCATCGGGAAAAAGATATAAAAGTCTGAGGTCACATACCAATTGACTCAAGAACAAGTTCTTCTCTGCTGCTGTCAGTCTTTTGAATGGGCCTGCCTCATATCAAGTTGATCTTTCTTTGCACCCTAGCTGTCTGTAATACTTCATTCTGCATTCTGTCCTTTCCTTCCCTCTGTACGGTATGCTTTATCCATACTAGAAACAGTGCTTTTCACTGTAGACTAATGCATGTGACAATAATGAATCAAATCGAATAGGCTCACTTAATTTTCAGTCTCCAAATTTTCATTGCTCTGAGGAATGGGGATGTGGAGAGATATAAGGTACAGAGAAGGATTGTCATAAAATGAAATCACAAAGTCCCTTCCTGGCACCTGGTAAATTGACAAGATCACCTCTAACTCTTAAATCACCCCTAACCTTCTCATCTCAAGCAAACAGAGATCCAGTTTATTCATTCTTTCCCAAGAGTTACAGGTTCTCATTTCTGATCATCCTTGTAAATCTTTTTCATCTTTTTTTCAATTCCATTATATTATTTTTAAAGAACTATAACCAGATGCACTTGTCGTGGACTTTCCCCTTTCATAGGTAAAACAGTATGGGGATGGGATGAGATATAAAGTGGTCAGTAATTGGCCACTTCACTTCACAACCTCAACAGGCACAAATGTAGCATCCACTGCTTCCCCATAAAACAGGAGGTAGGTTGACAGGTTGGGGTAGGTGGGCAGGAGATCCGCAAGTCACATGAGCCACCTCCTTACCTTCCAATCCACCAGCAAGGGACAGTAAAATTCTGTTCTAAGCGTGGAGTTTAATCGAAACTTGATAAAAGTTTAGAACAACTTCTCTCTTTTTAATTCTGTTCTGATAGAAATAAACTAAAACAGTGCACGGTTTACTTTTCCTAATGGTCTTATTTATTTATTTTTAATGACATTTTTTACCTGTACTCTCTGATCCTTTCTATCCTCTGCTCTATTTAGATTCTTATTTTTAAGCAATATGTGATCACATTTTTCTTATGCAAATATGATGCTTCACAGCTTTGTGTGTTGAAACTCATTTGTCAATTATGCACCCATATGCAATGTATTAATAGGACAAGATTCAAATTTGAATACAATTTTCACTTTGATGTGCAAAGTTCTAGTAATTAGAATTTGAGATGATGCGATAACTATGAAAAACACTACAATTACTATTTTTTGAAGAATAGTCATAATCAGTAGAATTTAAGATGCTGGGCTTCGAAACATCTTCATAAAAACTGAAAACATAGAACATAGAACATTACAGCGCAGAACAGGCCCTTCGGCCTTCGATGTCGCGCCGACCAATTAAGAAAAAGCAGTGACCCTCTAACCTAAACCATTTCTTTTTCATCCATAAACTTATCTACTAACCTCTTAAACACCACCAAACGTGGTGCATCTACAACTGCAGCAGGCAGGGCATTCCACTCCCGAACCACCCTCTGGGTAAAGAACCTACCTCTGATATCCGTCCTATAACTATCACCCCTTAATTTAAAACTATGTCCCCTCGTGCTAGCTTTCTCCATCCTAGGAAAAAGGCTATCACTGTCCACCCTATCTAAACCTCTAATCATCTTATATGTTTCAATAAGGTCTCCTCTTAGCCGCCTTCTTTCTAACGAAAACAACCTCAAATCTCTCAGCCTCTCTTCATAAGACCTGCCTTCCATACCAGGCAACATCTGGTAAACCTCCTCTGTACCCTCTCCAATGCCTCCACATCTTTCTTATAATGCGGGGACCAGAACTGTACACAATACTCCAAGTGCGGCCGCACTAAAGTTTTGTACAGTTGCAACATGACGTTGCGGCTCCGAAATTCAATCCCCCTACCAATAAAAGCTAAGACTCCATATGCCTTCTTAACAACCTTATCGACTTGACTGCCTACTTTCAGGGATCTATGCACATATACACCAAGATCCCTCTGTGCATCAACACTATTAAGAATCCTACCATTAGCCCTATACGCTACACATTTATTATTCCTGCCAAAGTGCATTACCTCACACTTTTCCACATTAAACTCCATTTGCCACCTCTCGGCCCAGCTCTGCAACTTGTCCAAGTCACTCTGTAAACTAAAACACCCCTCTTCCCTATCTACCACTCCACCAACTTTAGTATCATCTGCAAATTTACTGATCCATCCCTCAATACCCTCATCCAGATCATTTATAAAAATTACAAACAGCAGAGGCCCCAAAACAAATCCCTGAGGTACACCACTTGTAACTGAACTCCATGATGAATAATTTCTATCAACCACCACCCTCTGTCTTCTATCTGCTAGTCAATTCCTAATCCAATTAGCTAAACCACTCTCAATCCCATACATCTGCATTTTCTGCAGAAGCCTTCCATGGGGCACCTTATCAAACACATTACTAAAGTCCATATATACCACATCAACTGCCTTACCCCCATCCACCTCTTTGGTCACTTTTTCAAAAAACTCAATAAGGTCAATAAGGCACAACCTACCCTTCACAAAACCATGTTGACTATCCCCAATCAATTCGTTTCTCTCTAAATAATTATAAATCCGATCCCTAACAATTTTTTCCAATACTTTGCCCACAACAGAAGTAAGACTCACCGGCCTATAATTCCCCGGAAAGTATCTATTCCCCTTCTTGAACAATGGGACCACATTCGCTATCCTCCAGTCTTCCGGCACTATACCTGTAGCCAACGACGGCCTGAAGATCAGAGCCAGAGGCTCTGCAATCGCCTCTCTCGCCTCCCAGAGAATCCTAGGGTAAATCCCATCCGGCCCAGGGGACTTATCTAGCTTCAAACCCTCAAGAATATCCAGCACATCCTCCTTATCTACTTCAATACTTTCCAGTTTACAACCCTGTATCCCAGTGTTCTCCACAACTACATTTATATCTCTCTGCGTGAATACCGAAGAGAAATATTTGTTCAGTGCCTCTCCAATCTCTTCAGGCTCCACGCACAACTTCCCACTGCTGTCTCTGACTGGCCCTAATCTTGCCCTAACCAATCTTCTATTCTTAACATATCTAAAGATACGTCAGCGTCATATTAAAACTGTCAGCATCATATTATATCAGACTTCCGGGAAATTCAATGTCCAATTCACTTTTACTTACTTATCAGTGTCACAAGGAGGCTTACATTAACACTGCAATTAAGTCACTGTGAAAACCCCTAATCTTCACATTTTGGCACCTGTCCGGATACACAGAGAATTTAGCATGGCCAATACATCTAACAAGCATGTCTTTCAGATTATGGGAAGAAACCAGAGCATCCAGAGAAAACCCATGCAGATACAAGGAGAACATACAAACTTCACACAGACAGTAACCCAAGCCAGGAATCGAACCTAAGTCCCTGGTACTATGAGACAGTAGTGCTCTCCACTGTGCCACCATGCCTCCCATTTCATCTGCCATATTATTGTGATGTCTATCCACATTCACTTGACATTCTGTCAAGAGAATGTCGTCACTTACAAATATGCACATAAAATTACAAATTTATACTAAATATCAAGACGACAACATTAATTTATTGGTTACTTTATATAAAAGCGTTATCAACCTGCCAAAATAGAGTTAATGCCTTTACAACAATGATACGGCTGAAGCTTAGCCTGCAAACTAAGCTACTGACTCTGGAATATCCCTGAAATCCATTTTACAGTCAGTGTGCATGAATGGCATTAAAATTATGAAGATAAATTTGGCAAGGCACCATTGTTTAATTCAGTGATGGAAAAGTACAGGCATTATAATTGTAATTTTTTTAATACCCACTGGCAGTATCCAAGACACCACAGGTAGCAATGGGGCCTCACAAAACTCTGTTAATATTAACAACACAAGCTGAATTTAATAGGGACATGAATATTTTGGATGAAAATTTTCATGGATTAATAGATTGGACTTAATCATGTTTCATTTTAGTAACTGAAAAGGGGAGAGTATTGTTTCCAGATTTTAGATTCAGTTTAAAATCAAAGCAAGAGGAGTTTTGGATGAAAAAGATGTTTGTGAACAGTCGTGTTATATTCTGCTCATAATTCAACTCAGAGACAGAGACAATGGTAATGTGTGAAAGGGACTGTGAAAAGAAATGCAGTACATGGTATATTTGCATGTAAGATATTAGCTGAAATTGAGGGAGGTAACATACGGAGAAGTTCTCCAGATGGCTCAGACACTAGAACCAGTTCATGCAGATCAAATCTGAGTTTATTTCATGCAGTGATTGATATAAAACTAGCCTCATGTGTAGCCATTCTGGAAGGCAGTGATTTTCTGGAATGTGTTGGCAGACTGTGGGAGCTTCTGGTTTTGATAAATACTTAAAAACAGGAAGAGCACAATTGCTACTTATAACTTCATAGTGTAAAACAAAAAGACATTTTTAATCTCTCAATGATTCCGCCAAAGTGGAGGTGGAGGCATAATGGCCACCTGTTCCATTCCACCTTAACTATAACAGATCATCATGATATTCATGGCAAGCCCCCAGCAATTTATTGCTCCCACCAGCTCACCATTCCCCCTTGGGCTGAGGGAGAGATGTTGCTGGTATATTTGCAGTGTTGTGTGGTGATGATGCTTGTAGAAACTTTAAAACAAATAGTAAAATTTACTGATTTGCAAACTGTAGAGGTCTTTTGATTGTAAAATCAATCCCATAACCCCTTAATAATTCTGAAATGTTCGGAATTCCTTTTACTCTGAATATTTTATGCCTAAAAAATGGATGCAATATTTGCTAATTCTGCCCCAAGGTATCACAAGAAAATGGTCTATATATAAACCACGGGCAGGAAACTCTGGCCTTTCCATGAGGTCTTTCTCACAGTGGGAAATGGTGCTCCATTGGCCAATGGTGGGATCATCTGGTCTTGCTACTTTCAATAGGATTTCCCATTGAATCCATCCCATAGTTCTGGGAAATCTGCAGCAGGGATATAGCGTCGGTGGAACCAGAAGATCTCATCAGTGTGAACAGCCGGAAAGCTCCAGTCAAAACTCAAAAGGCCACTCTGCCCATTGTACCTGTGCTGGCTGTCTACCAAAGCAATCCATAGCTAATTCCATTGTTGTATACTCCCTCTATAGCCCTTTTCTCTACTTTTATTTTCAAATATTTATTGAATTTTCTATAGAAGGTGCAAATGTCTTTACCTCAACAAATGATCTGTGGTTAAGCATTCCATATTCTGACAACCCATTAGGTGGGATTTTATGGTCTCGCTCGAGTGAGACTGGAAATTTCCACCTGAGGTTAATAGACATTTCCATTGTGCGACCCTTGACCGTTTCAATTCCATGGCAGGCATGGTGGTAGAGCTGTGGCCAATATCTCTATAGATTAATGTCATTCTGGATGCACTTGTTTAAACTCAGAAGACCATTTTTTTTCTTGTACATCTGTGATATTTTAATTCATATTCCACTTCCATGTCAAACCAACACAAATGTAAATAAAATAGTTGAATATGCATCCAGCAAGGTGATCGGGCAATCTCAGCACCAGATCTACAATAAGGCCAGTATTTAGGACATGCAAATACTCTGCTAATGTAGATGTAAAGGATCAATTATGTCTTGGCTAATAAACAATATTCACAAATTTATGTAGCAAAACAAGGTAAAAGGCACATACATACCTTTATAACACAGATTATCTCTACAGCCTCCGCCATAACTAGGAGGGCAAGCAGAACAGGGAGGTCCATGTTTATAAGGAGCATGGCCCCACCAGTTCCCCCTGAAAAATACATTTAAAAAGTTACAGTTTATAAGGTATTAAATATTTGTTCAGAAAACCTGTTCTTGTAGATTATTAAAAAGGCACAATGATAAATTGCTCATTTTTTACTCCAAATGTTTTGTTCGGCCTAAGCATTGACTGGAGATAGAAAATGTGGGAGTGGTGTCATTACGAGAATCATATTTTACAAATAACATTGATTCAAATTCCAAAGATGTCTGTTATAATAATATAATTCAGGCTGATCTCTATAAATAAGTGGTTATAATGAAACTAATAAATAAAGGAATAATTACAAGGCAATAATATAATTGAAGGATTCAGAATCATTATTAGGGCAGAGAATAAAATTTGGATAACACTAACTTATGTTTGAAATCCAAGATCACATTCCAGCCTGGACATAAGCCCTGATGCCAATTAGGTATAATGTACACTGTTTGAATTATTTAGAATAGTTTTATCTAGTTTTTGGACTAAATTTATTTGCTGGCTTTGGTTTTCAGTGCAGACTTGTTGGCTGAGCCTGATATATTTGATGTTTAATTATGCTGACAGTGTTGGAATGGTAATTGTGAAAACATTTGTACAAAAGTTCAGAAAGTAATTTACAATTAAGCATCAGGAACTTCTCGAGTCAGTATACAAGATGTGTTACTGGTGTTTAGCCCAAAGATGCAATAGATTATCTTAAAAAAAGGATGTACAATTTGATAATAATTCTCAAGTATACTAACAGTGTAAATATGTTTACTGTTACTAACTCTATTTGTCTTACTCACTTAGGAGAATAGTTGCAAACCAAATAAATGGCTTTTTGCCACACCTGGCCCCAGATATTCATGTTGGTACATAAGTTAATGGCACAGCCAATTTTGTTACTTGTTGCCCATACTACCTAGAAGAAAAACAATAAGGAAATAAAGTTGTAATGTGTCCAACATCAGCCTTGCATTGACAGAGATAGTGACATGAAGTAATCAACTTATCAAGCCAACTACAATAACTGGATCACCTGATCCTACAATTACTGAAAATTACCAAATAGAAACAGTAGCCAGAATGCCTCCACACTCAAAGATGGTATTCAGTACTTGCAAAAGAAAGACACTTGCCTGATATTTTATAAGTTTCATGTTATTGAATGCTAAATTTTCTGATTAAATCTTAAATCAAAAGCCACTTCTGGCTGCCCCACCAAATAGATCTTGGGTAAAGAAAATGAGGCTGCAGGGCTGCCAACATCCTCTCCTACTTCCATTGCAACATTGTGCTTTCCCAATGTAAAGGAGCAGCTTAGTGCTTGGAAGGTGAGTATTCCTCAGCCACATAGTAGAAGAAATTGATTCCCTTAAGTTTTAGGGCATGTAAAATATTCTTTTATAGCATTTTTAGCATGAAACCATGCAAAAGATTGAAAAAGTGAATATTAATTCATTAATGTAATGACAGAACTTGAAAAACCTATGCCACAGGCAAAAAAACAGAAAGTTTTCTTTTCCTTTCGATGCATTCATGTGGATAATAGTCTTCCATTGAGCTACTGGTGCCAGCGCTGTGGAAGCCTAAACCCAACAAGAAGCAGCACAAAGACTGCCAACAAGTTCCAGCGCAGCTCATCCTGACTAGCAGAATGTTAAAATGTCATCCATGTAACCAAGGTGGTAGAGTGGGTGGATCCAGATTCTAACACTCACTTGGTACTCAGTTGCACAAGGGACTCCCCATTGCAGTTATCTGAATGGCTTCCAGATGATTTACATTTGATGGTCCAGAGGTTTTCAAAATATTATGTTGTGTGTTATTGGAGGAGTTTTAAAAATATTTAGAATTTTCAAGACTGGTGCTGGATCTTGACAAGGAGGTCAGAGGAATCGGTTGGCCAGTCCAGAAAATGCATGATTCAGTAAGAATTTACTAACAATGATGACCACATTAAACATTTTATTTGGCATACCTGAGTATAATGGGTGCATACTGGACCAACACATCTAAAAGGACACCATGGGTTACATTCTTGAGGATAAGGATACATAAAATCTCGAACTTCATCATACCATGCTTGAACATGAAAGGTAGGAGGCCGATACCTGTGGATTTAAAATTTAAAAAAAGAGTAATCTTTACAGACAAAACTAACATTCGTGCTGAGATTTTTCCTCCTCCCCTCTCCCCAGCAGTGGAGTCAGCTCTCCATTGGCTGTTGGCAGGATATTCTGGTCCCACTGATGCTAATCACCTTTTGCATGGCTCACCTGCCGGGAGACACCCCGCGGAAGGTCACCTTTGGCAGGACTGGAAGATCCCGCTGGTTGGAGGAACCGGAAAATCCTGCCCACAATCTCTGAAACAATCTAGTTTATCCTAGTCAGGAATTGCATACAATACCTGCCCCAATGTGCACCCAGATTCTGTCCTATAGAAGGCAGCAGGTAAGCAGGGCCGTGTTCCCATCGGCAATCTGCAGCCCAAGCCTCCGAAGATCTCTCCAATTCGATATCCCATGTCTGCAAAGGGAATAGTTAAAATAAAGATAGTTGGAGGCACTACTGGATTATGTTCATTTATTTAGCAGGACAACTTCAGCTAAAATTATAACATTGGCAATGGAAAATTATGATATGAGCCAAGTCCATTGCACGAGGGTGGCTCAACTGTGCAAGGTGGAAGGGTGACAGGAGTGGGTGCAAGGAAGAGTGGGAAAGCAAAAATAAGTGATCAGAGCAAACAAAGGTTTCTATAGCTATAGGCATGATTCCAGGGTAGTATTGTGCCTCACTGGCGCCATAGTGCAGGATGTCACTGGGCAGCTATGGAACAGCCTAAGAGGGGAGGCTAAACAGCCAGTGATTGTAGTTCACTGAGATACCAACGGCATAGCCGGAAAGAGTGATGCAATAGAGTTTTGGGAGGTAAGAAAGGGATTAGTAAGTGGGATCCAAATAGTCCTCTTCAGGTTACTCCCAGTGCCACAGGCTAGCGAGTATAGAAATAGGAACTCTGGCTGGACAGAGACCAGAGCAGGCAGCACTTTAGATGCTTAGGATAGTGGGAGCTATTCTCGAAGAGATGGGGCCAGTATAGCGGGAAATGTTCTAGCCCTCTTCATGTCCTCACTTTGCAAGTGCTATGGAAGAGGGTTTCAAACTAATTTGGCAAAGTGATAAGAACCAGGATATAGTATTTGAAGGGAGAAATAAGGTGCACCAAGAATTGGAAGGGACAGGCGAGAACTAGAACTGTAATTAGTAAAGGATTATACACGAGGTCAGTCCAAGCAAGAATAGAATACGATCTAACTCAAGTTTGTGATGCATATATCTAAACACACTAATTGTGATAAAGAAGGTTTGTGGGTTATAGAAACAGATAGCCACATAGGAATATGACATTAGATTGGTAATTGAGACCTGACTGATAACATAAAGGCAGAACTGGGTACTAAATATCCTTGAAAACGAGGTGTTCAGGAAAGATAGGAAATAAAAGAAATAAGGAGGGAGACATTATTGAGTAAGGAGAGTATTGCATTGTTGGTGACATTTTAAACTGAATAGTGTGGGCAAGAGATCAAATTTTGGAAAATGTGCTAAATTAAAGAGTAGAGACAAGGTACCAGTTTAGGAAATGACAAACAGACTGTGGGATGGCAAAATAGAGAATACAAATCTTAGAGACATATATGTGTAGGCAAAGGTCTGTGACAGAGACAACACAGTCTTGATTTGTATAGAGCAGTGATCTCAGATGCTGTAAGAGGAATACAGGGGGACAGAGTACATTAAGGTAGCAGAGGTTTTAGAATTTGACCTCACAGCAACATAGTAAGAGAGGATATTTAAAATAGGTCTTGAACAATATTATACAAAATTCCCAGTCCCTGAGGGGCATGGACAGAATGGATAGTCAGAAGCTTTTTCAAAGAATGGAAGAGTCAATTACTAGATTTAAGATGCAAGGGACAAGGTTTAAAGGACATGTACAAGGCAAGTGCCACAAAAGGTCTAATGACACATGTGGATAAAGAGAATGATCTCTCTAACCCACCACATCAAGCTGGACACCACTGCCCCATCACCAACCCAACAGCATTCCCTGGCACTCAGGAGTCAATCCTAACATCTAGATCCTCACACATCTACCAACTGGTGCCAATCTCACATTCGTCTCTCACCTTCACTACTTTCACCTACTCAGCTATGGTAGGAATTTTGTCCAAACACGGTACTATACAAACATACCAAGGGTTGAAATACCTAGCAGTGGAGAGGAGCAGAGCAGACATGACAGGGGACAAAGATGCCTGCTTTTCTTCAGCCCCTCCGAGGAAATGGTTCTCAAAAACATGAGACTGGCAGCAACAGTCTCGCTTATGGCCTCAGTTCCTAGGGGGCATGATGAGCCAAATGCCAATGATGTAATTATAGATCCCTTATTTCCCATTCCACCCCTTTCCTTCCTTCAAGTGAAAGAAACATTCCCTGTTTTTATGCTCTTACTGCCAACTGCCAGCCACTAATGACCCAAATAAATGAAAGCAAACACAGAACTAATGAAGCAACTGCATCACTTGACATGATACTGCAGCCACCAACTTAATATTGGCTCTGAGCATACTTCAGAGGGTAGAATACAGTTTGATTTGAGTGAATGAGTCTTGAAGGCATAAGTAGTCTGCAGCCAGAGCAGGGATAAAGGATGGTTTGTTTGGCTGTTCCCTGGAGGATTAGATCACAGATGAGTTCTACTACAGAGGATCTTGTTGGAGCAGCACACAGGCCAGTACTGATGAGCACATACACCCTGATGCTGGGTACATTGACTGGCCTACTGTCACAGACGTATCTTCAGAAAAGTTCAGCTTCCATTGCGCAGAGCTTTCACATTCTTTACAACCTCTGCTTCATCTCCCTGTTAAGGTGCAGACTCAAAGATAAAGACACTGCCGATCCCAAATCAGATTGTGTGGACAGGTCATTTATTCCCAGTCACTCCTGTGAGGTTCTATTGCAATGCTTGTCAAATCCAGAAACTCATCGCAAACACTCCGAGTATTTCTAGGCAGTTGGCGACAGCAGATGTTCCTAAAAATGACTTTGCTTGAAAAACTGGATAGCTGACCCTTTAAAAAAATGTGTTCGGGGACCAGCTTGCTGTTTGCCGAGGAATTTGCCTGGTCCAAACCTAGTATCCTGGCACTGCGTTGGCAGGTTGGCTTTTCTGACATCAGGATAACACACATTCACAGCGTCTAACATACAGAGAGGGATGCTCATGCATGCATCAATTTCCTGATAAAACACTTGCATTGGATCGGGCTGCACAGGATAATTCAGTACTGCATGGCACTCCAGCAAAGCAGCTCGAGGGTTCCCTTGTGTCATTTTTAATGAGGCTGAAGCATTGAATTTAGTGCCCAGTATCTTTTATTAAATGTGAGGCACGAACAGCACAGACTGCAGCCATTCAGCCCATTGCATCCACGCCAGCTTTGTTGAAGTGTCCCTTCTAAAATCATTGATTATTTCCGCATCTACCACCCTTATGGGCAGCTGGTTCCAAATCATTATCATTCACTGCATTAAAAAGTTCTTTGTCTCATTCTCCCTTTGTCTCTTGCCCAAAATGTTTAATCTGTGCCTCCAGTCCATGTACCATCAATTAATGGAAAGACTTCTTGTTGATCTTAACAAAATCTGTCCCACATCTCTTTCAGCTGTCCCCTCAATTTCCTTTGCTCTAGAAAATAAGCCCAGTTTTTCCAACCTATCTTTGTGACTAAACCCCCCCCCCACCCAATGCCATCACCCCTCAGTTCCTCTGCCCTGTATATGCTTTAAAATTGTGCCACTGAGTCTGTACTACCTCTTCCCACCATTTGACCAAAATGTACCACTTTACTTTTCTGTATTAAAATCCTACTATCACATTTCTGCCCAGTTTGTTAGTCGATTATGTCATATTGCAGTCAATTTATGTCACCATCATATTTGGCCATTCATTTAGTATCATTGGCAAATTTTGAAAATTTGCACCATATTTCACTGCCAAGTCACTTATAAATAGGGAAGTGAATCCAACACTGATCTTGGGGACATTATTACCTCCAATCCTTCAGTTCGAAAAATAACCACCTACCATGATTCAACGCTTTCTATCCTTCAGCCAACTTTTATCCAAATCCACATAAGTCTCAATTTGTTAATCCAGCCTTTTGTGTGTATGTTGTCAAACACCTTCTTCAGATTCACATAGACAACATCACAACACAAATCTTTGCAAGTAATCTTTCTATTATGCCCCATTCCAATTTCTCCCCATTAGTCTTTGGGCGGAATTTTCCTATCCCACCACAGGAATTGGCGCAGGCAGGCCATTGACCTCCGGCTGGCTTTTCTGGTCTTGGGGCAAGCGTGGCTGGAAAATCCCACCCTTAGTGTTAATTTCCCTTGCTGCCTCTATTGGTGAAGTGAATTAAGGCACCTCTTCAGAGTTGTGAAGTTTATTTTTGTAAAGATATAAAGTATGTTTATAAAGAAGTAAAAGAATTGTAAAAACTGTTAGAGAGAATAAGACTGTGTTGTTTTTGTGTTCAATGTTGGAACGTTTAAAATGCAGGTATACATAGTACACAAATGGCAACATTTATTTCAGAGACCAAAAATCTTAGTAACTGGCTCTGCAGGTTTTTGCATTTTTGTTACTCTATGAATTTAAAGAAGACATTCAGCTGACAGATAATGAGTTTAAAGAAAACACTCAGCTAAAAGGAACCTATCAGATTTGGATTTTGCTGTTGTTGTCAATATCAGGTCAATCTGAGTACAAGAATATTGATAGGTCATAAGGATTATGACCTAACTCAAAGCTAACTGCTTTGAGTTCAGTTCCATCAGGAGTTCAACCAGAAGGAGATCAGATCACCTGATGCAGTTAAAGGCAGTTAGGTCAACTGGACCAGTTAGTTCTTAATTCTGCCAGCTTCAGATAGGTCTTAAAATAATTCACCCTCTAAACCAAGGAAAAGTACAAAATTCAACAGTGCTTACAGACAACAGACAACTATAGAAGGACTCCAAAAAGCTTCCAAATTCCATCAAGTCTGGTTATATCATTTCTTTGACTGATTAGAATTTCGTTATTTCTGTTTTGGGTAATGAACATTCCTTGTATTATCCAACCAGCTTTTCAGTCGAACGGTACCTTAGATAATACGTTACTTGTTTAGTTAAAGTTCCTGGTTATTTAAATAAATTACCTTGTTAATTCTTCACTTAAAGCAAGTGTCAGGCCTTTATGTTAATGAATCTCTAAGCATTAATTAGGAACAGGTATTCCCAAATAGTTAAGCAGATTACAAAATGAATGTAAAGGGATTAGCTTCTGTGTCATAACTCTAAGTTAAAAGGCACTAAATAAATTAAGTTGCTGTTTTAAGTAGATTGCAAAAAAGAGTAATTTTATGATTGGGGAAATCTTCATTTTAACATATTTTGCAAGCTATTTAAATTCCTTGCATGTATCTTTATTTATATTTATCTCTAAATTTTATTACAAAAGAAAACTTTTCTCATAAGTTTATCTCTACGATCATTCACTACGATGTTATATATCCTGGATTTTTTGAATTCCAGCAACATAGTCCCTTCACTTTTAACATTAACAAAAGTATTATTAAGGTGCATATATTCTCAGTTTCTATTTTCCCATCCTTGATTTTCAGTCCTGGACTTTGGGTTCTGACTTTTTTCTTTGTTTCTGCGCTGAGCACATTCCCTCCAAAGAGAACAGATTCTTTTCTTGGGTTGAACTCTATAAAAAAAAGGGACAGATTTGTTGTATCTAGTGGTTGCTTCCTGCTCCTGGAAATTCTAATGCTCCCATGAGGAAATAAACAAAAACGAACATGACTTTTCCTTCCTCTGCCCCTCTTTTATCTGTAAAGTCGATGCTATAATAATACCATGTATCCACGTACCTAATGCTAGCCATTTATTTTAACAGCTGTGATAACACAGTCCCAATCTTAGTATTTTGTTACCTATATTGTTGAATTCAATGGAATGGTTATTAGATCAATCCTACTGTTAATTTAGTACATATAGTTTTTACAAATTCAACTAAAAGTTGTATTATAAACATAAAGGAAATGTGATATGGTTAAAAACAATTAATTGTGCATTTGTAAAGAAATTGGTATCTGTTTCTAGATTCAGTAGCCTACATTACAGAATGAAGAAATCTTCGTTTGTGATCTGAGCTTGCTTCCTATCCAAGACTCTTTATTCATGATTGAAATGCAAATGATGTGCAATCATTCAACAGTTTTGTGCCTCAAGGGATGTAGCTGTTTATTTTTTATCCATGAAGGCACTCGGTTCTACTTACTTTTCCCAGACCAAAACTGCTAGTGAGGTCAACCTACTGTTTGTCCCACACTTTCCAAATCCTGGAAACATTATCTGTGTGTCTTCTAGTAACCAAGCTTTTATAGACTTATGCTGATATATGAACACGAGCAAATATTTCTCTAAAAAAAAGTGTGAATAGCCTGGATATGAATTTGGGTTCAGTCCAGTTGATTGTTGCGGGTACCTTTTGTGGGACAAAGTGTCCAATGATTGTACACATACATGCGGTAAATTGCTGCCAAGTGTGCCTTAGCAGTGCACACTTAACATCAGCTGAAATTCTACACAGCAGGAAAATCGTGACATCAACCACCTTACAATACTGCTTTAACACCAGCTCTGCCATTTTAGAGCCAGTGCTCGAACCAATACACTCTTTTAATCTCGTACCACTGACCATGCATTCAACAGCAAGAAAGAACTCCTGACAGTACTTAAAGAGGTCAACAGCTTTCTTAAAAGATTTAACTCCATTCTTCAAGTTTCAAAAGCAATGCACAGAGTGGAGAGGGCAATCCGTTACTCCATCTTCTCACTTGCTCCTAAAACAATTCAAATTAAATTCAATGCATGGTCCCCACAAGAGAGACATGCAAGGTCCAAGCTCTCAAGAAACCTGGAACATGATCTTGGCCTTGATCTGAAGCCAGATCTGAGCCAAAAGGCTGAGAAGTGATCAGATTAAGTAATGACTGATTTCATCTGGCTGATGGTCTGATTCTCCAAGCTGATGCTGATTATTGTTGCTTCATTCCTGCATAAGACTAGTTAAGAATCAGCCACATTTCTGGAATGACATAAAAGCCAGAACAGATAAAGGGAGCAAATTTTCTTATCTAAAAGACATTCATGAATCAGATAGATCTTTACCACAATCCAGCAGTTGGATGGTAACCATTATTGATTTATTTTAAATTTCCAATTTAATTAATTAATCAATCGAATTCAAATTCCTCAAATGAATTCTCTGGCTCAGTCTTTCAGTCCTTTGAATAACTGGTTCATGAACAGACCACTGTACTCCCATTCCCATATCTTTATCTTCTTGTTGCTCCACTACCTGGCCAGTTTTTGTGTGCCTACAAGTAGCAAGACAGAAGCATAAAGCTACGCTGCGGGGAAGAGATAAAGCAAGTAGTTATTTCCTGTGCCTTCAATTCTGTATCTCCTGTCTGCAAGAGTCAGAAAAACGTGCAGTTTTTTTAGAAAAGATGAAAAGAAAAAAATGCAAATACTGAAAATATTAAATATAGGCAGAATATACTGAACACAAGTATATGATGTATTGACGTTGCATAGAAATACAGACAGCATGTTTGATTGTTGTTTTGTAGTTCACACTAACTACACATCAGCTGGGATGGAGGGGTGGGGGGTGCAAATTAGTTTCTTCCTGGTAACTTTTAAAGCTAAATTGTTCTGCTTAAAGTAAGTACTTTTTAAGGATATATGAATGGTTATAGATGCAAGTTATGTCAAAATTCTGGAAGTAAATCTGGTCTGGAAAACATCGAAGAATGGCACAACATGGGAAAAGGCAGTGTCCAAAGTGATGGATGATGTATGCACATTGTGAGGCGTGAGTGTGAGGCTTGCAACTCTCATACAATTGTGAGGATGTTGTGGAGCCTGTGAATGTGAGGCTTGAACTCTGATTGATAGAAATTATTATTAAGTGAGTGATATGGTGAATTGAGCAGTCGAGGCTAGTAGTGCAGCTGGTAGGATATGAGATTTGAAGATTTTTTTCACTGACCTTGATGACTCAGTGAGGTCAATGAACTTTTTGCAGCACTGAATCCAAGTCCTCGGGGAAGGAATCTTGGCATTGCCCTCCATAACTATGTATTTCCACTGTCTTTTCAACATGTACCTGAAGGAATTCCTGGCTTCCTCTGGATACAGGGCAGAAACCTACTTTTCATTCCTCCACCAAGGTCTCCTGTGCAGTTTCTAAAAAATGTGGATACTGCCCTGTTGCATGTTATGCCACTCTTCAATGTTTCCCTGACCAGAATCATTTCCTGCATTTTGCCATAATTTACATCAACAGCCATTCATCATCTTTCAAGAGTGCAGGCTTAGCTTTAAAAGTTACCAGGAAGAAATGAATGTCCCCCCCGCCACCACTCCCTTCCCAAACCCCCAGCTAATGCATGCAAACAAGGTCAGCGCGGACTACAAAAAGCAGTCAGGCATGAAGTTGGTATGCTGCCTGTATTTCAATCCAACATCAATGGATTAAATAACCTGAGTGCTTAAAGTATTTTCTTCCTTTATTTAATATTTTAGTATTTGTATTTTTTTTTTCTTTTTATCTTTTCTGAAAGACTAATTAATGCTGTCAGCATGCTTTGATCAATAACTAGTATTCGTACAAATTCCTTTGGCTTCATGTTGTAACTTCCAGTGGAATATATTTTCTTCTTGTTAACAATGCAATGGAAAGCATTTATCTTATTCTTTTAGATCAGTTAATTGACTAAGTAATGAATATTTTTGCTGAGAAACAACTGTGCCATTTATCTGGATCGTAACATACATACATTAAGGTGCAGTGTTGTTGAAGAGCACTGGGGAGCTTTACTCTTCAACTGGTTTCACTGCTCCTTCTGAGCCAGCAGTTTAAAGCTGCAATTTCTCACTGCCATCTACCGTCCCTCCCATTATGGTTTGATAGATTATAGCTGAAATTTAAAAGCAAGAAAAGAAGTAAAGATTTTACTTTGCTTTAATTAACTACTTTGAACTCCTGAATTTCAAGAGACTCACCTATGCCATTATTTTTCAGTCAAAGTGACTGCACTACAAGAAGAAAATTGACATGATTCCTGGAAATTTAATCATCGAGGACTGAACTTGGGCAGCAGAGCAATGATAATCATTCTGCACCGTTTCATTGCGAGCAACTACAAAGCAAAGCCAAAATCCCACTAAATTGTTGCACAGCATAAATAATGGCATAGCTCCTGCCACAAATTCCTCCGGCTTTTGAATTTGTTCTACAATGTAAATGGGAAAAATGTGCTGCTTCAATGGGACCAGTCTCTAGGAAATTCTGAGTCACTTAAAAAGTCTCTGCATCAATTTTATCAGGAGTGATTTCCTCACTTAGGCTCCTGGCATCAGTAGTCCTGCCTGGAGTGTACATCAGAAATTTGAGTGGACATTGCACACAATTTTCCAAGTAACAATTTAAATCATTGGAAAATTATGCACTGTTCAAATCTGAATTTCCAGTATAAGTGACTGTGAAGTCAGCTTCAACCACAACAGTGTCAGAAAATTATCCAAGTAAAGCAGTTAGCAGATCCTGTTGTCCTAATACTTCATAAAATTTGAAATATAAACAATCAAATCAACCACACAGAGAGGTACTCAAAACTTTACGGTGTCCTAGAGTCAATTTGGGTCCCAACTCCTGAATGATACTGTTACTCTGCATTGATCTGTATGCAAGGCTGTAGAAGTACCAATATAACCAATAGCCCTTGATTATACTACAGAGAGAATGTGACCTATGTTTTGAGAACATCCACTATTATTTTATATCCTTCAAAACAACATTGATTGTTCCCTAAACTATTTAGAAATAGAAGTGAAAGGAGCTTTGTGTAAATAGCATTCTGTTCATGCGCTCATTTTCCAGGTGTGTTTTTGCTTCACATAGTTTTGTATGTTTTTGTATGCTTCTTTAATTTATCAAATATTATTTTAAAAAGTGGGAAAGATGAAAGAGTATGGTGGCTTGCTTTTGAGGTCTGATTTTCAACTTTATTAAATAATTTTTCTATGACATATTTGTGTACATCAAAATATTGCTGAGTAATGTTTAAATATGTTAACAAAGCAGTTTAAACTATGTTAACAAAAATGACAGTTCTGCACTTTGTTAGATTACATAAGACATTTACTAAAATCACAAGAAGTTTGTCAATGTCTCAATATTTGTTACTGCAGAGAAATATATTTAATTATTTCTTAGAATCCCTACAGTGCAGAAGGTGGCCATTTGGTCCATCGAGTCTGCACTGACCTCAATCCCACCCAGGCCCTATCACCATAACGCCACCTATTTATCCTGCTGATTCCCTGACACTAATGGTCAATTCATCATAGCCAATCCACCTCACTCGCACGTCTTTGGACTGTGGGAGGAAACTGTAGCACCCAGAGGAAACCCACACAGATTCAGGGAGAATGTGCAAACTCCCTGATGAGTTACATGGGATTTAATTGGTTTGGGAGTTACAGATAGTTCCATGGGCTAGTAGCTATAGATATGATCGGCACAACCTGTGGGCCAAAGGGCCTGTTTGTGCTGTAGTGTTCTATGTTCCAAACAGATAGTGACCCGAGACCGGAATTGAACCCAGGTCCCTGCCGCTGTGAAGCGTGTTAACCATCATGCATTTAATATTTTCTTAATGTTTAAGTACATTAAAGGAAAGGATTATTGGAATAATAATATTATTCAGAAAGACTAGTTAACAATGTGCCTTCTTCATTTGTTTACCAGGAATTCTGCTCTCTTCTAGTTGGATCAAGTTATCTTCACGTTGGCTAATTAAGAATTCATATACATTACTGAAGTCTAGGTCAGACATCTATTGATTGCGGACTAAACTAAGATGATCCAGTGTTATATACTTTCTGTTCCCAATGTTTCATTGGAAATTGTAAAAAATAATTAAAAATCCATTCTTAGAAAAGGCATTCAAGTTGCATATTGAGAAAGTCAACACAACCTGACCTAGATTCAACATTATAAATCCAAAAGTCTGCAAGTGCACCGCGCATGTTTCTTTATTAAAATATACAAGCAAAATATTCTATTTGTGCTTTGGCTTAAAATTCAGTGTGATGAATTAAAACTGTAATTGACAGCAATAACACAACATTACAAATAGAACAATCATTCATACAAATAAGGATCATTCATACAATCATGCATACAAATAAGCCAGTCAGCCTCCCTCTTGGTCATTTAATAAGATCATAACTGATCTGACATTAACCTTAAATCTATAGCCTGCCCACTTCCGATAACCTATCATCTCCTTGTTTGACAAGAATCTATTCATCTCTGACTTAAAAATATTCAAAGACACTTGCCAGAGTTTTCCAACATCCCAGGCAGCAGACTTCCCCCAGCCATGCCGCTCACTGCATCGGGATCTTCTAGTCCTGCCAAAATCAATGGCAATTAGCATGGTTCGCATATCCCATCAAAAAGGAACCCGGCATGGGGGCTGATTTCGATGATACCAGAGCATGCCACCAGCAGGAAGGGCCATAAAATCCCACCCTTTCTTTCCACTACCTTCTCAGGAAGAAAGTTCCAAAGACTTACAATGCTTTGAGAGAAAAAAAACTGGCCTCATCTCCGTCTTAAATGGGCAAATTCTTATTTTTCAAATGCATCCAAGTCATTTTGCTTTCTTGCAGTCATCTGAGCCACCACCAAAATGAGAGCACCGCAGGGAAACACTGTAAATTAAGTGCTTCTCCACGTAGCTTGCTCCCTCGTTCTTCTGCATAGTGGAATTCTGCAGAATTTGCTGCATCACTGAGGAAATGACACAGGTGCGGTTACATACTTTCCTCATGTCATTGAAAGCGAAAGTACAGTGTGGTTATTACACTGGCAAACACCAACATATGAGAAATTCTATTCAAATACTATCATAAAGAGAACGTTCCAGTTCGTTAATGCTAGTCATCAGTTAAGTCTCACAGTGGTTTTAAAATTCTGGAAGAAGCTTAATTTAACAAAATGGTGCTGAATAGTATTTAAATCAAATAGGTTAACATTTGATAATATTCCACCGGCTGATATTCTATCAAGTGCTTTAATCCATTTATTTCAAACTGATTAACACCTTCATTAACATAGCAAACAGGTATTTTACATGCCCTGATTGGCATGCTTGTTACACATGGAACTTTACTCTTCCCAAAAAGAAACATGGTACGCTAACTAAAATAGTGAAAGTGAACAAAAAGAAAATCAACCAACAAACATCCTCCCATGGGCATCAATTTATATGTTTTGCTCTAACAGTATTGATGAATGAAATTAAGGCTTTTTAAAAAGAGGTGGCAAGTTACTCCAAGAGCACATTGTATAACTGCAACAAAATTAATAGAATTGCAGCAACTGGCCTTTGTAATGGTGGGCAGAATTTTGAACTGAGCTGAGTCCACTGCACCTGCGTTGTAGATTTTAGGGGTAAGCCAGCTCTGTGGTTTATCCCATTGCCATTTAAGATGTGATGGGCATTATCCAAGGAGGAAGTCCTACTGCAGAGAGGCGCCAATCAATGAAATGACTTGCAGCACCACCAGATCACTGATGGGACTGCATCCAGCCATCAGAAATCTTCACTGGAGCCAGATGGAAGAATGATGGGGTGTGGAGGAATTTGGTAGGTTAGGCAAGCAGGCAAGGGGATGGGATGCTTGGGTGGACAGGCCAGTCAAATAAAGAATCCTGGGGGAGAAGATCTAGGGAGTGGAGTTTGTAAAAGAAGTATCTCTGCCCTTGCCATTCAGAAGTCTAAGCAGTGAGAGCTGCCAGGCTTCCCAATCAGTGGTGGCCTTTGACTAATGTAGGAAAAATAGCAGTTGGATGGGAGAACACCCTGAAGCCATCACTAACTGACAGCTTAATTGCCCCATGGGCTCAGATCGCCTGATATTGTGTTGAGATAGATGCTGGGAACAATATCCAAGTTTATGCAACATCCACTACCCCTGCCCTCTCAAATTATCAGGACAAATATAAAAAGACAACAGAACAAGTTCAACACAAACGTAGAGTAGTACATTCTAGTAGGACATAAAGGGGTGGGGTCACTACTTGGAAGATGCAAGTCTAGGCAGGGTGGAGGAGTGAGAACATCACAGAGTACAGATGTATGAATCACTAAATATTGTACCACCAAGTTATCATGGTCTTAAAAAAGAAAACCAAGCACTAGGCTTTATTTCTAGATGGATATGACTGAAGAACATGACAAGTTATACTAAACATGTATCAGACTTTGGTTAGCCCACACTCACAGTACTGCATGCAATTCTGCTTACCATATCATACAGAGGACACACAGGGACTGGAGAGAATGCAGAGAAGATTCACAAAGATATTAGCAGAAATAAATGGATCTGCATATCAAAGAGGGATTGACAGGTTGAGCCAAATTGTCTCTTGAAAAAAGACTGAGAGTGACCAAAGATAGGTGTTTAAAATTTTAAAAATGTTTTGGTAGAGTCTGAATGTTTCCTTCCTTGGGGACGACCATAACTAGAGTCATGGATATAAGATTGTCATCAAGTAGTCCAAAGAGGAATTCAGAGAAATCTCTTTATCCAGCATGGTGGGAATATAAAACTCACTATCACAGGAAGTGGATGATGCAAATTGAATGGATGAATTTGAGGTGAAGATTTTGAGGAAGAAGGGAAGAGATTGATAGATTTGCAATGAGGCAAACTGGGAGGAGACTCAATCGTCAGTATAGACTGGCTGGGCTGGATGGCCTGTTTCACTTCCTATATAATTTCATGTAAGATTTTATTCATATAAAGCATTTGGTGCCAAGACAAGGGGACACGTTTTATTTGTATCTACAAATTTAAGCAATTTCCTAATATGACTGAGATTTCTGCAGAAATCTAGGACAATTTTGGCCATGACATGAGATATCACACTGAACAACAAAATGCCATAAAGGTCATTTGATCCTTCTAAAAGGAATTAATAGCAGCTATTAATTTACTTTGTGACTGTTCAAAAAGAAAGCAAATACCTCAGCTATTCATTTTCTCCTTACCAGAAAGTGCTGCTTGGTATTTGCACTGGTTACCAAAGATGGAACTTGAAGAATAAAACTTCTCTTCTAATTCCCAACAAGCAACATTTCTTAGTTTAATGGTTAAGCATTTATGATGTTTTGAAGCAGAAAAGTATGCACTTACCATATATTCCATGTTAGCAGCACTTGGTGATACCTGACCTCTTAGTTTATTATGAAGATCCAAGATTACTTGTCTATCAATATCTGTGATAGATCTTTTCGATCTTCTGGATGTTTTCTGTCGTTCATTTTGATCCATATATTTTCTCATGATTGAATCCAAAGTATTAGTAAAATTGTTGCTCATTTGGGTGACTGTTTCAGTTGCCAAAGGTTCTTCCTGGTTTTCCTTAAATGTTGCCAATATTACGTCCAATTTGGAAGTAACATTGGGGCTCATCATCGCAGCTGTTTGTGCAATGAGTAGCAGAGCAGTCAGCCTTATCCATCCCAACTTTGAACACCTCATGATGAATAACTTCTAAACACTCTGAGATTAGCTCCAAGACACTTCACTCAAAATCCCTTCCACGTTTGAGTCTGAAATGATAAAAAGTGCACTATTTGCAGGTGAAAAGACTCAAGCATCTTAAGTTACCAAGCAACAAAAGATAAACGGTCCTGTGTTGGGAGGAAAAGTGTGCCACTTGTGTTGTCATGGAGACAACCCAGGACACCAGTAAATGCAAATGTCCATTCATGTAAAGACTGCCTGAGCTTCAGGCACCCAGACAGTTTTTACAAACAAGAAGGGGTGGGGTAGGTCTGAACCATGAATGATGTTGGGGGGGGGGAGGCAGTCTCCAGACCATGAATGATATGGGGCAGTCTCTGGACCATGAATTATGTGGGGGGTCTGGACCATGAATGATGTTGGGGTGAAGTTCAGGACCATCAATTATGTGGGGGAGGGGAGGTTTCTGGGCCATGAATTATGTTGGGGGGGGGGGGTGAGGTGCTCTCTCGACCATAAGCTGCTGGTGTGCAGCGTGAGGCAGTCAATCCATTGCCTGGACCCGGATAAGTGGAGATCCTGGGAACACAATTAGCTGGAACAGTTTTTAAGCTGATGCTCAGTCTTGGCTGAATGATTCAGACGACACTCACCTTCAGTCTTCACACAATCTCTAACTCTTGTGTTCGTTCCGATGTATAAAGTGTTTTTTTTTATTGCTATGTATCTGTAACTTTTGAATGAAGAAAATAACAAAGTGCAGTTGGAGAGGTGTTCCTTCGCTGGGGAGAGAGGGTGTTGATGGTGCTATCCCGGTGTTGGCTGTGCTGCCTCCGCCGCTGCTGCTGCTGCTCCGGGAGCGGGGCTCCAGCTCGCCGCCGCCGCCGCCTTTATCCACAGCTCAGTGACGTGTTCACCCGCGCCCCACACGGCGGCGCAGCGCCCACTCCCATAGACAGCATCCAGAGAGGGAAGGAGCGAGCCAGGAGAGGGGAGCGATGCACATACACTGGGAATGCACACACAAAGGGCAATGCAGTCACACACACAGGGCAATCTATGCACACAGGACAGTGCACTCATATGGGGCAATGTACACAAACAGGGCGATGCCGCAAAGGAAAACCACAAAGATAGGGCAAACCAGACAGAGCAATTGTAATTCAAAAAACTAAAACAAATGCACAAAAGACAATCCAAAGTTGGGTGAAATCTAGAAAACAAATCTCAGAGAAAATGGGATAAGGGGGAGCAAATCCAGAAAAAAAGTCAGAATAAAAGAAGAGAGGGTGACCTTAAAATTGGTAATTAAGTCAAAAGGGTAATGGGGAAGAGAGTAATTTAGGAAGGGAAATCATCTAAAAACAGTGAGCTAAACAGAGAGGAGGCAGTAAACAAAAGAGATCTTTCAGGAAATGGGGCAACAGAAAGGGAGAAATAATTCAAAGGAAGCAGTCTGTAACAAAGACAGTGAAATTAAAAGGGTAATCAAAACAGAGGCAATAATCAAGAAAGGCAATCCAGCAGCTGGAAAAACATCAAATAATGGAGTAAATTGGTAAGAGCAACAATAATAAAAAAGATAATCCAGAGGGGGCTAGTTATAGAAGAAGGATCAGCGCAAAGGGATGGAGAGGATCAGTAGTAATCTCAGAAACAGAGCAAAAAAAGGTTAACCAGACAACGTGGCAGGAAAGAGAATTAATTTAGAGATCAGACAATCCAAATAAATTGGATTGCAATCAGAGGGAGAAGAAACCAATAAGGAAAAAGGGGACAATCCAAAGCAGAGAGTGGAAGAGGAGGCAGGAAGAACTGCAAATGGTGGCAAGGGGGAACAATCAAACAAGGAGGAAATCCATAGATAAGTGGCAATTTAAAATATACGGGCAATTCGGAATGATCAACATAAAAATTAATAACAGTCCAGAGAAAGGTTCATATAGTTTAATACTTCCAAATACTTTAATGCTATTCCAAAAATAGCAAACAAGAGAAAGCAAGAAAACAGAGTGTCCAAAATGAAGGGGAATTCCATAAAAAGGTTCTGGAAAGGAAATAATCTCGAGAGAAGGTGGGGTAATGCAGAGAGAGGAGCCGGGGTATTAGTAATTCAGAAAGTGAAGTACCAAGGTTGCAATCATACAGAGAGACACTAAATTAAAGAAACGATACCAACAGAGGGGCAGTGCAGAGGATGGGGGTGTTTAGATTTTAAATGTGCACTATATACATCAAGTACAGCGCTACCAGTCTCTTGCTTAAACAGATTCCACTTCCGTTACTATCAGTTTATCTTCACTGTCCAATATCTGATCCGAATTTTCAGAATAGCCTGCAGTAGTCCCACCCGAAATACTTCTAAATACTGGTTGGTTTTCCCTGAATTTTTAATATTTTCCTTTTTCTGTTGCAACTATCTAGTATTAATGTCTGTCTTTTTTATCTCCTGAATATCATATTTTGTGAAAGATCCTAGTATTTTTTTATTAATGTAGTTAAAATACTTCCCAGCAATACTGTGATCCACTTATCGAGATGCTTGTCAAATGATGTTGACTAGCTCCCAATTTGCTTTTGTTCTATATATACATACATAAAAAGCAGCCTTAGTACTCAGATGAGTGAGGTATTTGTAGGACACTGTTAATTCAATTGGACTTGTATAAGTTATTATACAATCTGCGCCTTTGGCTTGGAGAAACATCTGTTATGATCCAAGTATGTGTAATGGTCGGAGATACTGAGTCATTTGCTGAACATCTACCTGCTTAATGAAGTGATGCTACCTATTATTTTTGGCATACTAATACATAAAACACATAAGGTTCTCAGTAAATCCAGTTTTGAAGGGCTTAAACAATCAGATTATGTAAATGTTCAATGTCCATTTAATCATTTTTATTTGAAACATCAAGGGAGAAAATGTCAGTTTATTGTATGTGGAAGACAAAACAGTTCTTTGTGTTACAGACTCACAGAATTATATGTCTACCATTTGACAATAGTTCATTCAAGTTTAAGTGAAACCTGTTTTACAGTATTTTATACTCTCTGCCATGGCATGTTTGGAGAGGGGGATATTTAAAAGGGCAGGATGATGGATATCCTGCCACTTTCCTGCCTCCAGTTTGATTAAATCTGTGATGGGAAGGCTTGTTGATGAATGAGATGAAAAGGGGAAATTAATGTCCAGGTAAGGGTCTTTTCCTGCCACCACTGGCATTAACACAGCAGTGGCCAGGCATCCAAAGGGGAGGACAAGATGCAAACCTGTGCAGTTTGCTTATGGTCTCTCAAAGTGGAATCCTCATTCAAAGGCATTCAGTGTATGATGGACGGAACCAGCACTGGGAGAAAGGGTACCCACTAAGAGCCTTCCACCAGACTTGCTGCTTACTCCCCTAAATCCCTTTCCTGTGAAGCCCTCCGTCACTTGTACTTGGCTTGGGTCACACTGCAATCCAGGGTTTCCAGTAGGTGTCATCTGGAGGCGCTGCTGAGTAGAGGAGTTGTTGGCTTTGATTGGCTGGCATTTCTCAATGGGTGGGATTTCCCCCAACCCTCACTATTCAGTGGAATGCCCACCATTAAGTTCTCAACTGGCTGATTGACACATAATTACAGTGGGCGTTCAAAGAGGAGCATCTCACAGGCAACAAAGGAGATCCCATCCCCTCCATATAAATTCCAACCTCCCCTCCTCCACACCGTCATTGTGGAATATAATGCAAAAGATTCTCATTTTGAAAGCAAAACTTTGTGAGTTAAACTTGTAAGTACAGAAGCTCACCGTATTTAGAGCACTTCTCTTTGCATATGTTTGAGTCAACTAGATCTGGCAAAATATACAGCCGATCCACCAATTCTAGGTTTTTTTACGCAAAGATAAATCTTGCTTTTCAAAGTCCAATGTTAGTAAGTAAAAGAATTGGGTAATATTGTAGTTATGTTACTTGAATAGTAATCCCAAAGGGCCATCAAGTTGGAGCTCAGTGTGGTAGGATTGGAAAATCCTGGTGCCAGAGGTGGTCTCGAGATTAGGATGCCTCCAGGTGAGTTTGTAATTTTTAAAGAGAGGCAGATCATTCGCTGCCAGTAACAGTCCCTTAATTTCCTGAAAAAAATTAAGAGGTCAATCAGTTGGAATTTTTAAACTTTATTTCAGCAAATTTGAATTGTCTGGTGCACATTAGTGTATACACCATGACCTTTATGGGAGCTGATCTTAGAACATAGAACATTACAGCACAGAACAGGCCCTTCAGCCTTCGATGTTGCGCCGACCAATTAGGAACAAGCATTGACCCTCTAACCTAAACCATTCCCCTTTCATCCATAAACTTATCTACTAACATCTTAAACGCCACCAAACTTGGCGCATCTACAACTGATGCAGGCAAGGCATTCCATACCCTTACCACCCTCTGGGTAAAGAACCTACCTCTGACATCTGTCCTAAAACCACCACCCCTTAATTTAAAGCTATGTCCCCTCGTGCTAGCTTTCTCCATCCTAGGAAAAAGGCTATCACTGTCCACCCTATCTAAACCTCTAATCATCTTATATGTTTCAATAAGGTCTCCTCTTAGCCGCCTTCTTTCTAACGAAAACAACCTCAAATCCCTCAGCCTCTCTTCATAAGACCTGCCCTCCATACCAGGCAACATCCTGGTAAACCTCCTCTGTACCCTCTCCAATGCCTCCACATCTTTCTTATAATGTGGGGACCAGAACTGCACACAATACTCCAAGTGCGGCCGCACTAAAGTTTTGTACAGTTGCAACATGACGTTGCGGCTCCGAAATTCAATCCCCCTATCAATAAAAGCTAAGACTCCATATGCCTTCTTAACACCTTATCGACTTGATTGCCTACTTTCAGGGATCTATGCACATATACACCAAGATCCCTCTGTTCATCAACACTATTAAGAGTCCTACCATTAGCCATATACTCTACACATTTGTTATTCCTGCCAAAGTGAATTACCTCACACTTTTCCACATTAAACTCCATTTGCCACCTCTCGGCCCAGCTCTGCAACTTATCCAAGTCTCTCTGCAAACTAGAACACCCCTCTTCACTATCTACCACTCCTCCGACTTTGGTGTCATCCGCAAATTTACTAATCCATCCTTCAATACCCTCATCCAGATCATTTATAAAAATTACAAACAGCAGGGGCCCCAAAACAGATCCCTGAGGTACACCACTAATAACCCAATTCCACGATGAATATTTCCCATCAACCACCACCCTCTGTCTTCTATCTGCTAGCCAATTCCTAATTCAATTAGCTAAATCACCCTCTATCCCATACATCTGCATTTTCTGCAGAAGCCTTCCATGTGCCACCTTATCGAATGCCTTACTAAGGTCCATATATACCACATCAACTGCCTTACCCCCATCCACCTCTTTGGTCACTTTTTCAAAAAACTCAATAAGGTTAGTAAGGCACGACCTACCCTTCACAAAACCATGCTGACTATCCCCAATCAATTCATTTCTCTCTAAATAACTATAAATCTTATCCCTAATAATTCTCTCCAATACTTTGCCCACAACAGAAGTAAGACTCACTGGCCTATAATTCCCCAGAAAGTCTCTCTTCCCCTTCTTGAATAATGGGACCACATTCGCTATCCTCCAGTCTTGCGGCACTATACCCATATTATCAAAAGAATTTTCAAACCAGGGCGAGCGTGAAAATGGGAGAGTTTCTGATCAGTTTTTTTTTGGGTGAGTTCAAGCTGCAATCTTTTCCACTTAGATGAAGAGGAAAGCAGAAACTGATCCTTGCTTGTCGGGGAGGGGTTTGGCAGCTCGGATCAGGAGTGTGGAATGCACATGCACCTAAGAAGCTGCAAAATGATAATACATCAGCCAGCAGCCTCCCACCACAGGCACAGCCTCTCCCCACCTTCCATGGACTTCGGAGATCCACCCTCATAGTTTCAAGCACCTCCTACACCCCCACACGTACCCTATCCCCAGCACACCATCCTCACACACTCTTCCCCGCATCTCCCCTACCTCAATCTCAGACTGTCCCTCACCCTATCTGTCCCATGTCCCCAACTGCAATATGCAACTCCCCCCTCCCTTCACCTCTCCCTTTCCTCATGTTCCTGATGGTAATCTTCTCCTCATTTACGAAGCCTCCCTCTCACCAACCCCCATCGATCCCCCTTCCCCCAAGCTCCACCCCACCCCGCACCAAGTCTCAACATCATTGACCCTAACCAGCACTGCCTCACTGGACTCAATTCTGAAGCAATTCTGCCATCACA
This sequence comes from Sphyrna mokarran, assembly GCA_024679065.1. Classification (NCBI taxonomy): domain Eukaryota; kingdom Metazoa; phylum Chordata; class Chondrichthyes; order Carcharhiniformes; family Carcharhinidae; genus Sphyrna; species Sphyrna mokarran. Next base: position 75,518,184 of record JAGIQG010000007.1, on the reverse strand, counting down.
CTGCTGCTTTCCAAACTCCCACCACTCCTCCACACCCCAGACCCCCAGTGTCTACATGAACTCAGCCCCACCATTTCTGTCTGCTAGAAATGCCAAGATCCGAGGTCAGCTTGAGGACCCGAGATCAGCAGTAGAATCAGAGATCAGCACAAGGACCTGAGGTCAGTGCTAGGACTTGAGGTCAATGCTAGGACCCGAGGTCAGTGCTAGGACCCGAGGTCAGTGCTAGGACCCAAGATCAGCGCCAGGACCCAAGGTCAGCGCTAGGACCTGAGGTCAGCGCTAGGACCTGAGGTCAGCGCTAGGACTCGAGGTCAGCACCAGGACCCGAGGTCAATGTTAGGAACCGAAGTCAGCGCCAGGACCCGAGGTCAGCGCCAGGACCTAAGGTCAGTGCCAGGACCCGAGGTCAGCGCCAGGACCCGAGGTCAGCACTAGGAGCTGAGGTCAATGTTAGGAACCGAGGTCAGCGCTAGGACCCGAGGTCAGTGCCAGGACCCAATGTTAGCACCAGGGCCCGAGGTTAGCACCAGGACCCGAGGTCAGCATTAGGATCAGAGGTCAGCGCCAGGGCCCGAGGCCAGCACCAGGGCCCGAGGCCAGCACCAGGACCCGAGGTCAGCACCAGGGCCCGAGGTTAGCACCAGGGCCCGAGGCCAGCACCAGGACCCGAGGCCAGCACCAGGGCCCGAGGTTAGCACCAGGACCCGAGGTTAGCACCAGGGCCCGAGGTTAGCACCAGGGCCCGAGGCCAGCACCAGGGCCCGAGGCCAGCACCAGGGCCCGAGGTCAGCACCAGGGCCCGAGGTCAGCGCCAGGAGCCGAGGTCAGCGCCAGGGCTCGAGGTCAGCACCAGGACCCGAGGTCAGCACCAAGACCCGAGGTCAGCGTTAGGATTTGAGGTCACGCTAGGATCCGAGGTCAGCGTTAGGTCCGAGGTCAGCGCTAGGATTTGAGGTCAGCGCTAGGATCCGAGGTCAGTGCTAGGATCTGAGGTTAGTGCTAGGATCTGAGGTTAGTGCCAGGATCCGAGGTCAGCGCTAGGACCTGAGGTCAGCGTTAGGATCCGAGGTCAGTGCTAGGACCTGAGGTTAGTGCCAGGATCCGAGGTCAGCGCTAGGATCCGAGGTCAGTGCCAGGATCCAAGGTCAGTGCTAGGACCCGAGGTTAGTGCCAGGATCCGAGGTCAGCGCTAGGACCTGAAGTCAGTGCCAGGATCCGAGGTCAGCGCCAGGACCCGAGGTTAGTGCCAGGATCTGAGGTCAGTGCCAGGATCCGAGGTCAGTGTTAGGATTTGAGGTCAGCGCTAGGACCCGAGGTCAGCGTTAGGATCCGAGGTCAGCGCTAGGATCCAAGGTCAGCGCTAGGACCCGAGGTCAGCACTAGGACCCGAGGTCAGCGCCAGGACCCGAGGTCAGCACCAGGACCCGAGGTCAGCGCCAGGACCCAAGGTCAGCGCTAGAATCTGAAGTCAGTGCAAGGTGCTGAGGTCAGCATCAGTACCCCAGGTTAACGTGAGGATCCGAGGTCAGTGCTAAGACCCAAGGTCAGCGCTAGGATCTGAGGTCAACGTTAGGACCCAAGTTTGGACATCAGCAGCTTGTTTACCACCCCCCCCCACCCCTTCCCACTCTCATCCCCACTCCACAGCATAATCAAGCATCCCCAACCTGGAATGCAACATGGCAGCTTCTTCCCTCCAGCCCCCCCACAACCTCCAACCCAACGTCTCCCAACACTGGCAGCACAGTGATGGAGCCCTATACACAAAGCGATCTACCTCCACGTTCACACTCATTGCTGCTGAGCTTGCAGCAGACTTTTATAGAGCAGGTCTTTTACACACTGGTTGCAGTTGCTACGAGTGAGGTCATTAAGCTAAGCGAGATGGGATGATTGCGAGTGAACCACACTAGTCATATTGAGATACACGCAGAATCATGCTAATTGATGCTTCGCCCATTTTGGGCGAGTTCCAGATTGCACCTTTTTTTTTATTGGTAAGGTGGGAACAGCGTGAAAATAGGCGCCATTCTCACTTGTCTACTCATTCCTGATTTTACAACCTCATCTCGCTGAAAAACAGGCGCAATGAGATGGTAAAATTGCCCATTATGTCTCTTTGTCTTAAAACTGTCTTCCAATTGGACTGCCTCGTGCAATGGTCCTTCATTTCCCCATGTGGTCCCTTTTATTAGTATAGGCAGAGCTGGTCCTGAAGGAGCTGACTGTTATTGTCACCTCTTCACGTCCTGTCTCCCAGAGGCCCCTGATGCACTTAGTACAGAGCTAAGCTCACCTCCTGCCATTTAAAAATAACATTGCAGAAGTGATGCAGCTGAGATACAGGATCGGGGTCTGGATTTCATTTGGCTTTCTGACTAACCAGATCTCCTGCTGAGCTGGAGACCCTCCCATCAGCCAGCCAGATTCGAAGGGCTACTCTCCAGCTTCATTGGACAGTGAGCCAGACCTCATGAAGAACAGCGTGCAGAGTGTGTCCACTCTGCCTGAGATCAGTCGAGAGGTGGGGGAGGTCCACTGCCGTTCTGCCTGAGATCAGTGAGGGGAGGGAGGAGGGTGGCTCACTCTGCCTCAGGTCAGTGAGGGGAGGGAGAAGGGTGGCTCACTCTGCCTGAGATTGGTTGAGGGGGAGAAGGGTGAAAGGCGCCACAATCGGTCTGGGCAGTGTGGGTGGAAGGAGATAAAGGGGGGGGGTCAGTAACATTGTGTGAGGGTGGTGCAATGTCTGTGGGGGCCGGGGCAAGGCAATATCCAGCCTGGGAACAATGGGAGCAGCATTCTATAATTCTTTTTTTCTGTGCATGCACAATTTCAGTTCAGAGAAGAATCTCCCAGACTCTGTGCACTGCAGAGACTATCGCCATGAATACCATTACATTTCAGGGACCTGGACCTATTCCTATTGGAGAGGATGAAATCAGCACGCTGAGCAGACCATTGCACATGCACCGATCTGTCAACACCGAGACCTCCCGATCACTGGTCAGCCCCATGAACTCTGCATTGACAGCTCTCTGCACCCCCCCAAAGCCCCAGTGGCCTGATCACTGGCCTGCCAACCATTCCTGAGCTCAACCCTGAATCACCCTCCACCCACCACCTCCCAGCCTCCAACCCCCAATTCACCTTGGCCCCCACAGTCCTAACATGCCCCCATAGTACAGCAGACTCCCCAGGGTGCTGACTGTCTCCCCATCACTCCCCCCCTAACTGCTGGCCTCCTTCCTTCTCCCACTGATCTCTCTGCAGAGTGGCAGAGGGAACCCTCACTCCCACCAGTTGCCCCTTGGGCCCTGCCTTATCAGACCCTACCCTGATATGCCCCACCCTCTTGGCACTGCGCCAAGCCTGATGGGCAGAGCCAATGTGCCCCAGGGCATTGACACTTTGCCCCTTGAGCAGTGCCAGGGGGCACAACTGATACTGCCAGGGTACCAATGCCCAGGGAGCCCCGATTGCCTCCCCATAAGTTCCTCAGACCAGGCTACTAGTTCTCTGAAAGTGAGGAACTACTTTAATCCACGCTGGAATGAAAAATTCTGGCATGATGGGAGATGCTAGCAAGCCCAGAAACCTCAGTCCTGGGCCTGCTAATTGTATTTAAATGGTATTAAAATGACCACATAGACAATCTCTGTGTTTTCCCTCCAAATTCTGGCACGGAGTAGGCGCCACCAGAAATCCAGTCCTGGGGCACAAACACTTGCACGAACCCCACAAGTCGGCTGACACGAGAATCTCCCAGCCTGTTGCGCTAAAAAATTAACATAACAGGATGGGAGTATCCCAGCCATTGTATCTCTGGTGCAGTGCTATCAAAAGATGGGTTTTTATGTTGCATCTTTCACAATCACACAATGTCCCATGTCTCCATTGCAGCCAATGAAATCTTTTTCAATTGTAATCACTGATGTAATGATTTGCCATGATTAAATGTGACCCCCTGGTCAAAATTGTTGTTGACCTTTGCAGTAAAAGGAAAGCAATAAAACATCGGGGAAGACTGGGAATCTCATACTATATAATTTATTACAAATGCATTGAACAATAAGAAGAGAATGTGTTAAAAAGTGTGTTGGATTTCAAACTGGAAGTTTGAAAGGCATTGCTGATGCTTAGTTCCGACCAAAACATTCAGCAGCACATTGACATGATGTCACAGACCAAGCACTCTGATTTGGAGGTGGCCACTTTGTTACCTGTTGGTTGAACAATTAGACAATCATCTCTTCAGTTAATGCAAACAATATGTATTGTCCTGCACATGCTGTTGGCCAATTGTAACTTAGCTTTGACATCCCTTTTCAAGCGAATGTATTTTCTATAGTTTCAACACTTTTATGTCTTTATATGTTTTTATTTTTAATGCAGTGCTGGTTTATATTTTGTACCTTACGTAATTCATGCATAAATTCCTAGCTTACTAAAAAATAGATGTGACCGATACCATGATATCCTCCCTTCATCAAAACCTTAAAGTACCATAATTTGGTAGCATTAATTATTTGATAAGTTAATTAGTCCGTTGAGGGCACCATTAGGCTAGGGGTAGGGAGGTTGCCTGATGCCCTAACCACTCTGTAATATGGTGTAATATGGGGAACAGATCAGGTTGACTTGTGACCCAATTTATTTTACTTCCTTCCCCACCTTTAGGTAAAGTGATAGCTGGGGGAGGAGGGTCATAAAACTGCTTCCTCTACCACCCACTGTTTTTGTCTCCGTAGATGCTGCTTATAATTCCAGCATTTTCTGTTTTTATTTCAGATTTCCAGCATCCACAGTATTTTGCTTTGGATTAACAACTTGCATTTAAATAGTTGCATTAACATAATGAAATATCCACAGGCACTTTACACTCGCATCATGAAGCTAAGTTAGGCATCGAGCTACTTAAGGCTAGAGCAGGCAGTCAAGGAGGTATGATCTAAGAATGGACTTCAAAGAAGAAAGGGAGGAAGACAGCCTGAGAGTTGCAAGAAAGACATTCCTGAGTTTAAGGCAGAGGTAGCTGAAAACACGATCACCAATTGTTGAACAACTTAAGATTGATGATGCTCAAGAGACTAGAGTTAGATGAACCCAGCGATCTCTGAAGATTGGGCTGAAAGATATTACCAAAAATGAGAGGGATGAGGTCAGGGGGAAGTTGAAAACAAGGTTGAAAATTAAAGAGAATATTAAAATTAAAAGGTTGTTTGACTTGGAACCAATGTAGGTCAACGAGCATAGAGGTGATGATGACTGGGACTTGGCATAGGGGCTGCAGAATTTTGGATATCTTTAAATTTACAGAATGTAGAAGTTGGGAGGTTGGCCAAATCAAGAGGTAACAAAGAGCTGAATGAGAGTTTCAACAGCAGATGAGCTGAAGCAGGGCAAAGTAACTCTAAGATACAGAGTATCTTTGTGACCTGGTTAAATGCTCATCTCGGGGTCAGATATGGCACCAAGGTGTCAAACACCATGGTTTACACTCAGACAGTTTCCGAGGAGAGGAATGGAGTATGTGGAGCAGGAAGAGAAACCATTGCAAGTGATACTCTAACTACAATTACTTATAGAAAATTGAAAACGGGAGAGAAGTTTGAGGACATTCGTGGGCGGCACTGTGGCACAGTTGTTAGCATTGCCACCTCATAGCGCTAAGGACCCGGGTTCAATTCCCAGCTTGGGTCACTGTCTCTGTGGAGTTTGCACGTTCTCCCTGTGTCTGCTTGGGTTTCTTCTGCATGCTCCGGTTTCCTTCCACCGTCCAAAGATACACCGGTTAGATTGATTAACCATGTTAAATTGCCCATTAGTGTCAGGGGATTAGTAAGGTAAATAGGTAAGGTCATGGGGATATGGTCTCAGTGTAGACTTGATGGGCCAAATGGCCTCTTCTGCACTGTAGGGATTCTATTCTATGGGTAACTATGTCAAAGTCTGCAGATAGATTGAGAAAGGCTATTTTGCTGTTGTCGCCATCATATGCATGTTGTTCATGACTTGGTAACAGCCATTTTGGTACCATGATGGGGAAAAAATTGGATTGGGGAATTCTAACATGAAGTTCTAGGCAACTTGGGCATAGACTTGGGAGATGACAACACGTACATGGGCTTTGAGGAAGAAAGAGAGTTTGGAGATGGACTGCGGTTTGCAAGTACGATGGAGGCAAGAATTGGTGGTTTTTGGAGGTGGTTAGAGTAGTGAGAGCAGACTTAAAGGAGCGAGGAACAATACCTGAAGATAGAACCATTAAGGATTTCAGAAAACATGGAAACCAGGAGTGGAAGTTGGGTGGTCAGCAGTTCAGTGGGTTGAGGGATCAGAAGGTAAGTTTCATGGACAAGATGAACTCTGAGAGGGAATGGGAGACATAAAAGAAACAAAACAAAGATGTGAGTTCAGAGATGAGGATTGGGAAGATTTGGTCAAGTGAGCTGGGCAGTGATCAGATGATCTCAGCTTTAGTGATGAAGTAGTTCATGAGCTCCTCACATTTATTATTGGAGGTGAGGGTGGGCAGGAAGGAGAAAGGACTTTAAGAAAGCAGATTGCTTAAGCAAAGAAGCTCAGTGGTTACCCATCCATTCCAGGATGATCCTGGAATTACAAGAGCAGGTTCTGATGATACTTCATGTGGTTCAGCCAGTTGTGGTCAATCCTGTTGTCCACCATATTCTTTGAAGACTATGCCCCCTGGATTTAGGAAATAGAGATAAGATATTTACCTGCAGTATGGCCAGAGTGAGGAAATATAGTGGTTTTACTGGGCAACAGGACATCAGAAATGGCAGTGAGAATGCAGCTGAGCAATCAGTAACTACAACCAGAAGATCAAAGACTAAAAAGCTGAAATGAGGTTAGGTTGAAAGCTCACTCAAAGAGCTGGGCTTGAGGGAATATCTTAAAGAAGGCATGAATGTTAGAGCAACAGAGAGATATTGAGAAGAAATTCCAAAACATCTGACAGTGCAGTCCCCTTTCTCCGCTAACTCAAACTGAGCATTGAGCTGACTTGCTTCACTCCAGCCTGTCTGCAGCTGTAATGTGCTGCCAGTGAGCTAACTTGCCTGCCAGAGGGACTTTGGAATTGGATTGGCCACCAGTCCCAGCATCACCAAGAGCAATTGTGGGCACTGCTGGGATTGCAATCAGTTCTCAGAAAAACCCCCAGTAGATGTACATTGAGATAAGTCCGGGATATTGGAAGAGTTTGGAAAGCTTCAGGAGAGGGCACTAAGTTTTAGAGACTGGGTACGAAGAGAGATTGTAAAACTAGCCCTTTAGTCCTGTGGCTCTCGTGGTTTCTAAAACTTCTTTAAAAACTATCTAATGGGATATGGTACTCATGACCCCTCTTTATAAAGTAACCTGCCTCTTTTTACTCCCTTTAAAAAGCTCTTTGAAATGAGCCAACTTCTGTCCTACTGTCCAAATATGTTATGGCATGGCCAGCATATTTTTGGGGCCAATTGGTTTGTTGCCAAGATCAATTGATAGTTGTTGACTTATTTAAATATGATTCACAGTCTGCCAATTTCAGCACCCACCCACTGTGTATGGGGGCGAAGTCAGGGGTGGGCAGGAAATAGTGGGGTGGGCATCTGACCTATTTTATATGCCCACCTTTCTCCCCACATCAGAAATGTACCTATCAGGAACTTAAAATCCAGCATTAGAATTTATGTAGCTAAATGCACAGTCATCAGTGATGAAGCAATTAATATTGAGGATGTGGGTGAGCACAGAAGTCTCAGAGGGTTGGGATCACATATCCATGTCTTCTCAAAGCAATATGATGCAAGAGAAAATGCATAATCTTATGGCATGGATGTGTGGTCAAAAGCTCATGAAACATTGTGAGCTATAGACATTATTATATTCAAATAATTTAAGTCACTATCCAATAATTGGCCTAAGTTAAAAGACCCACTGTTTATGGCACAAGGGTAGGAACGAGGGAGCACAGTTATGGGAGGAAACCCAGAAATCCTGGAGAAATATCGCTACCAATTTAACAGCAGGACCTCATTATTATTTTTCGATTCTGTTTTGTGCCTGATAACCAACAAGATTGACAATGGGAAACCCATTACAATGCGGATATTTCGGGTAGGCTTTACTTTTGTTCATTCACGGGATGTGGGTGTTGCTGGCTGGGCTCAGAAAGATTTAACACCCCACCATATTACCATGGATCTAGAGTGACATGTTGGTCAGACAATTATAGCATTTTTCCTAAATGATATGAGTGAACCAGATGGGTTTTTACAACAATCAACAATGGTTTCATGATCATCATTTGATTTCTAATTCCAATTTTTTATTGAATTCAAATTTCACCATTTGCCTTGGTGGGATTTGAACCCAGATCCCCTAGTCTAGTGATGATAATACCACAGGGCCACTGCTTCTCCAGGAAGAAATACCCATGAGACTGGGTGTTGGAGGGCTTCAGCCGACCACAGCAGCAAGAGATCTTGGTTGGACAGTGCACACTTCTCCTCCTGGCCCACAAAGCAGTGCTTCGAGCTCCCAGCTCAATTTTACTGCCAGGTTTTCTCAGCCCTGGAAAATACAACTGTTATCCTGTAAATTTCAGTCAAGTTCCCAATTGCATCAGGCAAGCCTGATTTAAACATGAGGAAGGCTCATCTCACTGACATGAGATACAGGCACACCTCACAACCTACCTTTAAAAAAAGGCAGCAGTTTTTCAATTTTTTTTTATTTCTAACTCACTTTCATCCATCATGTGATAAGGGAGGATTCAAGATAGTCAAGTGGTCTGAATGAGAGTAGGAATAACTGAACAGAACTACACAAATATAATGAAAAACACCTCACTAAAGAAACTACCAGTTAATAACCTGAAAACACTAAATTGCAAAACTAGCCATTTAAAACCTGTGGCTTTCTTTTGGTTTCTATCACTTCTTTAACAAAGTACTACTTTTCTATAACTTATACTCTTAGGGATCATTTATATAGCATTTTCCTGGAGAAATGTGTTTCCAAAGTGTGTGGTCTTTAGTAATTTTATTACTTCCAAACACTGTAAGGAATTGTAGCCACCTTGTGGACATTTATTGAAGTTATAACAAAGAAATGATTTTAAATATGGTGACTGAAACATTAGGTGTAACTTCTACAGAGTTCATTTCAGAAAACAAATTTGCCACTTGATTCAAAAATACTTCTACGAGTAACGGACAAAAATTGGACAGATAAAGCTAAAACTAACAAATTGAAGTAGAAATTTGATTTATTGTGTGCTGTTTTACCCACATAAAACAGAACAGAAAGTATCTGTGTTCAGAGTGCAATGCCCTGTAGCCCAAAGACACTTAAAAAATATTCTGTTCAGAATTGGGTCGGACCACTTTTTAGGCTCCCAGATTGCCCATTTAACTGATGGCTTTGCAAAATTGTATATCTAATGATGGGTTTATCATCTCCAAGGAACTTTACAGGAAAATGTGCTGCCTTGAGCAAGTGGATCTCAGGCTGGTTCTGCTCAGGATTTCAGGACATTGATGCAACCTCGCCTATGGCTACCACTGACAATGTAAGGGAAATTTAATTTACACTTCTGCCAAGTGAGGAAGAGCAGGAATCCCAGCTCCACAATACTTCCAACAATGCTGTCATGATTAGCAACCTCTTCCCACTGTTCATTATCCTCACACCTTCCTAGGATATACCTGAAAGTTATCGCCAGTGAGGAAGGCAGTGCAACATTGAATATGTTCGTCAGGTATCAATCCATAGAGGCAGTAGAATTACTGCCCAAAGATTTGGTTTTACACAATGGCTTAAAGAAAAGAAGTAAAGGAGACAATCGGGGAGGTTTAGGGAAGGAATTTCAGAGCTTAGCACCAATAGAGATAGCTGAAGACATAGCTACCAATGATGGAATGATTAAAACTGGAGTTGATAACAAGGCCAAAATTAGATAGCATAGAAATCTTGGAAAGTTGGGAGCTAGAGGTTGTAGGGGGGAATTGGGGGTAAAGAAAAGTTCAAAACAAGAATACAAGTTTTAAAATCGATGTGTTGCTAGACCCATAGCCATTAAATCTCAGTAAGTGCAAGCGTGATGAGTGAATCAGACTTGGACATGGGCACCAGTGTTTCAATGACTTCAGAGTTAGTGTTCCCTTGTTCTAATCTCCCCCACAAGGGGAAACATCAAATCAGATCTATTCTATCAAGTCTCCTCAGAACCTATGTTTCAATAAAAGCATTTCTCATTCTTTAAACTCCAGCCTATCTCTGTCTCGCAGAGTTCTACGATCTCTTTCCACTTAAATAATACGCTGTTTTCCTATTCTTCCTGCCACATTGAATAAGTTCACTTTTTCCCATATTAAACTCCTTCTGCCAATTTTTACCAATTTACATAATCCAGCTATAAGCCTTTGCAGACTCCTATGTTCTCTTCACAATCTACTCTTCCCAATATCTTTTTGGCATCAGGAAATTTAACAATCATTACAACCCATCATCCAAGTCATTGATATAGATTGAAATAGTTGAGGTCCGAGTGCTGATCCCTGTGCATTCCGTTAGTCACAGCTTGCCAAAACTAATATGATCCATTTATCTCTATTCTCCATTTCCTATCAGCTAACCAACCCTCTATCTTTGCTAATATGTTACCCTCTGTTGTACCTGTTAATTCTCAGATACTTTTGACCAGTTTGCTTACTCTAAGGTTTTACCCTGGTATCCTTATTTGCAAGATGGACAAAGGACAAATACAAGTAAAGGTTCAACAAGTTTATTAACAATATCACTATTAACCCTTAAATTACACACATAAAACAAGAGGATACCCCGGATTCAAGTATATTACCCGCAAAGATGGTTTGGTTAAAACTGCAGGCTCGATTCTCTGAGTCCCTCAGGTCCATTGTAACAAAGGTGAGTCTCAATGGCAGCTTCTTCCTTCTTTCCTTCTCTGATCAGTCTTCCGAATGATCAAGGATCGCCTCCTTCATAGAACATAGAACATAGAACATAGAACATTACAGCACAGAACAGGCCCTTCGGCCTTCGATGTTGTGCCGACCAAAATAAAAAGCAATGCCCCTCCAAACTAAACCATTCCCTTCTCTTCCATATACTTATCAATTAACCTCTTAAACGCCACCAAACTTGGCGCATCTACAACAGCTGCAGGCAGGGCATTCCACTCCCTAATCACTCTTTGAGTAAAGAACCTACCTCTGATATCCGTCCTATAACTCATACCCCTTAATTTAAAGCCGTGTCCCCTCGTGCTAGCAAGTCCCTTCATCAAGTCCTCGCTGCTGGGTCTGAAAATGTGTCCCTTTATTCCCTGTCTGTTTGCCTTTCCAGAAACTTCTCTGGCTTCTGGCCATTCAGGTCTCAGCGGTGGTTCCAATACCCAGTGGATTTCTTGATGTTTGTCTGACAGAGCACCAGGATCCTCCTCTTGGTGTCCATCTCCATGCTGTAGCATACATGTAATCTGTTATCAGATAAGCCAACTGAAGGAACTCGCGGTGACAGAAAATCTGGCCCGATTTGGGCTTCTAAGCATAGGCCGATGCCTTTCTATGGGGTGCAATGATCTCCTGCTAAGTATCAGTAGGATGCAATGACCTATGATGGGTTATTGATGAATCAAGCCCAGAAATGTTTGTGTACTGTACAATTGGCCTGCCCGAGGTTTGACTGTGTTTGATTTTTAATATGCCCAATTCTTTAATTTAGGACATCCAATTTTATCAGCCTTAAAACTAGGCCTTGTTTATATTACACCTCTATGCCATAGAATAGATAGAAGCTGCAGATAGAATCCCTATAGTGCAGAAGGAGGCCATCCGGCCCATTGAGTCTGCACTGAATCTCTAAAAGAGCATCACACCGAGGCCCTCCTATCTGCCTTATCTCTGTAACCCTGCACACAGCTAATCTATCTAACTTTCACATCTTTGGACTGTGGGAGGAAACCAGAGCACCCAGAGAAAACTCATGCAGACACAGAAAGAATGTGCAAACTCCACACAGACCCAAGGCCAGAATTAAACCTGGATCACTAGCACTACGAGGCAGCAGTGCTAACCATTGTGCCACCATTTCACCTGGAGTTCTTATTTTGTATAGTAAGCTTTGATGTGGTACTATTTGGAAATTCAATTACATTACACTGACAGGTTCATTTTTATCCATATTACTTGTTATTTCCTCAAAGAAGCCTAATAAATTAATCAAACATGATTTCCCTTTCAAAAACCAAGTTGACATTGCCTGATTGCATTAAGATTTTATAAGTGCCTTGTTATAACTTTCTTAATAGTAGATTCAAGCATTTTCCCTTATCGCCCTGTAACTTCCTTTGTTTCCTTCCTTTCTTGAATAGGAGAGTTACATTCATTATTTTCCAATCTGATGGTTCAAGGGAATTCTGGAAAACTCTAACTAATTAATCTACTATCTCAGCAACCATTTATTTTAAGACCCTAGGACACAGATCAACAGATCATGGAGGCTTGTCATAAGACCATAAGACAGAAGAGCAGAATTCGACCCATTGAGTTTGGTCCACCATTCAATCATGGCTGATATTTTTCTCATCTCCATTCCCCTGCCTTCTCTCCATAATCCCTGATCTTCTTATTAATCTATCTATCTCAGCCTTTAGTTCCAATAGTTTTTCCAGTATCCTTTCCCTGATGACTTACACTTAAATTGTAACTGCCAAGTCAGTATCCTGCCAAAGTAAATAACATTTATTTAGGCATTTACATTAAACAATTTGACAGATAACTGCTCTAGCCAGATATTTTGTGTTAAACTAGGTATTTTAATGAGCATTTAAAGTTCTAAGTCAGAGTTTAACTGTTAGTTTAAATTGCAGTTTGAGACACTATTACCAGAAATATCCTTTCTGCACCTAATTCCCATATTAGTCCATGTTGCTCATCATACTCAATCTTCTCCAATTCCATTCTGTCTTCCCATCCTACTTGAACACCACTTGAATGCAGCACTGAGGATAGTATGTACCCTGGTCATGGTTTTAATGTTCATCAGCAAGATTATCTCAACAGCATTGACTGAGCAAGCTGAGTCTTGAAGGACATATCTGCCAGATGATACAGATAAATGAAGGGTGTCATATCAGGAGCAACTGAGGAGCCTGGGTCAGTATTCAGTGGAGTTTAGAAGGATGAGAGACCTCGACAGAATGGACATGGATGAGATGTTTCTACTAGTGAGGGAGACTCGAACTCGAGGGCACAACCTTAGAGTGAAGGAATGTTCCTTTAAAACTGTGAAGAAGAGGAATTTTTTCAGCCAGAAGGTGGTGAATCTGTAGAATTCTTTGCTACAGAAGGCTGTGGAGGCCAGGATATTGAGAGTCTTTAAGACTGAGAACCAAAGTTTCTCATCAATAAGGGATCAAAGATTACGTGGGAGAAGGCAGGAGAATGGGGATGAGAATCATATCAACCATGATTGAATGGCAGGACAGACTTGATGGACTGAATGGCCTAAGTCTGCTCCTGTATCTAATGGTTTTATGGTCTTATGGTGAGGGAGGCAAAAACCCTATTTGACATTATCCTCACCAACCTACCTATCGCATGTGTTTTGATCCCATGATGGTATTAGTTAGAATGATTATTACACTGCAATTCTTGTGGAGAACAAATCCCAACTTCACAAAGAGTGTGGGTTAGGTTGATTGGCCATGCTAAAAATTGCCCCTTAGTGTTCTGAGATGCATAGATTAGAGAGATTAGCAAATAAATATGTAGAGATGTGGGGAATGGGCCTGGGTGGGATTGTGGTCGGTGCACATTCAATGGGCCAAATGGCCTCCTTCTGCACTGTATGATTTCTATGTTTTTCAATATTCGATGTTTACACTAGAAAATGCTCCACCTTGTTATGTGGTACTAGCATCAAGCTAAATGGGAGACACTAGTCCATCAACAGCAGAGCATCATCGCAATCTGACCTTGAAGCTGACCGTGCAAGGAGCAGCACACAGTGAACCTTAAAAGAAGGTGCCAGTCTGATGAGCTATAACATAGGTCCACACACATGCTAAACAGTGGACATACGATGTCATAGACAAATCCACAATTAATGGATAAGATCAAAGCTCTGCTGCCCTCCCATAGCCAGTCATAAATGGTGGAGTGAAATCAAACAATTAAACAATGCCTCGTGGAAATAGAGAATCTAAAAACATTCCAATCCCCAATGGTGGGGAGCCCAGTACATGAATGCACTAGATACAAACAGGGATTTGGGTCCTGACAACATTTTGACCACAGTGCTTAGATCCAGCCACATCCATAACCTATCTCTACCAGGACACAGGCATCGACATGACAACATGGAAAATCTCCCAAGTATGACTCGACAAAGCAGAGCAAATTCCATCAGGCCAATTCCTACCCCTTCAGCACATTCTCAATCGTTAACAGGTGCCATATGAATCCTTCACTCTTCACTATTTCTGCTCTCGAGAAATAACTGGAGAAATGAATAACATTTATTTATTTCAAATATTACATCAGGTAAATTCTTGGTCATAGCTATATTGTCTTCATGGTGGCAGTGATTAGCACTTCTGCTTCACAGCGCTAGGGACTCGAGTTCAATTCCTGGCTAGGGTCACTGCCTATGTAGAGTCTGCATGTTCTCTCCATAACTGCCTGGGCTTCATCCAGTGCTCTGGTTTCCTCCGGTGCTCCGGTTTCCTCCCAAAGTCTAAAAATCATGCTGATTAGGCACATTGGCCATGCTAAATTCTCCCTCAATGGACCCAAACCAAAGTGTGATGACTAGGGGACTTTCACAGTAACTTCATTGCAGTGTTAATTCAAGCCTACTTGTGACACTAATAAATAAACTTAAACTTTAATCTGTGGTCCTTTGAAATGAGCAATAATGTGCAAAACACAGGGATATTTTGTGTTATTAATTTGATTCTGTTCTTGGATTCTTGTACATACAGAATTCTTGTATTAAGGCTGAGTCAGTTTCTATAAATGTATATGTGGTATAAGAGCCTGATATATACAGGGTTAACGTGGGACTGAATATACACAGCAATGTAAAAGAGCACATGACTCAGACTGATGGATCAGTATGGTGTTGAGCAAAGACTGGTAAAGAACTAAACTTCGAGATAGCTTCTAGCCTGTCTCCATTACTATACATGTGTAAATATTTCTACTAGTTAATAAAGACTTGCAATTAAACTACTGAAGAATACAATGACTTGTTTTAGAGTCATCAACTAACACCCTCCCAACAATTTTCAAGATAAACAAGCCAATAAGGATGAAGAAAGATATATTACAACTTCAGAGGTCACTTATTCTACTTGAGTGAGCTCAGCTGTACCAACAAAACACTTTCACAAGCAAGGGGAAACAGTGACATAGTTACATTGTCACTGAATGAGTAACCCAGAGATGCTGATCCCACCACAGCAGGTGAAATTTAAATCCAATAAAAATCTGGAATTAAAATTCTAATGATGACAATGGAACTATTGTCGATTGTTGTAAAAACCCATTTGGTTCACTTATGTCCTTTAGGGAAGGAAATCTGGTCTGGTCTATAAGTTAGCAGTGGTTGGCTTTTAAATACCCTCTGAAATGGCCAAGAAATCCAATTAAATGTTGGCCCAACCAGCAACACCAATGTCCCATAAACGATTTTTTAAATAAAGTCTTACTTGCATAAAGGAAATCACTTATATGCTTATTACATTGTCAGGGTGACAATGATGCTCTTTACTTGACTTATAATTCTGTTGTTTATTTTGTTGAATCCTCATTGATCCTGGCCAGTTTTTTAGTCAGTGATTGGCATGAACGGTAGGTTTGTGAATGTGATGGATGGTCCTGTATCTGTAGGGAGGAGGCGCATATCTTCTCTGCCTTTGTAATAGAATTGCTCACTGGGATCATCAGCCAAGTCTTGGGTAGCATCCCAAGCGCCAATCATTAAAGTTGTCTGGTGGACAGAACAGCTGTGGAACCTTAAACTGTTTAAGAATTAACAAGTCATGGTACATCCCTGGATACTTGCTTTACATCTGCATTATCCTCTTGTGATAGTCAAAGACCTGTTATACACTAAAGGACTGGAATCCCTCCCATTTGCCTGTCTATTTTGAAGATGCCTTCATTGTCACATGAGTGCAATCTCTAACCAGGCCTGTGGAAATACCATGAGGAAAGCAAAGCCAGCTGCTTTCTGAATTTGAGTGTTTTTATTGGTCTCAGAGTTGATTGGTCTCAAAACAGACTATTAGTAACCCAGCTGATGGAATTGTGGGTTGCAAATTGGATGCAACACCTCACATCCACAGTTGAGCCTGAGGACTGTGGTCACATTGACAGCTAGGGGCAATGGATGGCTGCCTACTCCACTTGGGAGGAGTTTTGTTTCCAAGGAACTGCAGACCACAGTGACCATCTGATCCAAGGGCATGAGCCTATTGCTCAAGGTTGAGGGAGCTGACCATTATGAGGTGAAGATGTGCTGGGGTTTTACCTCTTTCAAGCTGCATAACTGTACCATCCTTTCTAATCTTTGCAGCTGGTGGGACGATGGAAAAGGCAACTGCAGCTGCTGCAGACTTCCTGCCCCTGTCACTGCAGCTGGTGAGCTGCAAAACACTGCTGCTTCTTCGAGGTCCAGCCAACTTCAGATTAGGTAAATCTCATCACATGGAAGTCTTAGGGGGATAGGATCCTCAGAGATTCAAGTTGCACAAAATTACTGTCCCCCACAAAATCAATTAGTTTAAGATGAAGGACCTGCCTTTGCACAAGCCTTTCACTACAACTGACCATGGGTTTCACCCTTTATATGAACACAGAGACAAGGAGCAGGAGTAGGCTATTGAGCCCCTCAAGCCTGCTTTATCATTTAATAAGATCATGACTGATCTGATGGTAACTTCAAATCTGTTTCCTGTCTATCCCTGATAACCTATCATTCCCATGCTTACCAAGAAAATATCCACTTCTGCCTTAAAAATATTCAAAATTCTGCTTCCACTATAATTTCCATCATGGCAAATTGCAGTTCCCTTTGCCTAAACTGCCACCATTTAGATAATAATCTTCCATTCTGATTTTGACATCAAAGTGACAACCTCACATTTAGCCACATTATATTGCATTTGCCAAGTATTTGCCCATCCAGCCAGCCTGTTCAAGTCATCTTGCAGCCGCTTAGCATCCTTCTGACAGCACACACTATCACCCAGCTTAGTGTCGCTGCAAACTTGGAGATATTGCATTCAATTCCTTTGTCCAAATCATTAATGTATATTGTGAATAGCTGGGGTCCCAGCACTGAACCCTGCGGTAGCCCAGCAGTTACTGCCTGCTGCTCTGAACAGGACCCATTTATTCCCCTTTCTGCTTCACGTCTGTTTTCCATCACATCAATAGCCAGCATAATTAAGAACCCCATGCACCCTGGACATTCTCCCTTCCATCTTCTTCCATTAGGAAAAAAGTGAGGAAAAGATATTAGTTTACGTACCAACCAACTCAAGAACAGCTTTCTTCTCTGCAAAAGACTTTTGAATGGACTTACATTAAGTTAATCTTTCTCTACACCCTGGCTATGACTGTAACACTACCTCCTGCACTCTCTCATTTTCTTCTCTATGAACAGTATGTTTTGTCTCTATAGCACGCAAAAAACAATACTTTTCACTGCACGTTAATACATGTGACAATAATGAATCAAATCAAATCAAAATCAAATCAAATCAAAATACGTTATCCCCAATACCATGAGCTTTAATTTTGCTCACTAATTTCTTGCGTGGAACCTTGTCAAAAACCTTTTCAAAATCCAGATACACAATATCCACTCATTCACAGTTGTTTACATTTACTGGTCACAACCTTTAAAAATTCCAAAAGAATTATCAAGCACAATTTCCCTTTAGTGAATCCGCGCTGACTTGAATCGATCACGTCACCATTTTTCAAATGCTCAGTTATTTCATCCTTAATAATTGACTCCAGCATTTTCCCCACCACTAATGTCAGTCTAACTGCCTATAATTCCTCATTTTATCTCTACCTCCTTTTTTAAGAAGTGGGGTTACATTAGCTACCCTCCAATCCACTGGAGCTCTTCCAGAGTCTGTAGAACGCTGGAAAATGATCACCAAGGTGGCCATTATTTCTAGGACCACTTTCTTGAGTACTCTGAGATGTAGAGCCTCAAGGCCTAGGGACTTATTGGGTTTTAATCCCTGCAGTTTCCATAATGCAATTTTCTAAATAATCAGGATTTTCTTCAGTTCCTCCTTCATGCTAAACCCTCTGTTCCCTATTATTTCTGGAAGGTTATTTGTGTCCCCTGTAGTGAAAACAATCCAAAGTATTTGTTCAGCTGGCCTGCCATCTCCTTTTTGCTCATTGTGAATTCACCTGATTGGCACACAAGGGACCTACATTGCCTTCACCAGTCTTTTTCTCTTACATATCTATAGAAACTTTTGCAATCAATTTTTATGGTCTCTGTAAGTTTACTGTCGTACTCTATTTTCTCCTTCTGAATTAAACCCTCTGTTCTCCTCTTCTGAATTTTAAATTTCTGCTGGTTCTCTTTAAATAAGTACTATTGCCTAGCCACTTATTTAACCTCTAAATACCCTTTGCCAGCTTAGCGAATGCATGTCTCATACCATCAAAGTTAGCCTTCCTTAAATTCAGGATTCTAATCTCAAATTTAACTGTGTCACTCTCCTCCTTAATAAAGAATTCTGCCATATTTTGGTCACTCTTCCCCAGAGGATCTCGCACCATAAGGTTACTGTTAGGATTCCTGGGGACCGCATACACTTATGTCTTTATACTGCTCATATCTGGTTAATTTCATTCTCCAGTTTCACTTCCTGCTCCTTCGACTTGATGAGTTGCAGACATAGCATATGATTTGTGTGCTCTTTAGAAAGAGGGTTCCACATCTTAAACGGCACTTAAAGTACCATAATTATCTTCCCATCAGACTGACAGGGATTCCTGTCTGGACTCCCAAGCTACTGCATGTTGTATGGCAAGAGGGCAGGATCATGTCAAGATTCCTACTAAAGTCCCTTTCCTGGACTTCTTCAACTTATGTTCAATGGACTGGGTAAACTCTGCCTATTATCTCTCCTTGTCTCTCCACAGATGATGCCTGACTTTGTGAGTATTTCTGAGTATTCAGTTCTTATTTTGATGTGTTTGATTCACTGTTGGAAATGCTCTAAGTATCCACCAGAGGGCCACAAAGGCAAAGCAATCTACTCTTCCGAACCTTAGTGGCGAGGGAAGAAATTAGTACAGATATCAAAATAAATAACCCCAGGAAGCAAACATTATTTAACCCGCTTTTAATTATTGATCATGTAAATAAATTAGACACATTTGCATTCATGCTGAAATAATTCATATGATCTGTTACTGGTAACAGAATTTGAGTTTCACAATGTGGAACATTTGCTAATAAAGAGTTGATTATTGCTGCGAGCTATCTTGTATGTGAAAGGATGTTTTCTGCATTCTGTAACTGACAATTATTCATTTTCAAATCTTTACAGCTTTTGCCATGTTTTTGAATCTCAGTTGGATTTTGCTTCCTACGTTTTCAATTTGTAACCATTCTGTTTTCTTCTACATTACCCAGTGATTGTATTTAAAATCAATAAAGTACCAAAAGTATTTTCAGTAGTATTGCTTAGTAAACCTAATATTGAATTTCATTCAATATAGTTACTCTGAAGCTCATTGCAAACAAAGAAGCACTAATGTTGCCAGTTTTCACTGTAGTTCTGGCACTGTGTGTCATTAACACAATCTTTTGCTAAGGTCGCATGAGGTCTGGCAGTCGGGAGGTTGGCATGATATGTAGGAGGTCAGGCACATGGAAGGGAGCAGGCAGTCCTCTGGAGATGAGAGTCAGGCAGTTATGGGGTAGGCAGTCATCTGGGGATCAGACAATCAGGGGGGCAGGCAAGTTGTGCAATGACAGGGGTTCAAGGTGATGGGGAGAGTCCTCTGGGGCGAGGTTGGAGGTCTGTTACAATGATTACTCAGCAGCTAGAAGTGGTTTAATGTTTCTAACTTTTTGCGTTAACTATTGATGTAACCTAGTGAGAACTTTCCAAAGTTTGTGACTTAGATCATAAATTCGGATGGTTCCCTGGGGAAGTTTGTGCTTTGCACAGAATTGTTGTGCATGCTGCTCTGAAGCTTCGAAGTGACAGTGCAGCCACTTTGCGGGACAATTGGTATAAGTAGAGAAGGTGCTGCACTGTTGACTGTTACTCAGAAACACAGCCTAATACACAATATATAGAGAATGCAGGCAGTGTAAGCATTACCAGCTCCACACACCAAATCGCCAGGCAAATACCATATATAATTGATAGCTGCATGGGTTAGTTCACTGGAATCTTTGGAATCTGTCATAGGCCTATCCCCAAAAATGAATGTAATATTTTTTCTGTTATTTTACTTTGGCAATTGAAAGTCTGTATCTACCACATCATTGATAATTTACACATGCAAAAAAGATTGTATTTCATTTTCAAAAATTGTTCTGTTTTGTCATTTCTTGTCTTCACCACCTCCCCTCTGGGGAACAATATACCAATCTCCATCTAGGGGAACGGTACACCAATCTTCTTCCTGGGGAACAGCACACCCATCTCTCTCCTGGGGAACAGTACACCAGTCTTCCTCCTGGGGAATGGTACACCAATCTCCCTCCTGGGGAACTGTACACCAATCTCCCTCCTATGGAATGGTACATCATTCGTCCCCCCAGGGAATGGGTACACTCCATTTTGGGACCTCACCCTCAGTGAAATGGCTTGATAGAGCATGATAAGAATAAACATGAAGTAAGGATGTGTTTATGTAGTTATTTAAACCCTGGCACAGCAAATGCACTTTGCAATATTAATGATGATATCTTCAACATGTGTTTATAAAACATCCCAATGCACTTCAGAGGAGCATTATGAAACAAATCACAGAATCAAAACACAGAAGGATATAGAGTGGCTGCATAGAAGAATGGATGGGATGTGGGCAAGCCACCCAACTTCACAAAGGCAGCTTCCCTCTGACAGCCCAGTGGAGTCAGTCAGTGATGCACAGAAGAGGTGGTGGACCAGCCCAGCGCTCCAGTGACACAGCTGGCAGGATTTCCTTTCCAATCAACACATCTACCCTCACCAATTCTAATATTTATTCCATTGAGATGATCTATCCAAAGGCGCCTCCATTTTCAGGCATCCTCAAAATCACTGACCTTCCTCAGGAGTGCCCAACCAACTCTGGTGCGGATGATGCATCAGCTTAAAGTTTATTTATTCATGTCATAATTAGGCTTATACTAATGCTGAAATGAAGTTACTGTGAAAATTCCTAGTGGCCACACTATAGTGCCTGTCCAGGTACACTGAGGAAGAATTTAGCATGGCCAATGCACCTAACCAGCACATCTTTTAGAGAAAGCACTGCGAAGAAACCCACAAAACCATGAAGAAAATGTGCAGACTCTGCACAGATAGTAGCCTAAGCTGGGAATCGAACCCTGGCACTGTGAGGCAACAGTGCCATCATTCTGCCCCTGAAGATCTAATCAGATCAGACCTGCTGACCT
This sequence comes from Sphyrna mokarran, assembly GCA_024679065.1. Lineage (NCBI taxonomy): Eukaryota > Metazoa > Chordata > Chondrichthyes > Carcharhiniformes > Carcharhinidae > Sphyrna > Sphyrna mokarran. Next base: position 75,496,479 of record JAGIQG010000007.1, on the reverse strand, counting down.
CTGATTAGGCCAGCCATATGTAGAGCCAGCCTGTCATCCTTAATTGGACAGAGAGAACCCAGAGCTGACCAATTCAGATCTGCCTCCAGTAGACCCACTGCCAGCAGCTGTGGGATCAGGACCTCAATTTAGGCCTGAATTTGTTGCCCTGAAGCCTCCAATAAAATCTGCTCTGTGAGGTCAGATGACTGTAACTTTGTTGCGCACAAACGAGAACACAATACAGCATAAAGCATTGCAAGGTGTTTTGTCGATCCATATGGAAAATGTAACAGTTATAGTTCACCATATTTTGCTCTTTGGAATTTCGTTATTTTGTCTTATTTTCATCCTGTGGCCAAGGCTGGGGACACAGTGTTTATGAAACTAACACAAGGTTTAGATTAGTTGCCTATCCTGAGTATACAAGTGCTAGCTTCACTGAAGGCCTTGTTTGCTAATAAATATTTTCCATTACCTGACAGAGATGTTTGTCATAACTTAATTTCCACAACTGTCGTAACTTAATTCAGCCATACCAGCATCTGCAATTTCTAACTGCTTTTAACTATAATTTCACAAGTTCCAGCAAGCTCACAGTACTTTATTTGAAGTAAGCATCCTTAATCTTATAGAACAAAGCGAATTAAGTATTTGGCCATAGCTGGAATTGCAATTTAATTTCTACACAAAGATGCCTTGGAGAATTGTGAGCCTGGAGGAGATTACAAAGAGAGGCCGTGGAGGAATTTGAAAACACAAGAATTTAAAAATCAAAACTTTGATTGGAACCAACGTGAATCAGAGAGCACAGAGGCAATGGATGAATGGAACTTGGTTTAAATTAAGACATGGTAAGCAAATTTTGGATGACTTCAAATTTATGGTGGCACATGGAAGGCAGTGCCAGCGTTAAGATGTGAGAAATCAGCCAAGAATGTACGATTGTGTTGGATTAGTTAAGTCTAGAGGTAACAATGGCATGAAAAAGGCCTTCAGCAGCAGAGAAGCTGAGTCGGAGGATGAGAAATTGGAGGTTATCTTTGCATTGCATTTCAATAATGAGAGTTTTAACAGATGAGAGCAGGAGCAGATTGTGTTTCCTGTTGCCCAGTGAAATATAGCAATGGCTGGATAAACCAGATGTTCACTAAATCCTTTCAAGCCTGTGTCCCACGGACTAACTGGAGACGAAATGAGGGTAGTAGTGAGGAAGGATCTGGATGAGGGAGTGAAAATAATGTTTTTATTGTGGACTAGGACTTCGGTGAGAATGTGATTGCAAAATTGCTATGGAAAATGGAAAACCAGAGACTAGATACTTGGGATTTCGAAAGTCCAGTTTTAATTGAATGTGCGATAGTTTTTTTCCAGGGAAGTATATAGAAGGAGAAAGGACTGTAGCATGAAGAGGGTTGAGGATGAAGGATGAAATGATCAGAGGTATCCTTTTCTGTAACTGACATGATGTGATTAGCATGACCAAAGGAGATAATAAAGTCATAGGTGTAGCCATGAATATGGGTTAGGGAGTTTGAATGGAGAAGGAGATTTAAGGAGAAAACAAAGGCAGTAAACACAGAGAAATTGGAGTTCAAATGGAAGTTGAAAGCTCTGAGAATGAGAAATCATTCAATGAAGATGCTAAGGAAGGAAAGCAATGAAAATATCTCAACGAGAAAATGTTTATCATATTTGGGTCAACAATAGAAAACAGAAGGATTTTCAATGAAAGGTGTGAAGGATGGAATAAGATGAGATGCTCAGAGGAGAATATGCCAGGAGAATGGGATCAGAGCAAAGCGTGGTCTTGTAATAAGCACCATACCATCACCATGATCATCCTGATGGAACAGGGAATGGAAGGCATAGTTCGATGCAGAGACTTCATACTCAATTTTCTGTTAAGACCCTGATGTTGTGCAGTCATCCACAGTAATTTCATGGATGGAATGGGTCTTGTTCACAAGTGAACAGTCATTTCAGGGGGGTTCTGCATAAAAAGGCGGTGAGAGCTGATCTACGGTCCCAGTTTACTGGTCCGTAATGGTTGGAAGGAATTGAACATGGTATTACATTACAAGATGTTACAAAATCTAGATTGACAGTTTGATGCATTACAGAAAGAAGACTGTGCAATCAGATATGCTCCTCTTTTAGATGAGACGTTAAGCTGGCTGGTCTCTAAGGTGGACTGCAAAAAAATCCCATTTTCAAAGAAGAGCAGGAGATTTTTCTCCTGGCCAATATTTACTTCTCAATCAATATTACAAAACACAGAATATCTGATCATTTCTCTATGCTGACTGTGAGATTTCACTGTGCAAATATTGGCTGCCATTTTCCCACTTTACAACGGTGACTACACTTCAGAAGTATTTCATTGGCTGCAAATGACTTTGGGACGTCTTGGGATCATGAAAATAAAAATGCCTCATCAACATTCCTTTATTTTGCCTGAGGAGAGCAGCTCAGCTCAAGCTGGCAGAACAACGTTTCTTACCTTAATGGGCTTATTTCTGTTTTTCACACTAATCATCACATGGGCTCTATTTGTAATTTAAGAACGACCAGCATCAAATGTTGAGCCGTAGGCCCTTAGCCACTCGGAACAGGATTGATGTTGCTGAAATATATTTTACAAAAGACATTTACACCCAGCAGAGGAGACATTTAATCCAATAATTTAGCCTGAGTTTGAACCAAGGCTCTGAATTTGAGTTTTGCTGCCTGTTGGTCATGATTTGTGATTCTTTTGAGAGAATTGGCTTCATCTGCTGGTTCCAGCAGACTTAGTTGAGATTGACACTGCCCAGATGCCTGCCACATTCAACTTTCATTTACAGGGTACTCATTGTTTCAATGCTCTGAAGCAATTTGAACCTGGAATGTCCTGCTTTTAAGTTTGTTATGTGTGTTTTTTTTTGCCGATCATAGAATCCCTACAGTGCAAATGGAGACCATTTGGCCCATCGAGTCTGCACTGACAACAATCCCACCCAGGCCCTATGTATTTACCCTGCTATTCTCCTGACACTAAGAGACAATGTAATATGTCCAATCAATCTAACCAGCATGTCTTTGGGCTGTGGGTAGAAACCCGAACATCTGGAGGAAATCCACGCTGACATAGGGAGAACGTACAAGCTCCACACCCGAGGCTGGAATTGAACCCGACTCCCTGGGCACTGTGAGGTAGCAGTGCTAACCACTGTGCCAACATGCCACCCTATGTACAGGCATGTGACAGAAATCTGTACATGTCTGTATTGCTGAACTGGCTCAATGCCAGGAGTGGTAAGGTTATTAGTCAGAGAAGGACAAAAGTAGGGGATTATAATACTAAGAAGAAGGTCAGAGCTGAGTAAGGGTAAAAGTTAAGAGAGAAAAGATCAAAGTATTTCCTCAACTTCTAGCTGGATGGAGTGCTCAACGATATAGAACAATAGCAAATACATTTATCTCCATTGCTCTTCCACCACTCTTCTGATACCAGTCATGTGGGAGAGCAGCAGAGACCTGCAAATTAGGCTGGAACCTATTGGCTGCAATCTCCAGACCCCCCAAAAACTACTGCATCAAAGGCGAAGTATCATCAGCTTCTCTTGCAGTCTGCTGGAAACTGCTGCTAAATGTATAACCTCTGTTGGCTGGAGATTGCGCAAAGTTCCTGGCCTAAACTCCTGAAGAAGTAACCGGTACATTAGTAAGTGACCACCCCCCCCCACCCCACACCCGCTGCCCGCCCACCCCCCCCACCACCACCACCACCCACTTTGCAAAGAAAGTTAAAATGTCTCAAAATCAATATTGTTGATGAGGTGGAGATGCCAACATTGGACTGGGGTAAGCAGAAGACCCACAACAACAGGTTAAAGTCCAATAGGTTTATTTGGAATCACAAGCTTTCAGAGCACTGATCTTCTTCAGATGATCTTCAATTTTATCTCACTTGAAAAGAAAGCACATGGGGAGTCAAGAGCGAGAGAGCAGTTTGGGTGACTGCAGAGGTTAACTGAACCAGGGAGTAACAATGGAATTCAATTCATACCTTAAAATCGCATATTTTGTATGGAATTTTCCTGCCCTGAATCATAGCAGCCGAAACTTGGACCATGCAAAGGTATACTGACTTTGAGTGGGATTTTCCGGCCATGGAGCAAGCAAGGCAGGAAAATCCCACCTGTCTTTGTATTCATATTTGATACTTTGATATTATATTCTTGTTTACATTTGAAGATCAAACTGAGGACAATTTGGGAAATAGGTTGGTTGGAATTCAAAGAACAAAGATCAAAGAAAATTACAGCATAGGAACAGGCCCCTTGGCCCTCCAAGCTATCGACTGAACTAAAACTCCTTACTCTTCTGAGGACCATATCTATCTCTTCTCACTCTATTCATGTATCTTTCAAAACATCCCTTGAAAGTCACTACTGTACCTGCTTTCACTACCTCCCATGGCAATGAGTTCCAGGCATCTACTACTCTCTGTGTAAGTTGCAGTGCAGCATAAGGAGTAACAGAGGTAAAATGGAAGGGCCATACATCTGAACTCTGTCAGGAGAATGTATCACAGCAAGGGCAAATTTCCATAACAAATGTGGATGTATTAGATGGGAAATGCACACAAATGTATTTATATTTATTGATCTCCCATAGCAAATCATTTCAATCATAATTTTGATGAAAGTTACCAGCTGCAAGTTAGAATTAAAGTTAAAAAGTGCCTCAGTACATCTGAGTGAATGATAATGATGCTTCCTGGTATATGTGAAACACAATGTCAATGCTCTGACTACATCGTTCAAACTTAGCTCTCTGAGTCACAGATCTGGGTATAAATATTGGGCACAATCTTAAACTTTAAAGCTTATTCGTCAATGGATAAAGTAAGCTTGCATTAACACTGCAATGAACTTATTGTGAAAATTCCCTAGTCGCCACACCCCAGTGCCTATTCAGATAGACTGAGGGAGAATTTAGCTTGGCCAATGTACCTAACTGGCACATCTTTCGGAATGTGGGAAAAAACTGGAGCATCCAAAGGAAACCCATGCAGACATGGAGAAAACATGCAGACTCCGCATGGACAATGACCCACGCCAGGATCAAACCCAAATCTTTTCAGTCCTGCAGAAGTGGCTTTGTGGGAAAGTGGGGGTGGTGAGGGAGAGGAGGGTGGGTAGTTGCTGGATGAAATTTGGAATGTTGCGCATCAGCTTAGCTCCCTGACTCCAAGTCACTGTCCCAGGAATGAGTTGCCACAGGTATCAATTCTTACTTCATGGAGGCTGACAACCAATTAGCCCAGTTAATGTCCACTTTGGAGTTTTTTTTCAGAAGTTAATGTCTCCATTCACATCCCCGGCTGATACCAGGTCATTGAAGCCTCCTCTAAACTTCTTAATCACTAGCCTAGTTCACAAATGAACACAATTAGTCCTGTGAAAAGATTCTTCCTTTTCATTGACAGCCCAAACAGTTTTGGGCCTTTTTATTTTTACGTTTTTAGCAGACTACTGAGAACGCTTCATTTTGAAGCACACTTGTCCTTGCCTTTCAGCAGCATCCACCTTTCCCACGGGACAGCTGCGCTCTTTTATTATTGGACTAACCATCTCAAGAAGCCACCCACTGTCCTTAACTGGAATGTAGACTTGGTCTCTTCATTGGTCACCACCCATGACACAGTGTCAGAGAATACAGTGCAGAAGTGAACAAAGTCAGGGCATACAATTGGTCAAATATCTGGACATCTTAAAAATTGAGAATATTACTTTGTTTTTTGAGAGATGCTGATCACATCAAGCAAAATTCTTGACGAATACTTTGTGAGACACTAAATGCAATCATACAAAGTGTGGAATTTACAGAAATGTTGAATTATAGATCCCAGTTACTGAAAATTGCCTTACTGAACAATCACATGGATAGGCTGTCATCCATTCTCTCTGGTTCTTCTCTAGAAGTTATGCTTGAGGTAGTGAGGGACAGAAGAGAAGAATTGATTCCCACAGATAGGAGAAATGCCAATGTCCAAACTTAGCACTTCTGGATAGAGGGTGCTGAGATGGTGAACGCCAGCATCATGGTTTCTCACTGCCGGTTTCAGAGCAACAGAGCATAGGAATGGCAGGTGGCATAACACTTTTAGGTTTCAATCGCCATACTCCAACTATGCCAGCATTCTTCTTTATGGCATGACTCAGATCAATGCACCTTGCAACTCCACACATTCTCATTACAGGAAGAAACTGTGCACAACTCTAGAGAGAGGCAGAAAAGCAGAGGTGAACCCAGAGTGTTTGTCACATTGAGTGCTCTGGATGAACAGACTCCAGAAATCTGTAGGATAATGAAGTCCGTGCACATTGACAATAGAGAGATAAGGGCATCATGTATACCTGGTAACATTAGATAAGACACTGCCAGTTGGCCTGTAGCACTCATTCAGGTTGAATTGGTGTCAGCATTGACTGGCACCCATCATGTGGCTTTCGATCACTTTCCACATACCGGCACAAACTCGTGTTTTTAATTTTCCACGTGTTCTTTAAGGTTAGCAGAGGAGCTGAAGTGGAGGAGGCTGAGAAGTCCCCAGAGGCAGGCAAGCATGCTGAGGGAGCATTGTAATTCATGCACATCTTCCACCAGTGCAGATACACATACCTCACACTTGCATTAAAGATGGTTAGATTTTCATTTGGTAATGAGATCTGTAAGGCTGGTGTTGGAGACAGGGACAGAACTGGAGGATCTCCATCCAATGGTGTAAGATGCATCAGGCTCTTTTCAGTTGGATGTCGATGCTGAAGCAGAGGGGCGGGGAGGAGGCAATCATATAAACCAATTTGTGATAAGAAGTTGGGAATAGATGCGCTTCTGTCAGTGTTTATAGAGGCAGTGTGCACCCTTGGAGAGAGAATAAAGGCAACCATCTCGAGCAAGTGTGCTATTTATGCCAATGTCCACCTGCGTGGACAATCAGACAGGCAGATCAACAAGTGAATGCTGGTTCAGATCAATCATATACATATTCTTATTGCTACTTTAAACAAGATGGAAAAAAACTTCACCATGTTTGGTCATTAAATTGGTTCCACTGGTCAGTGCAATATCGAGGGCCAAAGGGCCTGTACTGTGCTGTAATGTTCTATGTTCTATTGGCTCACTGCTTCATTAGGCAGCTCACTGATTCTCACCAATGCTCATTGGGTTCTTTCAGATCCACTTAGCTCCTTATTACAGCCTTGGCCCAAACATTAACAAAGGAGTAGAATACAAGAGGAAAGACGATGGTGTCAATTCCTGACATCAAGGCAGCATTTGACCAAGTGTAGTGTAGCGTAAAGGAGCCTGTGGGAAATTGAAGCTAATGGAAAACAAGGGGAAGTTCTCCACTGGTTGGAATCATATCTAGCACAAAGGAAAGTGGCTCTGGCTGTTGTAGGTCAATCATGTCAGCTCCAGGGCATCACTGCTCAGAATAGTGTCCTAAGCTTAACTATCTTCAGCTGCTTCCCTCCAGTGTAAGGTTCAAAACATTACATAACGTTTAACACCATTTGCAACTTCTCAGATACAGAAACAATCCTTGTCCACCTGTAGCAAGACTTAGATAACATCTAGGCTTGGGCTGACAAGTGGAAAGTAACATTCTCACCACACAAGTGCCAGACAAAGACAATCTCTAACAAGAGAGGATCTAATCACCTCCCTTGACTTTCAACTGCATTCCCATCACTGAATTCCCTACCACCAATTTCCTGGGTACTACCATTGACCAGGAATTTAACTCAACTACGCTTATAAATGTTGGGTGAACCAGAATAGAGGTTTGGAATTATGAGGCAATAACTCACCTCCTAATTCCTGTACACCATCTGTACGGCACAAGTCAAGAGTGTGATAGAATACTCTTCACTTGCTTGGATCAGTATAGCTCCAACAACACTCAAAAAGCATAGCATTATCCAGGGCAAAGAAGCCCACTTGATTGGTACTCTCCCACCACCTGAAACATTCCCTCCCTCCACTACTAACACACAGTGGCAGCAATATGTTTCATCAACAAGATGCACTGCAGCAACTCATCAAAGCTTATCAATAGCACTTTCCAAACAGATGATCTCTACTACCTGGAAGGATAAGGGTAGCAGAGATATGGGAACACCACCTCCTGCAAATTCCCCTCCAAGCCACACACTATGGAACTATATTACCATTCCTTTACTTTTGCTGGGTTGAAATCCTGGAATTCCCTTCTAAATGGTGCTATAATTGTACCTTCACCAAATAGACTGCAGTGGTTCAAGAAGCAGTTCACAACAACCTTCTCAAGGGTGATTAGGGGTGAGCAAGGAATGCTGACCTTGTCAGCAACACTCACATTCTGAGAAAGAATTTTTTTAAATGCAGCCAAGCACAGGTGATCCATGAGAGGGAAGATAGAGAAAGAACTATTCTTAAAATACTTCTCACTTCTCATCCTTTGCCCTGTGCACCCCATTAGACAAAGGTACAGGAATCTTTGGCAAAGTCTGCAAAATCCAAATCCCATTGGACATCCACCACAGGCATCTCATCTGTCAGAGCTCGGGAGCAAGCAGCCTATCTCCAGCTCTGGAAATCACTGGGTAACAGCACATAGCAGTCAGAGGGAGCAGATGAGAAAGGCATAATTACTGCAGAAGAGGATTCACTGCCATGTGTATAACAATATTATTGGTGTCATTTTAATGTTTATTTCAATGAAATAAGCAATTTATTTGACCTCTTTATTTTTCTGGCTTCTAAAGTCGACTCTCTATCATAAAACTCCTACAGTGCAGAAGGATACTATTCAGCCCATCGAACCTGCGTGGACAAAATCCAAGCCAGGCCCTAATCCCTGCAACCACATGTTTTTATCCTGCTAATCCCCTAACACCAAGGGCAATTTAGCAAGCTTATCCACTTAATCTGCATATCAATTGTGTGACCAGGTCAAAATATGAGCAAAGGGTGTGAATGTAATGTTTGAATTCTTGACTGTGGGAATGATTGTGTCATCAGGAAAACAGGAGATGCAGGGAGCATACTGTTTACGGTCTAATGCAATCTGATTATGTGAAGCGTGCCATATTAGGCTGTCATGAGTTACTCTGGTAGCCAGGTGACAGCCTGCAGGCACTTGACCACATTAGACCTCTCCTTCTATTTCTCTTCTTCACCCTCCCTGAGATCTTCATTTCCAGTGGAAAATCTTCATTTTCCAGTAGCTCCTGTAATGTTGTAAAAGGCATAGCCAATCACTAGCATTCTGGAGATCTTTGCTGGACATACTGAAAGGCACATACAGTTCTGTTTAGGCACCTGATTCATATCTTGAGCTTTCTCAATGGTCACCTTTGCAGTCATGTTGTTCTTGCTGTTTCTTTCCTCTACATCATTGGCAGAACAGCTCATAGATGTTATCAGCCAGGTATTCTCAGCAGCTGTAAAAACATTAACAAGTCTGACAACACCAGGTCTAAATCCAACCGATTTATTTGATAGTAAGCTCACAAGCTTTCGACCCTCTGGTCTTCGTCAGGTGAATGAGGTGTTCTGGTCTCAAACAGAACACATAACAGCACAGACTGTTTACAGATTACTGATTAGAATGTGAATCTTTACACCTAACCTGCTATTCAAGTCTTAAAGTGGCTAACAATGTGAGTGGAAGGAGCACTGGGCACAGGTTAAAGAGATGTGTATTGTCTCCAGACAGCACAGTAAGTGAGGTTTTTTGCTAACCCGGGCAAGTCATGGGGGTTACAAATAGTGTGACATGAACCCATGATCCCTGTTAAGACCATCCCCGTATGTGCGGAACTTAGCTGGAACAACCTGGTATTGTCAGACTTCTCTACATCATAGCTGTAAAAATGCAGAAATCATGAGTTAAGCATGTAGGCAATAAACCTGTCTCCAAGCAGCAACCTTGCACTACCTTGGTGAAGGATGGTGACAATCTGAAACATCACAACTGCTATCAGGAAAGTGGACACTTAATATGTTAACGGTTATAATGTACCAGTTGAACATTAATGAAATTCTTCATGAAGTTAATGGGGTTATCCGTAAGAAGCTGCAGGGTGATATGAGTGCAGTCAATGTGGTTCCAGACTTGGGACAAGTCTGCAATCCATGTGAACCTCAAAATCTTCTTCTGACATTTTAAACTATCCACTAGGGAATGTGGGGAAAGTGTTTAGTTTTATCAACATAGCATCAAACACAGGTTTATTGCAAACATAGATGGGTGATATAACTGATTGCCCTATAACAGTCTCGAATGAGCTGAAGTGGATGATATTCAAGGCACATTGGCATTGATTGTAACAGATACTGCTGTTTTAGTTCGGGCTGTTAGCTGCAGAGGTTGTTGCATAAGACAACACAACTCTTTGATTTCATTTGATTTGACTTGATTTATTGTTGTCACATGCATTAGTATACAGTCAAAAGCATTGTTTCTTGCACATTATACAGACAGAGCATACCATAATAGAGAAGGAAAGGAGAGATGCAGAATGTGGTATTACAGTCATAGCTTAGGTACAGAGAAAGATCAACTTAATGTGAGGTAGGTCCATTCAAAAGTCCGATAACAGCAGGGAAGAAGCTGTCCTTGGATTGGTTGGTATGTGTCCTCAGACTTCCATATCTTTTTCCCTGATGGAAGAAGATGGAAAATGCTCAGGGTGTGTGGGATTCTTAATTATGCTGGCTGCTTTGTGGAGGCAGCAGGAAGTGTAGATAGTGTCAGTGGATGGCAGACTGGTTTGAGTGGATTGGGTTTCGTTCAAAATCCTTTGTAGTTTCTTGCCATCTTGGACAGAGGAGGAGTCATACCAAGCTGTGATACGACCAGAGAGAATGGTGAGAGTAATCGCTGACATGCCAAATTTCCTTAGTCTTCTAAGGAAGTAGAGGCATTGGTGGGCTTTCTTAACTATGTGTCGGCATGGGGCAATCCGGACAGGTTGTCAGTGATCTGGACACTTAAAATTGTGAAGCTTTTGACCATTTCCACTTCATCCCCATTGATGTAAACAGGGGCATGTTCTCCACTATGCTTCTTAAAGTCAACCTTTCTTTCATTTTGTTGACATTGAGAGAGGGATTATTGTCGCCGCACCAGTTCACCAGGGTTGTTCATCTCTTTCCTGTACTCTGTCTCATCATTGTTTGGGATCCAATCCACTACGGTAGTGTCATCAGCAAATTTGAAAATTGAATTGGAAGGGAATTTGGCCACATAATCATAGGTGTATAGGAGTATAGTAAAAGGCTGAGAACACAGCCTTGTGAAGCTTTGATTTTGAGGATGGTCGTGGAGGAGGTATTGTTGCCTATCCTTACTGATACTAGTCTGTGGTTAGGAAGCATAAAATCCAGTCATAGAAGGAGAAGTTGAGCTCCAGGCCATGGAGTTTGGAGATGAGTTTCATAGGAATAATGTTAAAGGTTGAGCTGTAGTCGATAAATAGGAGTTTGACGTAGATGTCTTTGTTATCTAGATGTTCTAGTATTGAGCGTAGGACAAGGGAGATGCCATCTGCTGTGGACCTGTTGCAGTGGTAGGTGAATTGTAGTGGATCCAGGCAATTTGAGAGGCTGGAATAGATTCATGATATCACTAACCTTTTGAAGCACCTCATAATGATGGATGTCAGAGCCACCAAATAATAGTCATGGGGCATGCTACTTGGCTTTTCTTTGGTACTGGGATGATAGTTATTTTCTTGAGGCAGATAGGGGCCTCAGGTCATTGTAAAGAGAGGTTGAAGATGTCTGCAAATACCCCTGCCAACTGATCCACACAGGATCTGAGTGCTCATCCGGGCCAGTCGCTCTACAAGGGTTGACCATTGAGAAAGCTGCTCTGACATCTGCAATGGTGACCGCAGATACAAATTTATCCGAGACTTTTGGGGTGTACTTTTGTTGACCTCTTGTTCAAAATGGACATAGAATCCATTGAGCTCATCAGTGTTGGAGCCAGCAATTTTACATGCCTTCATCTTGTAGCCTGTTACGTCTTGCAGACCTTTGCCAATGGGGGTCCATGTGGCTAAACTGAGACTCTAGTTTGGTCTGATACTGTCTTTTGGCATTTTTGATGGATCTCTTTAGATCATATCTGGCTTTCTTGTACAGGCCAGTGTCAACTGACTTGAACATCTGAGATCTAGACTTTAGCAAGCAGTGGATATCCCTGTTCATCCATGGTTTCTGGATGGGAAACACACAGGTTTGCTTTTATGGCACACAGTCTTCTGCTTACTTGCTAATGAAGTTAGTTACTGTAGTGGCGTAATCATTTAGGCTAGTTGCAAAGTTTTTAAATACTCGCTAGTCTATTGACTCTAAGCAGTCCCATAGGAGATCATCTGATTCCTCAGACCAACATTGCATGACTTTCTTTGACAGATTCTCCCTTTTCAGCTTTTGCTTGTAAGCCAGGAGTAGGAGCACAGCCTTGTGGTCTGATTTGCCAAAGTGTGGGTGGGTGATGGAACAATAGGCATGTTTGATAATTGCAGTGGTCGAGGATATTTGGATCTCTGGTGGAACAGGAGGAGTGTTGGTGGTAACTTAGTAGAACGCTGCTGAGTTTGGTCTGATTGAAGTGCCGGCATGATGAACAAGCTTTGGGATGTTTCATCTCAAAGCTTTTTGTAGTGGTGTATATTTCATCCAGCACAGTCTTCATGTCCGCATGGGGTGGGATGTAAACTGCTGTCAGATTGACAGGGGTGAAGTCCCACGGAAAGTAGTAGGGGCAGTGTTTTAGCTTCAGGTATTCTAAGTCTGGGGAGCAGAAACTCACTAGTGTTGCTACATCTAGGCACCTCGAAGTGTTGATTAAGAAGCAGACCTACCTCCCTGAGCCTTGCCTGAGGTCGCTGTAAGGTCCATTCAATAGATTGAGAAGCCCTCGGGTTGTAGAGCGCAGTCCAGTGAAGGAGAAGTGACCATGTCTGTGAAATAGAGTATACAGCAGTCCCTCAGTTCTCTTTGAAAAGTGAATCTGGCTGTAAGTTTGTCTAGCTTGTTTTCCAGAGATTGGACATTTGCTAGAAGTGAGCTGGGGAAGAGGGCCTTGGAGACCATGTCAGTTCACTCTCACCTCCAGGCCTACATGTTTTCCATGCTTCCTGGAGTGACTGCTTCTTTCAAGGCCTGGGAGGCAGTGAAGAAAGTCTGCAGTGTTAAGGCTATAGGTGTGTCCAATGAGGCTCTTCTCTCTGGTCAGATGGAGGATTTGTTGCCTTGTTAGCGGTTCCTGCATCAGTAAAAGTGTCTGTGCTGTCAGATATTCCAGTCGCTGTCGGGCCGTGGTTTGGCTTTGAAGGTCGGTGGATGTCCAGACCACACCCCGGCATGGAAGAGTCGAAGGCCGATAAGTGGATGATGTCTCTGGGGTCACGGTCGCAGTTGAGCCGATGGTTGGTCCATGTGTTGGGGTCCTCAGGGTCACTGCCAGGTCGGGGATTTCCTTCAAAGGTCAGAGGATCTCTAGACCTGCAAGTAAATTTAAAATTTACATTTTTTTTTTAAATTATTTTGACGATCACCCAGGAAAAGCATAGCTTTCTAATTACTGATCTTCAGAGAATGGCAGATATTTTCATTTCGGGGCTAAAAACTTAATTAAGGGGGTAATGATTCCTGCAAGCACAATGCCCTTCCATTCATTCCCTCTTTTGGTTGCTGCTGCTACTGCTTCTCTTCATCCTTGAACCGAAGGAATTGTTAGAAGACCCTCTATACAAAAGACTTTATTGCTAGAAGCCCCTTGAGTGCTCAGAATGTTGTAGAATCATTTCAAGAATTTTTAAATCACCTAAGTAGCTAAAAGCAGAATTTTATGCAAGCAAAGTTTCTCCCAAATCTTTCTAGCAAATGAGGACCCTCCGTAACTAATGCTGAAAAAAACCAAGCCCTGACTTGTGCTATCTGTAGTTTGTGGTAGAGTTGAGGGACTAGGGTTGCAATGCAGATACATATAAACTGATGTCTAGCTAGTAAGTATCATTTCGCCCATTTGCTTCTGATAATAATCTAGGAAACTCTCTGGTTTGACAGTGCTGGCCTTTAATTACAATTCCATCAGAATATTGGAACAGACTTCTAGTGGTACCTTTTCTTTTCAATTTCTGTGGAACCATTGATGAGAATGTACCAGAGAACATGGATGCCAAGAATGGAGAAGGAGAAAAGCAGAAGAGAAACAAAAATCAGAAAACAAGAAAGAAACAGTAGAGGGGAGCAGGAATGAAGGGGAGGTGACAGGTCCAGTTGATAGAGAGCTGTAGGTTCTAAATTCCATTGGCAGGCAATAAATTGTCGATAGAAGATAGTCTTCTTTAACTACGCTTGATTTTCCTTTTCATTAAGCGCAATACCAAAGTAATGCGATGACCTGTGTAAAAGTGATTTGATATGCTGTTAGAGGGGTTTAGGATAACTTGGGACTAAAAAGGCTAATAGATTAAGATAAACTAATTTAAAATGAATATAGTATGGAAAAAGTACAAAGTACCTGTAGTTACAAAGGTTTGCATAGAAACACATATAACTACTGATAGAGAATATAAACTTTTTTAAAACATGTTGTATTCTGCATTAAAGTCATACATCTTGGCTAATGACACTCTAAGACATGATGGAATACAATTGAGCAAGAAGAATCACATTCCTTGAAAATAATATAGCGACTGAGAACTTTCATATAAGTGTGGCTTTAGAAAGTACAAGCTTCCCAAATAGTAGAATAATTCAATTTTCCTAATAAGGGAATTGTTAAATAGATAGCGGGAAAGGAACTTTTGAACTCCCTGGATCTATATATTTAAGTTGCTCAGAAACGGCGGATAAAGAACTTTTGAACATTATGAATTTACATATTTCCATGCTGCCAGAGGATGAAATGTTATTGGTCAAGATAAATGACACTAAATTGATTAGCTCACATTTAGGTTAGATGAATAAGCAGGCGGGCAAATGATTTTTGAAAAATTATGATTATACTACTGATAACAATGCAATTTAGAATAACTTGGACTTCCCCAAATCATTCTCCCATATGCATAAACCAGGCCTGGGCAGCAATAAAGTACGTCTTCAGAATTATTGTTTATGTGAGTTCTTTGCATTTGCTGAGCTGTAATTAATAAAGAGAAATCTCTCACATGAAAGATAGTATTGTACATAGGTCACTGAAAAGCTCCAACAGGAATTGGTGCTGTGGGCAGGGTCAGTCACCAGATTTGAATGGCAAGACAGACCTTCTAGGCAGGTGAGTATGATTTTATTTACAACCCACTAGTTAGAGGAGTTATGTGTCAGGCTGCCAGAACCATAAGTAGAGCAACCCAAACAAAAAAGGGAGCAAGAGCCAACAGTACTTCATGCGTGAAGTCACAATAATACAGGGGAGCAGAGATAGACTTTTGTACCACCCCAAGTAGTTGACTTAAAAAGCAAGAAAAGCATAGTGGCCATAAGATACTAGAGGCAAGAAGTATGTGACAGACTGATGTCAGCCTACCCAGATGCAATGAATCTCCAAAGTGCGCTGAAGTTAGTTTAATACAAGTAACAGTAACTGAACAGTGAAAATTAATAAAGAAAATGTTAGAAAAAGAATATGATTCAGACTCCCCAAAGCCGAGCAAAGAGCTTACTGGGTGAGGCAAATTAAAAATAAACTAGAAATGATAGCAATCATATTAGCAACCATGTTGAAAAATCGTCTGCAGAGGGAGGCATATTGTAAGCAAATAGACACCATTAAGGTAGTACATTAAGAAGAATTATGTACATCAATGGGAAGGATGGTGACAGGATTAATGTATCCCTCATTCCCTGAAGTAGGAGAAAAAGGGGGAAGAGATCAGAAGAGAATGGATTGGAAATGTGCACAAAAGGAAGCTGTTCAGTCTGAAATGTTCCCCTTCCCTATAATATGATAGTCCCATCTGTTCCCATGGCCCCAGCTCGTACTTTAATGAAAATTCCCGGGAATGAGGAGTAGCTACTGCCATTAACCTTAGCCACTAATAGCAGCTGAGAAACAGATGTTTATGGTTTAAGATGGGCCTATTGTGCCGTGACCATTAGAATTTGGCTTTTTGGGATGTAATGGACAAATTAAGAGAAGTTCACAATTTAATTTTAAATAATGTAAGGTTATTGGTGAAAGGGAAACTAGCTGGGCCAATGTGGTCAATGTTGCACGCAGCCCTACAAGGATGAAAATGGATGATAGAGGAAAGTCTAACCACTCAGCAAAAGTATGATGGATTTAAGCAGGACCCAGGGTGGGCTCTTGGTACGGGACATGTCATCTAGACAAATGTAACCCCCGGTTAGCAGGCTCCTAAGGAAATAGCAGAGGAATTGGGGAAAGAAAGTTCAGGCCTTATGTAGATGAGGGAGGGATAATGGACCCTTGAAGAGATGATGAAATATTTTTGAATATGCTTAAGCATGGATTTAATCCAGCCCTAACTCAAATTGTAGAAATGGGCTTCCCAGTGGGAAATACTGAGAAATTATGAATTACGCTGTGAAAGCTGAATCCAATCATTAGAGAATGGCACAGTGCCACAGTGGTCACACTACTGTCTTACAGTACCAGGTTTGACTTGCAGCTTGGGTCACTGTCTAGGTAGAGTTTGCACATTCTCCCTGTGTCTGTATGGGTTTCCACCAGGTGCTCTGGTTTTCTCCTGCAGTCTAAAAGATGTGTTGGTTAATTGCATTGACCCAAACAGGCACCAAAGTAGGGGATTTTCACAATAGTTTCATTGTGGTATTAATGTAAGTGTTACTTGTGACTAATAAATAAACTTTACTTAGGAGAATCCCAATATAACCCTAGGACAGATTGACCAATTCCAGTTTAGTGTTACAGGATAAATTTGATGCATTGCCCTGCCCGAGCATACAGAGCTTCCATCACCTGCATGATACAAGTGTATGTAGCTGACTGGGTAATGCCACATACATCTCTGCTCCAGATCTGGAACGAGGCAGTTGTTTAAAAGTGGCAGTCAATTTGACAGCCTTTGAGGGTGCCCCATTCCAGCCCCCACCGCCTTGAAGTGCCAAGTCCTGCAAAAGGCTGCACGGGTGTTGCAATGTGTCCTTTTGGAGGTGGAGATGTTGGCAGCAAACGGTGTCTGATATTTGTTCAAATGACACTCGTGCACGGAACTGCTTCATCCTCCTTCTCCTGTGCCACTCCCTCTAGGCAAACGGCAGCGCCCCACCCCCCCCCTATCTATTGTGGCCCTTTCTCTCAACTCTTGCAAGTGGTAAGGCCCGGGCCTCCTGTATCCGCAATTTTTCCTCCAGTTCCTTCTCTTCAGCTCCAGCAGCAACCAATAGAACAGGAAAGTCAATCAGTTGCATCGCAAAAGCCATTTCGTCACTCTGAAAGAAAAGGGAAGGGGATTGGAGATGGAGAGGAACACATATAGAGGTTAAGGAACACTGCTTGCCCCTAGCCCAACAATATTCATTGTCCATACTGCCCATTCCCCCACCCACATACTCCCTAGAATCACAGATCCCTTATTCCTCCACCCACATGCTCCGCAGAATCATAGACCCACCCCCATTCAACCACCCACATATTCCCCAGAAAATTTGAGAGGCTGCAGCAGTGTAATTTGCAAGGGCTTTGTACACATTCTTCTACTAAATGCATTAGGACCCAGCAGCATCCACAAGACCAGAGGTCAGTGCTGAGACCTGGGTCTGTGCTACAAATCAGATATTGGACATTCTGCTGAGCAACAGCCACCCACCCCCATACCCTCGCAGAGTTTCCACTTACATGAGAAACAAAATAGCTCTAACAAAAGATCCCCCATAACCAGCAGAGAATCATCGGATCACAGACATGTACCTCTTCATTAACTCTCACTGATGGAGCGCAGGAATCAGACTTATTTGGAGCATGTCTGTTTTGGAGCTGATTCCGGATTGGCAAACATGGTGGTAAAGTTGCAATCCATTAAGTCAATTGAAATTCATGTGAATAAATTTAAATGGCCATCATGCCCATTTCAGGTGTGGTCCTGATTGCGGCCCCTTTTGGGCCTTGGTAAAAGGGAAATAGGCACGGAAGTGGGCACGGATCATACCATTCGCCTCATGCCCAACTTTATCAAATTTTCACGTCCAAAATTGGGCACAACAATTGTGTAAAATCAGGCCCACTATCTTTTAGATAGCAACCCTCCAACTAAATTGGGAGAATGGGATAATATGGGAAAATTTGGCCACACAATATCCCCAGGTTTGGGTCATGCATGAACAGGATTGTGGATATCTGTTTGTCTCTCCAATAACAATCCCTGGAGTTCAGCCTCCATATAAGCAGTACTCCAATAAACCCAAGACAATGAAGGCAGTCAAAGCCATTATTGTTGATTTAGAAAGACCAAGAATAATGACCAAGAGTTCCTCTGATACTAATTCGCCCATTTGGCCAGTAAACAAAACAGATGGGAGCTATCAATTGACAATTAATTATATGGCCCTAAATCACCAGGCGACTCGAGAGCACTCCACAATGGCAAACCCAGTTAGTAACTTTAATACTGAATTGGACCAAAACATGTAATATTTACAGTGCCAGATATTGCCAATAGACGCTGGTCGATTTCCGTGGCTGAGGAACACCAGTATAAATTTGCATTTACAGTCAGAAACCAATAATATGCCTGGACTCAGATGCCACAGGGATTCCATAACAGTCCGGCTGTATTTCAGAAACATATGGCACAGATAATCGATCGATTCTTCACAATGTGTATGAACAGTCATACTGCAGTATGTAGATGATATTCTGATTGCATCAGATAGTTTGGTGTCACACTCTATAACGTCCACAGGGTGATTCAGATGATTCAAGCAGCTAGACTCAAATTAAACCCATAAAAGGCTCTGTTGGGGCAGAAACAGGTGACATACCTGGGACATGTCCTATCCCAAGTTAAAGAAGAAATCCAGGAGATCGGAAAAAGGCCATGCTTTGTATGCAGAGGCCTCATTACCATAAAAGGGGTAAGACAAGTGCTGAGAATATTTAATTATGGAGAGAATTTTGTGGAAGATTATGCAGTACTCATGAAACCCCTGAATGATTTATTGAAGGGAGGAAATGTGAGTAAAGAAAAGATAAAGTGGGGGGAAGAAGAAGTGCAAACTTTCTCTAATTTAAAACAAGGTCTGCTAACAGCTCCCGCCCTGGGATTACCAGATCTCACTAAACCCTTCCGCATTTTCTGTCATGAGACTGATGGAATTCAAGCCACCATAGTAGCTCAACAGGCCAGGGATAGACTGAGACCACTCAGATATTACTCTGTCCGAATGGATTCAGTTACCAAAGGTATGCACCAATGTGTAAAGACTCTAGCCTGTGCCTCATGAGCAATAAGTGTATCAGAGCTCCTTACCCTACAGGAAAAATGATCCTCAATAGTCCTCACATTATCTTCCAACTGTTGAAAGCTGGAAGACTGAAAGGAGTTTCTGTTGGCAGACGCTCAAAGTGGGAAGCAAATCTTTTACCAGGGGATTAGCACGTAGAAATCAGTAGAGGTACTAGGGAAAATGTATCAGGGGATTAACAGCACAAGGAATGAGGAACTGCTTGTGGGAAAGAGATGGTTAATCTATATGTGCATGGGGCAAAAAGTATGTTAGGGAGGAACCCCATACTGCATGGGTGTGGTAGGTGATGAAAGTGCAGCGATTGTAGGAGAACAAATCCCTGGGAGTAGCTCAGCACAGATAGCTGAATTATTAGTCCTGACCAAAGCCTTGGAGTGGACCAGTGGGAAATGAGTTAATATTTATACAGACAGGAGATACGCTTTCATTATAGTATATGATTACATGACAGCTTGGAATTGATGAGGGTTGTATCTTTTAGTGGGGAACACATACAACATGAGAATTTAGTTAGAGATTTAATTCAAGCTGCCTGCAACCTCTCAGAAGTAGTCATAATTAAGGAACAGGCCTATAGAAAGATCGAGAGCCAGGCACAGAGAAGTTCGTTCAGGCAACAAAAGACTTAAAAGAACAAGATTGGAGATGGATACAAACTCCAAAAATAGCAGCAAAACAAGCTAGAGATATTGCAGACATTAATGTGAAACAAATGCAAGAAGAAATGTAAAAAGATGAAAAGCAGGGGTGGAAGAATAGCAGAGGATAGGAAGGCCATGATGGAATATGGAGAAGGGGAGGGAAGATAATAACCGCAGAAGCTATACAAACCTATTGAAAATATACCACAGATTAAGTCATACAGGGGCAAGATGGAATGATTCAATTGTTGAAAGAGTGTTGGCGTTAGGAAGGCATGGGAAGAGATGTAGCGATTACCAGTGATGCATAGAGTGCATCGTGGTGGAACTAGGTCATCAGTGCAGAACTAAGATGGGAAATCAACCATGACCTACAGGGCCTTGGGAAACTTTACTGATGGACTTCATAGACCATTACCCTGGGTGAAGGGAAAGACAATTAGACTCTTATCAAGGACCAACTTCAAGGAGAACCTTGAAAGAAGCTTGTCAGATGTTGGGAATACAACAGAGGTTTCATATTCTGTACCATCTCCAAAGTTCAGGAATGGTTGAGCAAATGAACTGGATATTAAAAAATAGTTTAGAACATAGAACATTATAGCGCAGAACAGGCTCTTCGGCCTTCGATGTTCCGCCGACCAATTAGGAAAAAGCAACGACCCTCTAACCTAAACCATTCCCTTTTTGTCCATAAACTTATCTACTAACCTCTTAAACGCCACCAAACTTGACACATCTACAACTGCAGCAGGCAGGGCATTCCATACCCTTACCACCCTCTGGGTAAAGTTTAGCTAAAGCAACATTACAAGAGGAAAATAATTGGGTACGTGCTTTGCTCGCAATATTGCTGTCACAGAGAACTATCGCACCCGATGAACAAGACAAACTCCCTTTGAATTAAAGACAGGAAGATCAATAATGAGTGGGGGGGGGGGGGGAAAAAGGGTGAGTCAGAATTGAAAAAAGCCAAGAAACTGTATTCTAGTATTCCAATGTATGAGGGATTTAATAAGCCACCTGCATTCTCTCAAAAACCACAGAATTACTCAACAGTAACATGGAGACTAGGTTAAAATGACAAGAGAGAATACCCAAATTACCCACACTAAGAGTGTAATATGGAGGTGCCAGAGTTAAA
Organism: Sphyrna mokarran; assembly: GCA_024679065.1. Lineage (NCBI taxonomy): Eukaryota > Metazoa > Chordata > Chondrichthyes > Carcharhiniformes > Carcharhinidae > Sphyrna > Sphyrna mokarran. Next base: position 75,475,206 of record JAGIQG010000007.1, on the reverse strand, counting down.
CTGGAGTAGTCACAATAGGTCTCGCAACACCAGCTTTATTTTGTAGCATGAGCTTTGTCTACACCTGTAAAGACTTGATTATCAGTTCAGACTTGCATTCCAACCATTATCTTGTAAATTGAGACTATATCTATATATGCCCTGTTTGTGAACCCAATCCTCCACTTACCTGATGAAAGGACAGTGCTCTGAAAGCTCCTGCTACCAAATAAACTTGTTGGACTTTAACCTGATGTTGTGAGACTTCTTACTGAACTCACACCAGGGGATAATGGTAAAACTTATGACAGACAAAAAAACAGTTGGGTGTCCAATAGGAGGGAGTCTATGAAATGATTGTCTCAGGACAAACACGTGCCTCAACTACTGAAAAGCACAGCCTGCAGTGGCGACATTCGACACAGTTGAAAGCATATCCCAATGAGTAATCCCATAATTATATTCCAGCACAAACAGTCCCAGGGAATCGATAAACCTTTAAAACAGGGGATAATTATGACCTTGTAGCTGCAGTGCTAATAATGGGAATAATTTGGATTTGTAAATGAACTGCTATGGTAATACAGGACATAGGGTAGAGAAATTGAGGAGATGTAAGAAAAGAGATGGAAATGATACTGTTAATGTAATATTAATTGAGCACCTAAGGCATTTTGTTTCTATCTACAGGATACTATAGTCTGGAGAGGGCTCCCATACACCAACTCCTTCACAAGCAAGACCAAAGCAGATAGATCATCTAGAGTACATCAAATAATTAGCACGTAAGTGAATGTAATGCAATTGCTTCGCGAGGGTCTAACTAACCATTTTACTTACCAAATACTAGTTGACAATTGAAGGATATTGAAGAGTTATAGAGATTGTTGACAGTTGATTGTCAAAATGATTACATGTGTTTCTATTTTTTTGATGTTGAGTTTATTGATTTTAACTCACTAGAACCAGCACCTGAAGTCATTCAGTTTTCACTTTGGGAACTGCATGTCAACTCTTACCTATACATGGCATATATATATGCTAGAATTTCTAACCAATCCAGGTGTTGGGTTTGCTCACATATCCCTACACATACTGGGGAAGGAATACCTTTGCAACCGGTTGCCCTGTTATGGTTTGAATTGATATGTCAGACCAAGGTGCCCAGTAGTTTAGGTTCCCTGAATGTTGGATACCTGGATACCTTTGTGTTTATGAGAGGATAAAATTCCACAATAGTACATCCTGTGCAGGTAGACTAAGTCATATACAGGGATATACACCTGTCTTTAACTTATCAAACCCAATTCCCAGCTTCACCCTGAAACAAATGGTAGCAAGACCAAAGGGGATATATTGTATTCAGAATAAGGAAGGTCCTGGGAGTAGGTTAAGTAGAAGTGAATGTTACAACATTGTAAGCCAGACCAACCAGCTGTGTATGAGTCCACCCAGCGCTGATCAATCTTGCAATGTCTCTTATTACTTCAGGAGGAGCAACACCTATCCAACTCTCATCAGTACATATTGGATTGGTCGGGTTAACACAAGAAGATAATAGTCTTATCTCAATTTTGGAAAAAGTTGCCAATGATACAGCCAATGCCCTTGTTGAAATCAATGATGGGATGGTTGCTGTATGCACCATGATACTTCAGCATCAAATGGCACTGCACTTTATCCTGGCAGCCAGTGGTGGAACATGTGCCTTAATTGGACCAGAGTGTTGCACACATATACCAGATAATTCAGAGTACATAACCAATCTAGCTGGTCATATTAAAAAAGAGGTCGAGAAACTCAAGCAGGCTCAAGCTTTAATCGTGGGGGTTCGGGTTTCAGGCTGGCTAAACTCCCTGGGAACATCAATCATACAAGGGATTGTGTTCTTTTTTTATTGTGATCCTAGCATTCATTGTGATTGTAAAACTGCTGAAATGCTGCTGTGCACAAATAGAGAAGTCTACACGAGATGCACAACAATAATGACTGTCCATGTGGAGAAAAGAGGATCCCAAATGCCAAATAACTCTTTGCAACCTAAGAATATTTACTTAAAACATCCATTTAGTTACCTTATCTTCAGCTGACCATGGGTCAAGAGGCAGGATATGTTAGAGGGGTTTAGGATAATCTGGAATTAAAAAGGCTAATAGATTAAGATAAACTAATTTAAAGTGAATATAGTATAAAAAAAGTGCAAAGTACCTGGAGTTACAAAGGTACAGTTTGCATAGATATACATATAATCACTGTTTGAAAATTTAAATGTGTATTTTTGAAAACATATTGCATTCTGTATTAAAGGCATACACCCTGACTTTTAAAATTCTAAGGCATGATAGGATACAGCTGTGCAAGAACAACCATATTCCTTGAAAACAATACAGCAACTGAGAACTTTCTTATAGAGTGGCTTTAAAAAGTACAAGCTTCCCAAACAGTAGAATGAATAGAATAATTCAATTTTTCCAATAATAGTTTGCTAAATAGACAGTGAGAAAGGAACTTTTGAACTCTCTGGACCTATGTATTTAGGTTGCTCAGAGACAGTGGGAACATTCAAACTCTACGAACTTACATATTTTCATACTGCCAGAAAGTGCAATATTATTGGCCACGGTAAATGATACTAAAATGATTGGCTCATGTCCGGCTAGGATTAGCAAAATAGACAGACAAATGATTTTTGAAAAATTATTGCTGTACTATTGATAACAATGCAATTTAGAATAATTTGGGCTTTCTCAAATCATTCTCCCACATGTGCAGACCAGGCCTGGGAACAATAAAGTACGTCTTCAGAATCACTATCTCTGTGAGTTCTTTGTATCTGCTGAGCTGTAATTAATAAAGAGAAATCCCTTACATGAAAGCCAACATTGTACATAGGTCCCTGACAAGCTCCTCCATATGGCACCATTAGTTACTGCCTGCCAACAAAAGTTAAAGTATACTCCAGATGTTCCAACTTACTGCTCGGAATTCCATGGGAAATTCAACAGTAATTTACAAAAACTCTGATGGTTCAGTTTTTTTTAAATAATTAATGCTTTTTGGAAACTGTAAGGCACAGAAATCTAAGAACTGATTTTCACCAAATTTTTATTTACCACTTATGGAGAACAGTTAACAGACAAGATCATTATTTTAACATCTAAACAATCAGTTTTTCCAAGCTTGTGGATTTCAAGATAGATGATTTGTTTACAAGGTTGCAATTTAAGTACAAATCATTCAGAAGTACTTTAAATACAAGCATTATCAATAGGATTAGTGTGTTTGGTACAGTTCAATGCAATGTAAAGTGAAACAGATTTATTCTTGTATTGCTTAGGAAAGTGTGTTAGTTTTCATAAAAGAATCATAGAATCCCTACAGTGCAGAAGGAGGCCATTTGGCCATTGAGTCTGCAACGACTCACCAACAGAGCATCTTATCCAGGCCTACCCATCCCTGTAACCCAACTAATCCATCTAACCTCATAATCTTGGGACGCTAAGGAGAAATTTAACATTGTCGACGCCCCCCCCCCTCCAAATCTGCACATCTTTGGAGTGTGGAGGAAACTGAACGACCCAGACAAAACCAATGCAGACACAGAGAGAACGTGCAACCTCCACACAGACAGTGACCCAAGGCCAGAATTGAACCCGGGTTTTGGTGTTGTGAGACACCACTAACCACTGTACCACCATGCCAGATAGTTGACTTTTTTTAGGAATGAACTCAGCTTTGTTACTTAACTAATGCAATATGGATCAGGACCTATTTTCTCCCTTGTTACTATTGGTTTGGAGTTATACAGTGGGATAACAGGTACAGGCATAATTTTAACTTTGGCCAAAATGTAAAAGGGAAGCATTGCACTTGGCTGTCTGTTGCATAATTTCGTCTATTGCAATGACCCCAGTGCACCCGTAATAGTCAACCCTAATGTTATTTTTCTATTTTAGTACAAAAATGAACATAAATAAAATAAAAAGTGGAAAAGAAATCACAGATAAATGTACTAAATGTTCACATGTTATCACATGACATAATTTTAAGGTTAATTTAAGTTTTGTGTAAACTAGATGAAATGGTACATTAGCTCAAAATTTCTATGCTGATTATTTTGCATTTATTTTAAATGTTGTACTTAAATATTAGATTATATCTCTTTAGGCTGTTTAATTAGTTATCCTGTTCCAATTTAAAAATACACAAGGCTTCAAAAACCAGAGGGCTAGAAGTGATTGTAATCATAAGAGGGAAGTTAGAGCAGAAGAGACTCAGGTTTTCTTGTGGAATCTGCAGAAGCATACTTGCTCCTCTTGACCCAAAGGAAACTGAAAGAAAGGGCCAATGATGCTGGTCCTATTCTGGCTCCGGTTGCTGGCAGGTTTGACTTTACAAAACTATCCTATTAATATTTATAACATTGTGATATCAGGACCCAATTTGACTATTCATGAAAGAAATCTGTTAAGTTTACTTAATAGTGTCCCAAGTAGCTTATATTAACAATGCAGTGAAATTGCTGTGAGAATCCCCGAGTCACCACACTCACGTTCCTGTTTGGGTACACTGAGAGAGAATTTAGCATGGCCAATGCACCTAACCAGCCTGTCTTTCAGACTGTGAGAGGAAATTGAAACACCCAGAGGAAACCCACACAGACACGGGAAGAATGCACAGACTCCGCACAAGTGACCCAAGCTGGGAATCGGACCCATGTCACTGGTGCTGTGTGGCAGCAGTGCTAACCACTGTGCCATGGGCGGGGGTCCTTGGACCTTGCAGAATGAAGGCAGAAGGTCAGTGCTATATGTGCTGTTTGATTTTAACTGCCTCCAGCCCTGTTTCAGGATGGATTCAGGGCTTAGAATTCCCCCATTGTATCTGCGAAATAGAACAAATGAAACTGATAATAATGCCACATTCTGTAAATGCCAAACAAAATACATCCAACAATATCAACAAAAAGCTCAAATGAAGCTGTGATCAAAGATTTTCCAAGCAAACAATCTAATTTCTTTTAACTGTCCAAAGTATTTCACAAAATAATTATTTTTTATCATTTAAAGACTGAAACTGGCAACTTAATTATTCTCCGACAGTGTTTGTACAGGCACTGTTATTCTATTTAGTGGTATGAGGTACGAGCAAATGCTAAAGAGCTAATTTGAGTAGATTCCGAACATGTTTGAATATGTACCAAAATCCCAGAAAAATGTGAAATAGCCATGCTTGAAGCAACACAAGAGGCTGTTTTTTCCCTTCAGACAGGGAAGTAAAAGAATTGAATTCCTAGTCTTTCAAAATCAAATACTTGTGAGTGGATTTTGTTACTGTCAATGCTCCATAGAATAGAGAAGAATTCTACACTGCAACAGTCACAACTGTACCAATGCCAGCTTCATTTTAAAATTGCTTTGTCAGCCTGTCTTCAGGTTGGTCTGCATTCACTCTTCTGTGGAACACAGTAAAGGCAATATATTGTAGCAGATGAAAAATCTTAAATGATCTATGCTATAAAAGAAAATGTAGAACAAAGATATTTCTGTTACCATGCAGTTTTTAATTTTCACTTCCTCTTTGCTGTCTGCTAACTTCTCTCTTCTGAGAGCATCAATTTCCAACAGGAGAAGAAGTTGTTGTGTTAACTGGTATCTCCTCCCCATGCCAATTATTCATGAATGAACCTAACCAATAATGACAGTCAAGCAATCCTTCTGCAGAGGTAAGAGCTTTACAGCTAAACCTGTTCCTGTTTTCACCTGATGTTCACATCCCCAGAAATCTAGCAACTTTGCCCTTCATTTCCTAGCTAGGTATAACAGCAACTTCTATCACAACCAGCCAACATAACACAACAGTTACGATTGAATCTAGAGACCTTCCTGGCATCTGTAGTTCAACTGAAAGGGAGACAAGATTGTTCTGAAATATGGCCGATAAATTCACAAAGATGGTCAAATCAAGCTTTATCATCACAATTTCACGGGGTGATACTTTGGTCTTTAATATATCCCGCAGTTGCATGGATCATTTGTGTAGAAAATGACAAATATGCTCACATTGACAAAACACATTTGCTTCAGCTATTCAAGTTATTGGGTGCTGCATAATGTTAGCAACACACATACAAAAAGGCTTTTACTTCATCAGAACTGGAATTACACAGTCAGGAACAAGAAACACTGGGATTGAGTTTCCACTTTGGGCGCGATCAAGGATTTGGGTGCAAGTTGCATCCAGAATTGCACTCATTTTGAAATGTTTTTCTCAAGTTTCTGCTCAGCCATTTACATTTCAACAAATATGAAATCTGCCATTGACCAGCACAATTAGGCAGCATTGTGGAACTTTTTTAAAAATGTTCCATTCAAAAATATTCTTCATCATATTTAAGAGTAGGAACTTTGTGCAGTTTTATTAATACACCTGAAGTGAGCGAATCAAAAAACAGGATTTTAATCAGTGTCTCGCCCAAAATCTAAGATTAAGCTGATTTTAAATAACTGAAAATGAATTTTAGAAACTACACTGAACCATTTTCCAGCTATGTTGTTATATAGAGTTGGGTTCATACCAAATTAGAAATAAAGCAAAAACTTTTAAGATTGTGCTTATTAATATCCTTATGCCTAAAATAACCTGAATTCCAAGGATTCTTAGAAGGTCCGCAAATGGTCACACTTGGTGGAAATTCACTAAGGTCAATCATTTGATTTGGAGGTTTGGTGGGTTGAATGGATGAGGCCAGATTGTAGCCAAGTGTCTTTAAATTGGCACAAAAAGTTGCAAAGTGGCATTAAACAAAGTATGCACTTAAAATTCCACAAGCATGTGGACTGGATTGACTAATTTTGAGCACTTTGCACTAAAAGCAATGTAACTGAGTGGAAACACCAGGCCACCATACATAAACGCAACCGGCATCAAACTTAGAACATACACATAATGTCTGGATTTTATAGCCTCGCTCATCCTGAAGCTTTAAAATCCCACCTGAGGTCAATGGACCTTTCCATGGTCTGCCCCTCACCTGCTCTGATTCCCGTAGCAAACAAAGCAGTAAAATTCCAGCACAATGATTCAGTAATCAGCTTGTGCCTGTTCAAGTAGGCATTGTTTCTGATTTATTAATTGGCATGTGTAATGATCCAGATTACAGGGGTGATTAACCAGGACATTACTAATTTTGCAAATTGTCTTATATTCTTCTTTGTTTTGTATTAATTATGATTGGGATTTGAAAAGACCAAGGCTGGGATGTTCGGCCATGTCATGGCAGGATGTGCCACAGGAGATTCAGCAGCCCAACAAAAAGTCCATTGATTCTTGGCAGGACTTGATGATCCTGGCCCAAAATCAAGTAGCCAAGAATGATGAATGCAAAGCAAGAATAATAAAGTTATCATTTCAAAGTGACTGACTTTTCCTCAGAGAAATGTTCTGCAACATCCTCACTGTGAAAATGCATCATGCTCTTCATAAACGTCACTGGGATTTCATAGAGATTTGGATGACTATCACTGTTCAGGATGAATTGTGTATGTTTGTACACCAATGCAGCATTAAAAACGTGAAAGTGTGCACTAACCTGTGAGGTGCTATTGGATATTTTACCATTTTAATGATGCTATATTAATGCTTCTGATGATTCAGGGGAAAATGGAAGTGAGACAAAATTGGCCAAACATTAAAAATGGAGCAAGCAATAAGAATCTAGTGAGAATAAAGATTTGGGAGCTCACAAATAAAAACTGTAATTATGCAGCGAGAGACAATGTAAAATAACAGTGAATGTGATTCTCTGTAAATGTTGTAGGAATGTAACAAATTGTTTATTTGGCACAAGAGCCTGCTCATGTGCTACCTGAACTTATTGATGTGTTTGTAATCTGAGCTGCCTAGAGTTTATAAATTCCCATTGTAACAGGAAAATATGTAAGTGATCATACAAAATGATCATAGTGATCTGAAGCACCCTTATCGATTGCTCTATTTTTTTCATATTTTAATATCTTAGATAATTACCATTATGTAATGCCTGACACAAAACAGTAGCCCAAATCTTCTGAGCAGCAGCAATGCTGCGTATATTGCCAGTGAGCGCAAATTTCTCCCAGCACAATGCTGCAGTGCATTTTCTCCTGGGATCTTTTGATCCCAGCTGCCAAAGAAATGCACAACGCAGCGTCCCCCGGGGAATACAGGAGCCAAGTAAAGCATGGCATTAGCTGCTGTATTCCATTTGATAAGTTTAAATGTCAGTTGAATGTGGGTTAATGTGAGATAAGTGAATGGGTAAATGGCTGAGGTAGGTGAATAGATAGGCCTATGAAAAGTGGGTGGATAAGTGGGAAAAGGGTAAGATGGGTAAATGGGTAAGTAGGTAAGTAGATGGGTGAGTGGGTAGTTGGATGCTTGGTGGGGATATTTGGGTGGTGGTCAGGTCAGGGTGATAGAAAGGTGTTCAGAGTCAGGGAAGGAATGGAGTCAGGTTAGGATGGTGGTCAAGTCCAGCTGGGGGTTAGTCAGGTAGTCAGGGGCGGCAATCAGGTTGGGTCCGTTTGGTTGGGGGTGGAGGAATTAGTCAGGTCTAGTGGGGTTGAGGGGGTGTGAAGAACAGAAAGTGTTGTTCGGGTCCAATCAGAGATAGTCAGGTGGTTGGGGGGTGGTCAGATCATTTTGGTGGTGGGGTTCAATCTGATGATCCTGGAGTAGATAGGTTGGAGGAAAATCAGTTAGGCTGGATTTCACTGGGGTGTGGTGTCAGGGAGTTTATCAGGGGTGTGGGCTAGTTGTGGAGTTACCCAGATATCAGAAAAGATTTTAACTCATCTAACATTTCCTGGGTAAGTATCCAGATGAGTACTGAAGATCTGTTCCAAGTTTCCAATTCTCGTACAGTTGGAGACTTGTGTGGAGGATCCAGGGGAGTATTGGAAGTTTAAACTTAGGAAATTCCCACATAGGTCATTTTGTCAAGACTTCTGCAGGATCCCAAAGCTCATTTTCAATCTTACATCCAGTTTCTGACAATCCAGAAACTGAAAGATTTGGGCCTGTGTGTCTTCTGGAATAGTAGGTTTCTTAAATAAACTGTGTAGCACCATGTGGAACTTTAATAGCTAGACTGCTTCAGTTATTCAGAGCGGAGATGATTAAGTTACTATTTGCTATAATTACTGCTTTCTACAAGCATATCCTTTAGCTTATTTAACTGACCCTCATGTTTTAACAGTAACCATGGTACAAATCTATACATACCCATTATGGATAATCAATGAATAGCTTTACGCACTCAGTAACACTACACCATATCCATACACAAAACCTGTGATAAACTGCTTCCTATTCTCACCTGTATACAAAGAAGTAGCAACATTTTGCAATATCATGCTGTTTTTCCTCATAAATGCAATGCTTGTGTTGATATAATAAATTTTGCATTTCTATAAGAGCTAACTCGGTGAAAATTAAAAGCAGTACAATGATAATATTAAGTGTTTTGTAAGATGATATCTTTAAGACCAAACTTTCAGTGATAATAATGGGTATATTAATGCAAATATGTTCTGCAAAGTTCCTTCAGCTGACTAGTAACTCTGTAGAGGAATCCTAATGTAACTCTGCTAATATATTCTGTAAACCTAACCAATCATTTGAACCAGTACAGGTAATTTGAAGTTACTCGTGGGAAGCACTGATTGTTGCTGCAAACTCCTCCATAACTGGGTGGGCAGGCTGAGCATGGCACTCCAACTTTATATGGTGCTTCCCCAATCCAGTTTCCCCTAAAAAAAAAGATTGAGATAGTTACATAATGTTGTCAAGGGGCTAAATAAGTATCAGCATGGCTATTTTATAAAACCTTTAAAAGTTGGTCAAAGGCATAAAACGACTGAAGCCATGGCTGGGTATGATTCTCACAAAATGAATTTCTAGGCCTTCAGAAAAGCTGCAACTTTGTTATCTGTTTAAATTAAACCAGCACCCCCCCTACCCACACCCCTACTTCTTTCACTAGCAGAATGTTAAGAATATATTGCTGATTAAATTAATATTTGTTCCTGGATGGGCTTTTATCAATAAGAGGTACAATTCAGGAAACCCTGAGCAGAAGTACCTATTGAGGTGGAATTTAATGCCCTCCTAAGAGGTGCATTTGCAAGTGCAGTGAGCCTTTAAATGGATGGGACTGTTCCTGGTGGATACTCTGCTATCCTCCTGCCTCTTGCTCAATTATATCTGGGATCATAAACTCATTGACAACCTTCCCACTTCACTGTCAATTCAGCCACTTAAGTGGACAACTCATGTGCACTTAAGGGCATTGTCCCCATTGCTGCTGGTATTCAACCCAGTACAACACCCTGCTGGGTTTGCCTGTGGCTCCCAGGAGTGGGGGTTGTCCCTTGTTGTCAGGTATTCAGTGTCTGATCAAGGGATCCAACATCAGGAAGTCAGTGCTAAAAGCCATCCCACTGTTCTTGCTAATGACTTCTTTCCCATGAGACGCATCCAACCTCACTCTCTTGTAGCCTTGATCCCGGTAGGGTGAATTGCTGGTATCCACCCAGAAGTTGTATTTCCCCGCACACTCTGCATGTTTAACATGCTGTTTCATCTCAACATTTAAGCTGTTAGCCCACCTCCTCAGAGTGTGTTGGCATGTTGAGGTGGCATGGTAGCACAGTGGTTAGCACTGCTGCTTCACAGCTCTAGGGTCCTGGGTTCGATTCCCAGCTCGGGTCACTCTCTGTGTGGAGTTTGCACAATCTCCTCATGTCTGCGTGGGTTTCCTCTGGTGCTCTGGTTTCCTCCCACAGTCCAAAGATGTGTGGGTTACACTGAGTGGTGATGCTAAGAAATTGCCCCTTAGAATCCAGGGATGAGTGGATTAGTGGGTATAGGATATGGGGATAGGGCCTGGGTGGGATTGTAATTGGTGCAGATTTGATGGGCTGAAGGACCTCTTTCTGCACTGTAGCATTCTATGATCATCTTCCCACCCATGCTGGCTCCTTTAAAACCAGGAATGGGGTTGGAGTTGGGGTTAGGGTGGGGTCAGGATTTAGACTTTTAACGCTTTCACCTCCCACCTGACCCAAGCCTGCATGTTTTGGGGGTTAAAGCTCGATCTGCCCATAGCATGTGTTTGTAACATTTTACTGAGGAACCATTTGCTCCAAATGAGTTGGTGAGCAAGAGTGAAGTGAATGAAAGCTAAGATTTAGTATCTCAGCCTTTAGACCAATTATGCAATAAATGACTAAGCAGGGATCATTCAAGCAAGCAGGTTTAGAACAGGATAAGAAATCTGAATATAAAATGGTAATGTTTTTCCTTTACTAGGTGGGTAGAAGAGTGGCAAAATGAGCTTCCCACCAGTTTTAGAAACTGTTCAGTTTTCACTCCAACGATTTCACCAACCAGTTATCATGAAGTGAAATTGAAAATTTATCGCAGAATGCAATTTGCTAGTTAATGTCAACCAAGCAGTAAAAATCTGAATATCTACAGTTTACAATTACAAATCTTATTAAGAAATCATGCAAATTATTGGAAACAAATCTATGCACCTACTTTGGAGCGTAATTGCATACGAGGTAAATAGCACGTCGAAATGTTGATCCCCAGACATTCATATTGTGGCAGGTATGGATTGCGCAGCCTATTCGGTTGGATGTTGCCCAAACCATCTAAAGAATAACCAGCATTGTATTCCGTTATTACACAATATAGATTAATAAAAACCTTTTATTAAAAGTGGGTCAGAAGAAATATGATGAGGATTTGTACCTGAGTGTAATGTGTGCATACTGGTCCATAACATTTCAGGGGACACCTGGGGTTACAATCACGAGGATATGGAAAACTGTAGCCCTTCACTTCATCATACCAAGGTTTTACTAGTTGTAGAATATTTCGATAACTGTACAAAATTATAAACATTATCAAACTGTTAGATATGTTAGGTAGTAATTAAAACTAAACACTTCCAATCATGTAACATATTATATCCACCTCTCCATAATGGACAGAATAAATCCTGTTGAAGTCCAGCTGCCATACGCAACAAAATTCCACAATAAGCAATTAGATGAATGAGCAATTACTCTTGTTTTGATGATGGTTGTTGTATGAGAGATATTGATCAGGAAATATTCTGCTCATCTTCAAATCATCTCCTGGCATCTTTACTATCACCCTCATCTTGTGCAGAGCCCTGTTTGATGAATCAGCTGGAAGTGCTGTACCTCTAATAATATAGTACTCATGAAATACCACACTCATAGTCATTTGGTGGTCTAGAACATGAGTATTTCTGGAAAAAAGCGACATGCTGTTGAAGTTTTCATCTTATACTCCTCAGTACAGTTTGTTCTTTATAAATGGGAATCCTAAGAGCTGTCTGATGTATGCAAGACAAAAAGCTTCAACAGCATGTTTCTTTTTCCAGCAATACTCAAGTACTGCACTGTAGTGTCAGTACAAAACTTAGAATCAGACTTAAATCAGGCAGCCTTCCAACTTGGGCCAGAGAATTTCCAATTAAACCAAGCTGACAATTGAGAAGTTAAACAGTAAGTCATTCATTATAAATATGAATTTTATTAAACCAGTAACCCCATGCCTTATTTCTGCTCTCCCTGTGCCCATGGAAATCAATTTGAAAGTAGTTCCAGGTGGTATTTTCCCACTGAAAATATAAATGATATATTAAATATGAATTATTAGTCTCTTGGCAGTGTTTCTTTTTGGACAAGATTGAATAGTGCAGCCATAAGAATACACACAAACTTAAATCAAATAGATCCAATTTTTCCCTCTTTTTTGTAAAAAATCACTTGTCACACTATTGAACTGGTTTCAGAGAAGAAAATAGCATAAGAACACAAGAACTAAATGCAGGAGTGAGCCACTGAGCTCTTTAAGCCCATTAATTCCAACATTCTATGCAATCATGACTGACCTTCACAAATACCATTTTCCTACATTTCCCCTGTATTTCTTGATGTTTTTAATATGTAGAATTTTTTCAATCTCAATCTTGAACATGCTTGACAACTGAGCTTCCCTAGGCTAGTGGGGCAGAAAATTCCAAAGCCCTCTGAGTGAAGAAATCCCTCCTCACCTCACTCTTAAATAGCCTGTCTCTTATTCTGAGATTGTGCCTTCTGATTGTAGATCCACCCACAGCCAGGAGATACACCCTTCCTGCATCTACCATGTAAAGCCTGTAGAAATTTTGTACGTTTGAATAATATCACCTCCCATTTTTCTAAACCTCAGAGAATAAATGTCCAGTCAATCTAATCTTTCTTCACAGGACAAGCCCTCTATTGCAGCCATTAATCTAGAATTCACGCCTTGGATGTTTACCTTCCTCTCTCGTCCAAGGGGCCTGAATCCAGTTGTACAGCCCTGACTACCTCCCTAACTCAGATTAATCAATGCAACTCAGGATGGGGAGGTAAAACTTTCTGATCTATATGGCTAAGAATGTAGGAAGAAATCCTACATTCTGAGCCATTTGCATGCAAAAAGAAAAACAAACTTTCAGTTCACATTCCAAATGCAACAACTTAAAAAGCAAACATTCACCGTCCAGAGCGAACTGATAGATTTTGTCCCAGAAATCTCAGTAAATACGATGGTCCATGGTCCCAGATACACATCGCAGCCCAAGACTCAGCAGACTTTGCTAGATTTTCATCCCAGACCTGATGAACACAAAAGGAAATAATACACTTCACATTATGATCCTAAAAATGAATGCTTTTTCCACCAATATGATATACAATTACCTTCATTTTCCATTCTAATTTCCAGAAAAGAACCATGTTCATTATATGCAAGAATAATTTTCCTCATTTTGATAAGTATCTTGAAATTATGATAAATTTCCACTGGCTGCTGTGTATTGTGATGGTGGAATATTGGGGAACAATTTGTTGAGGCCCAATTTCCTGCATTTCTATTGAGATGTGCAATGGCACTGTGTCTTTCTCAGTTGAGGTGGGCAGCATGCAAATTTCATGTTCACTCATCATCTCAATTATTTCAGCTTGCAGCCTGGGAGTTGGAAAAGGGGAGAAGATGCAATAGTTTCATAAGAGGCCAGTTGACCTTCTAGGCAAACCGTGAGAAAGTAGCAGGTGACCAATAAGGGCAAATCCCGGAAGCTGTCCCTGATGTCTAATCTGCAGTGTCACAAAAAGTTCTGAATCCATGCCAGCATACCATCCTTAACTCCATGTGCTCTAATTTTGTTTACTAACTTCTTGTGTGGGATCATATGAAACAAGTTTTGAAAACCAAAAGTTCTGATATAGGGATGATGACCTGACAATCTTGGACTAGGTCATCTTCACATGAAATCTCTGCCATCCTGCTGTTCAATCTACCACACACCTATCGCTCGCCCATCAGCAACTGCTAGCAGGCAGCACTCCGGGATAAGGCAGTGGAGTGGTAGAATGCTCTTCCAGAGAGCCAATGTAGAGTCAATGGAGCAAATGGTCTCCTCCTACATTATGAAGCTTTTGTTATTCTGTGAGCATGATATTCAGATACCCCAGCTCACTTTTGCATATGTATCAGCAGTGCAGCTTCACCGTCATCTCTCATTGCCTCTCCATATCCCCAGCTAATCAGTGATGGTAGGCACACTGCAAACACACACAGGCAGTTCTATCCTCTCTCTGGTAGAGTAAAGTGGTGCACAATAGGAAGGAACAGACCGGAACCAGATCACCTGCATCATCCAAGAGGGTGCTCCGCATCATGGGGTAGCTGTAGCAGGCTGTTTCATACAGAATTGATGAGAACATTCAAGATGCACCTTCTGAAATTCCACCTCACCCTCGTCCTGCTGTCCACAGGAACAAAAGCTGCAGACGGTGTGACTGCAGATTATCTGCTTTCCATTCCTAATCCCCTTCCCTCTCTCAGACATCACTTTTACATTTGTATTTGTAGATATTTGCTGCCTGGACTGTGAGTGCAGCTCATGAGGAAGAGTGAGAGTAACACAAAACTTCTGATGAAGAAGAAACTTCACTTAACCTGACATTCTCAGCCACCAACTCAGGTGTTGTTGCCGAGATGGTACGTAGCAAATAGATTCAAACACGGGAATCGTGGAGCTCAGGTGAATCCACAGGTAGCCCAGCTGGGGCCTCCTCCCGACCTCTCCTCCTCCATCGACCCACAGCTTCCCCTCTCTGCTGCCTCTGCCCATTTTTAAATCATGCTGCAGCCCAAGACAGCCTCCAACTATAGGAGACAGGACTCAAACAGACATTCACGGGAGAGGTGAAACAACTTCTCTGATTTTGTCAGCATTCAGCATCACTCCCGTGAAAATCCAAATCAGCAAAACTCCTCCAAACAAATGGATGCAGTAATTCCAATAACTTTGCACAGCTGAAGCACCACACCTGGAAGTTTTTTTTAAATAATGCCATAGTAGGGTGAGGAAGGATCCCTGAGTTCATGTCCAGCTGGGAATGCTTAAAAGAGGATGCAAATTGTGCCTTCATTGTCCAACGTGGTAAATCACTGCCAGGTCTGTATCGCAGGCTATTTGATGTCAGAATCTGCACTCACTTGGTATGTTTGTGCTTGAACATATTGTCAGTCAAAGCACAGAGGTGACCGGAAGCAATCCATTGCCATCATTTCACTTCAGGGTTTCCAAAGTATTGGCACCAGTGTGGGGAGGCAATGGCTTAATGTTATTATCGCTAGACTATTAATCCAGAAACTCAACTAATGTTCCAGGTACCTGGGTTTGAATCCCAACACGTCAAATGGTGGAATTTGAATTTCATAAAATATATCAGGAATTAATAATCTACTGATTACCACCATACCACTGTCGATTGTCAGAAAAACCCATCTCGTTCATTAATATCCTCAAGGGAAGGAAATCTGCAGTTCTTCAGTGGTCTGGTCTACATGTGAATCCAGAGCCACAGCAATGTGGTTGACTCTCAACTGCCCTCGGGCAACTGGGGATGGACATTCTTTGACCAGCTGGCAATGTCCATGTCCCATAAATGAATAAAGGAATTATAGAGTTCAATTTCATGATAAATTTTTTTTGTTTGGTGTTTCTGGTTACATTACTCTCATCATAAAGAACATCTTCAGAATTCACAAAAAAATAGGGAAATTCCCTATAATGTTTATTGTCTCTTAGTTACATGACGGATAGAGGAAATCTTTCTCCAAAATGACTCATTTTCAAATGATAACAGGAATTTATATTTATATAGGAGTTTTACCATTGTAAAATAACCCAAAGTGCTTCACAGCAGCATTTTAAAGTAAACTATGACACCAAAAGCTTGGTCAAGGCAATGTGCTTTAGAGGAATTTCTTCTTGGAGATAAGGGAGGAATAGGAGCAGGAAAGATTAGGAAGACAATTCCAGAGTTTATGATAGCCGAAGGCAAGACCACCATTATTGTAATCAAGATTAAGAATATAGATATCTTGGAGGATTGTAGAGTTCTAGGAGATTACAGAGATGGGGAAGGGAAAAGCCACAAAGAGATATGAAAACAAGGAAAAGCCACAAAGGGATATTGAAACAAGGACATGAATTTAAAAATTGAAGCATTGCCTAAATGAGAGCCATTATGGTCAGCAAAGCGATGGGTAAATTGGACTTGGTGTTAGTTAGGACATGGGCAGCAGGAGGTTGGAATGACTTTATGCTTATGGAGAGTCAAAAATGGGAGATGGACCTGGAATGCATTAAAATAGCCATCTCTTAAACTAAAAAGTGCATGGATGAAGCACACATATACAATTTTAGATTAATATCAATATAGCTTCCCATACTGTCTATAAGAAGATCCATCTTCGTATTGAAGATACCTTCCATCATGTTGTGTGACACTACCACCATACATAATGGGACAGATTTAGAACACATCTAACAGCTCAAAATAGAAAATAGAAAAAAATGTTTATTTATAAGTCACAATAAGGCTTACATTAATACTGCAATGAAGTTACTGTGAAATTCTCCTAGTCACCACACTCCGATGTCTGTTCAGGTCAATTTACCCAACCAGCATGAGTTTCAGACTGTGGGAGGAAACCAGAGTATCTGGAGGAAACCCACACAGATATAGGGGAAATGTGCAATCTCTACATAGACAGTGATCCAAGCTGGGAATTGAACTCGGATCCCTGGCGCTGTGAGGCAGCAGTAGTCACCACTGTGCCACAATGCCACCGAGACATCTATCAGTGATAGTAGATTTGCATATAACCACAATGTGTAACCTCATGGGCTGCCACTCTACCATTATCATCAAGCCAAGAGTCTTCACTGAAGAGTGCAGGAGTGCTTGCCAAAACAGACAAAGCATGCCTAAAGATGAGGTGTTAGCCTGGTGAAGCTGCAACATGGGGTTACTTGTATTCCAAACAGCTGATGCAGCATCGCTTCAATCATTCAATGACAGCCCCATTGCAGAATTGCCCACTCTCAATATCCTGGGAGTTACCATTGATTAGAAACTGAACTCGACTACCCATAAAATTACTTTGGCTACAAGAGCAAATCAGAGGTTGGGAATTTTGCATGATTTTGCTCACGTCTGCTCTCACCAAAATGTGTCCACCATCTACAAATATGGAGTGTGACAGAATTCGCTGAATGAATGTGACTCCAAAGCACTTAAGAAGCTCAACGTAATCTAGGGAAAAGCCACCCATTTGATCGGCATACTATCCATCACCTTAAACATTCGCTCACCACCATCAACCTATAATGCATACTATATACAAGATGCACTGCAACAAATTGCTAAAGCCCCTTCGACAGCACTTTCCAAAACTCAGATTCGACCACCACAAAGGACAAGGGCAGTAGATGTATGGTTAGAACATCAGGTGTAAGTTCCTCTGCAGGCAGACATCATCTTAGCTTGGAGCTATAACATTGTTCTTTCACCGTCAATGGGTCAACAAACTGGAACATCCTCTCTAATAGCACTGTAATATATCTGTGTCACATAGACTGCAATAGTTCAAGAAGGTGACTCACCAAACACCTTCCCAAGGGCAATTAGGGTTGGGCAATAAGTATTAGCCTCGTCAGCGACACTTGTATCCCGTATATGAATAAATAGTTTTGATCCATGTTACATAAACAAAAATTGTAAAATTGATACAAGTATTATGCATCCCAGAGCCCTATGAATATTTCTCTTATGGAGAATATTAGTTTAAGTTTTTTACACTTACCTGTTAGATTTTTACATAATGGCACTCTAATAAATTTTCCTAGGAACAAAATTTGTTTGCATAGCAGATTTGTATTAATTCCCTGGGGTCAGATAGCATCACTGTCCATTATCTCTCATTGTTAATATGCCTATAGAAGAACTTTGGATTCCCTTTCATGTTTGCGTCTCCTATTCAGATCTGGAATACACTATTGGAAAGGATCATAGAAATAGATTCTGTAGGAAGTTTTAAATATAATTGAAAATGTACTTGAAGAGAACTGGTTTTTAGTTACAGGGGAAAGGACTGAGGTCTACATCAGATAGTCCCTCCAAGAACTGGCATGGGCATGATTAGTCAAAGGCCTCTTTTAACACTGCAAGATTCAATGATTTGAGGCAACACACTCGTGAACATAGCCACAGGGGGATTTTTTTTTACTGGAACAGACTTGAATCGTTTGAATTTGGGCAAGGGGAATGAGCAAACTAGATTCAATCGAACACCATTCAACAGTAATGGAAAAGTCTGACATCCTCTACTCACAGCTTCAAATTTACAGAGCCAAACTCAGTAGCTAAAAAAAGATGATGGGTGGAATCCAAAAGAGGGTGTGTTAAGTCTATCTGCCAATGTCGATTTGGCCATAGAGTATTCCTATGAGTCAGAAAAAAACCCTGGAAAGTTCATAACCACACTAGTAATTGTACACTTGGCCTCAAAAGCTCTTGTCAGGCCATGGATTGGAGACACATTGTATTCCTGAAGATCTGTTCCTTGTCAGTCAGTCATCTGCGAGCCACACTTTCTTCCCTTCAAAGGTCTTGGATTTGGAAAAACTAATAGCTTACCTCATGATACTGCTGTGGAGGCCTTTCGAAAATACATGTTATTTTTGTTTCATAACCATAGCAAATGTGTCTTGTGTTACAAACTGGAATAAGGGTACCTGACCTTTAACTGCCTTACCTCCAACTGAGGCTCGACATTATAAAAGTTCATTCACTATTTGGATTGGGTAGACCACGCTGTTCTCAAAATTACATTTTGAATTTTCAGATGCATTCCACACGTAATGCTTGTTTAACATTTACCTAGGCATCACTTGAGGTTTTAGCTTAACTGGAAATGGTGGCCCACATCCTGAAGTCCCTTTTCTTGTAGGCGCCCTTCTTGGTCTACTGCCTGTGGTGTATACCGATGTATAAAGACATATTCATAAAGGGACTTCACAGAAAAAACAGTTGCAGATACACACATCCCTTTGAATATTTAATGTTAGTGTTCAGCCAAATGTGAGAACCTAGACCAAGTTTTCCTCTGCAGTAGAGAAACTCATGAACAATCTATATTTACAAAATCTTACATTTGCTGCTAAATTATATAAAATCTATTAAGAAATCTCAGTTTCCTCCTGAAGATGCTTAGCAATTGGGGAAGTACTTCCATCACCAACCTGAAACATTGGTGTAGAATTGGGCAGATGCTGAAATAGGTGATAGCCTAGCACTGCATATTTCCATCCCATTTCCTACAACTTGTCCAGTTAATTAGTACCACAATTGCCAGACAGTAATGGAAACTGGACGAGGGTGAATTTCAGTGAGTGCCACAGAAAGCTTTGCCCCTTTGTTTCTGATTCTATCCCACTTAGTTGTTTGAGAATTCCTCTCTCTCTCTCTCTGTCCCTCTGTGCCACTCACACATTCAAATAGCTATTTTTCACTCTTCCTTCCCAGCAAAGGATTTTATTATTCAACAAGATATCTCTTACTCTGTTCATGAACAGGTCATCTTCTTTTTCTCTCCATATTCCAGTCTCACTGCTCTTTCCCAGGCAGTGAAAAGGTCCTTTCAAATGATTTTTACTAGTATTTAATAGAGTCTCAAAATCTCTCCTTTGCCATAGGGCCTTTCTCTACCTTGTGTGAGATGGGCCCCTTTCTCAAAACAAGTTCTCTTCTGTCTCTATCTTGTTTCTCCTCTAAAGAGTCTCTCTTCCCCCATGCTACCCTATGTCTACTCCCACCTCATGTCCAGCAAGGCCTCCCTTCCTCCTCACAACAGGTTCTTCCTCCTCCTCAAAGCTTGCTTTTGTCTTTTCCCCCTCTGGAAAGCAATTTTTTCCTTCTCTCTATCAACACGATGCCTTTAGCTATCCCTTTCCATTCTGCTCCCCATTGTTAACAGATTATCTCTCTTGCTCTTTTACCATTTGACAACATTACCCAATTTTTCTTTAATCACACTCTGAGGTGCCTTTTGTCTCTCTCAAAACTCTCAACAAAAGAAAAAAACACATGCCTTCAAGGCTGAAACTCATATTTTAACCATTAAGCAATTTAAGTATAAGGAATTATCTGAGCTCCTTCACCAAATCATTTTCTAAAGCAACATTAAACTTTACATTCTGAACCTGGAACTAAATATTTGTCATGGAACTGAATCCTAAATATGCCAATCTCATTTTTAAAGGCTTTAATTACATTTAGTGAATAACCCTGAAAATTGACTGAATTGGAACAATGCAAGTTTAACAAAAAAAATGCGTCCCTGGTATTTATTTTTACACACACTTTTATTTTCTTGATTGCATCAGATTTGGGAGTCAGCCACACAGCTGCTCTACAGACAGCAGGCATGGGGTAGACGCATGTGTATAGGTCAGATCAGGTTATGTTGGGTTGTAGAGGGGTAGAGAAGTTGAGACTTGGCAGCCTAGGAACAGACTGAATGATTGCAGTCAGGGAGGTGCTGAGATTCAGGTCAGATATAGACCTTTGGATTGGAAAAAGTGAAAGCAACAAAGGTGGAAACAGAGCACACTGGCACTTCTCTGGGTGGCCTGTTATGTTTATAAAGACATATCTGAGTTGATAGCTGGAGGGTGAAGTTGAAGTTGGTGAGGAGGTTGCTGCTGAAACATAGCAATGATTGTGAGACCTGGTGATCAGCGTCATTCTTTTCAGACTTTGTAAAATTCCTGTAATTCTTCAGCACCAAGGAAAAGTAAAGGAAGAATGGAGTTTTTGAGAGGAAAAGCAGCAGGTATTTCATGTGCAACCTTACAATTTATTACTTCCATGGAAAAAATTGCTATCCATTGGTAGAAATTATAAACTTAGAATTACAGATGTTCACAGCAATGGAATCATAGAAAGCATAAAAACCCTACAGTGCAGAAAGAGGCCATTGGGTCCATCAACCACAATCCAACTCAGGCCCTATCCCCACATCCATACATATTTACCCACTAATCCCTCTAACCTATGCATCTCAGGACACTAAGGGGCAATTTTAGCATGGCCAATCAACTTAATCCGCACAACTTTGGACTGTGGGAGGAAACCAAAGCATCTGGAGGAATCCCACGCAGATACGAGGAGAATGTGCAAACTCCACACAGACAGTAAACCAAGCCAGAAATTGAACCCAGGTCCCTGGAGCTATGAAGTAATAGTGCTAACCACTGTGCTATCATGCTGCCCATTTGGTCCATTGTATCTGTATTGTCTCTCCTTCCATCACACTAAACTGTGTTCTCTTCCATTCAAGTACACTCACCATTTCATTATCCTCTTCAATTTTTACATTGACTATGTTGACTCTTAATTTTCCTGGTTTCCTACTGTTTTTGATATTCCTTCCTCATTCAGTTTTTCCATTTTTTCATTTTTTAAAAATTAACAATCTTCTATTTCAAATTTAAGAACTCCATTTATCCTGTTCGCTCTCTATCCTCCTGTAACAGCCCAGAAGCCTCACACATTGCTCTTCTTAAACCTCAACTCCTTAACCTGCTCAATGTAAAAGCAAAGTACTGTGGATGCTGGAAATCTGAAAGAAAAACAGAAAAGGCTGGAAAATGTCATCAGGTCTGGCAACATCTGGAAAGAGGAAACAGATTTAACGTTTTGAATCTGTATGACTTCTTCAGAGTTAAAAGAAGACAGGACTCACAATGCTAACTCTGTTTTTCCCTCTCTACAGATGCTGCCAGATGGACTGTGAACATAGCTGCTTTTTTGCCAATAGGTTTTTCCACTCCTCCTTAGAGATTGTTCCCAGGCACCAAGGTGGCAAGATACTATGCTGCGCCCCGATCAAAATTGCAAGGATATCTGTTCAATACACTGAGTGTAGAATCTTCCACTGGTACCATTCTGTTATTTTTGTAACCTATATGCCACACAGTCTCTTGATTAGACTATTATTACACTGTATCATAATGCTGCTCAGAATTACTATTGAGTCACTGTTTATCTCTTACTCTTGTCCAACATAATAGAATTCATAGTCAGTTGGAGTAACAATTTCTGTGAGTCCTGTATTTTTCCGTTACCACTGCAAGTGGTCACCTACTTTTCTACTTCTATACTATTCCTCCCTCACTCTGTCTTTTAAGTGTAAATACACTGGGTAAATTCAAAAGCTCCTCTGCCTTTCTGAAACTGCAGGACTGACAAATTGTTGTTTGACAACAAAGTTCCTCTGCTGCAGAGAATCAATTTTTTTGCCAATGTATTTTGACTGAATACACTAAACATGCTCCATAATTTGGATCACACCCACTATAGCATAATACGACTAGCAATTGGGTCACAGCAAATTGATCCACTGCCCACATTAGCACAGCACCAGCTGGGGGCATCATCCATGGCTCACAGAAATAGCTTGGCTGGCACAGGTCCATCCAATTCCTCAGAATGAGACAGTCAGGAGAGGGAAGCAAGTATTTGCCTCCAAAGGGTCATCATTTAAACTTAGAACTGGGCGAAACACTCTTGCAACTCTTCGTTCTGTAAAAAGGTAACTTTAAAGAAATCTTTGAATTTACCTTTTATGTGGCCCCTTTGAACACTGCTGGTTTGGCTGCTACATGCCTGAAGCAATGGACCACTGCAGACACAGCACATGCTGCAGTCACACTGAGTTGAATATGAAAAGGGACTTGAACAGCAACGCACTATGTCCTGAAAGATGGAAGTCCCTTCACAAAATTTCTTTATTTACAAGATCCCACTACACTATACAGAGTGCTCTCAGTATACAGTCTATATCTGGAGTGCCAGAGGAACTGGCACTCCTGCTTAAGTACAAAGAATGGGGGCTCCCTGATTATACCATCAATTTGGCCCTTAATCAGGGAGATCATATTCAAGCATATTCAACTGCCTGATTAAAATCGTTACAAGCGACAACAATTATATTTATTTACCTTTAATGTAATTTGAATCCACAGGCACTTCACAGCAGCATTTTACAAGCAAATAAGACAACAATTAAACCACTTATGGAAATATTAGCTGAGATCTTCCAATGCCAATAGTGTTAAATGTTGAATATTCGCTGCTGCTATATGTCAGGAATTTAAGAAGTGCTGACATGAACACATGCACAGTAATTGTCCAGGAAGATTAAACTTCTGATGGGAAGGTTTGTGTTGTTCTCAGTGTTGAAGACTTGAACCAGTTGCACAATACTTAACCGATACTTACCCTAGTATTGTCCCACTATTAATTCCAACTGCAGCAGCAAAGCCCTCCCTACCTCTTCCTATCACTTCCCATGTACCCTTACACATAATGCATATACCCACCTCTCCATTGTTGATGACTGGACGACCGAGGAATTAACTCGAAAGACTCAAGCAAACATTAAATGCAGTATTTTAAAGAAGGAAAGGGAGAGAGGGAGGGAGGGAGAAGAAGATGTTTAGTAAGGGAATTCCAGAGCCTAGGGCCTAAACAACTGTATACTCAGCCACTAATAACTAAAATGGAGGATGCTCAAGAATTAGAGGAGTGCAGGTATTGCAGAGTGTTGTGATGCTAGAGGTAAATATAGACGTGAGGTGGGACAACACAGTAGATGAATTTGAAAACAAGGATGAGAATTTTGAAATTAATATGTTGCTTGACTGGGACCAATGTAGATGTCCATTAGCACAGGGGTGATGGGCAATGAGACCTGCTCTAAGTTAGAACATATCTGCAGAGTCTAAGTTGGCCTCAAGTTTACGAAGAATTGGCTGTGGGGAACCAGTAGAAGTGCTTTGGAATAGTCAAGTCTCAAGGTAACAAAGCTATCAATGAGCATTTCAACAACAGGTGAGCTATGGCAAATGTGAAATCAAATGTTTCAAAAGTAGAAATAGGTTATCTTAATGAATGAAGACAGACGTTGGAAGTTCATCACATGCTTAAATATGACATCAAGATTATAGAAAATCCGATTTTGTGTCAGACTGTTGCCAGTAAAATCATAGAATCATAGAATCCCTTCAGTGCAGAAGGAGGTCATTTAGCCCATTAAGCCTGTACCGACAACAATCACACCCAGGCCCTATCCCCCTAAACCCACATATTTACCCTGCTCATCCCCTCTCACTAAGGGGCAGTTTAGCACTGCCAATCAACCTAACTCACGCATCTTTGCACAATGGGAGTGAAGCGGAGCCCCGGAGGAAACATACATAGACATATATAGTAGTAACCTGAACTCAGATCCCTAGCACTGTGAGGTAGCAGTGTTAACCAATGTGCTCTCAATCCCACCCATAGACAGGAAACAAAGTTTGGAATATGAACTGAATATAATGACTTCAATTTTCCCTATATTTAATTGAAAGAAATTTTTGCTCATCCAATAATAATGTTGGATAAGCTGTCTGATAATTTAACAACAGTCAAAGGATCGAGAAAGATTATAGTGAGGTAAAACAGGTCGTCATCAGCAGAAATGTGAAAATTAACACTGAGCTTTCAGATGATGCTGCAGAGAGCAGTACAGATGAGAAATGGGAGGGATTCAGGAATGGATTCTTCAGCACACGAGAGGTAACATTTTGGGAGCAGGAAGAGAAACCATTGCAAGTAATACTCTGGCTATGATTAGGTAGCTAGGAACAGAACCAAAAGAGAGCCATCCCACCCAGCAGATCAACAAAAATCAGCAGGTTAGATAGATCGGCCATGCTAAGCTGCCCCTTAATTCCAAAGATGTGTGAGTTAGGTGGATTAGCCTTTGTATATGTATGGGTTAACAGGATAGAAAAAGGGGGTTGGGCCTGGATGTGATACATTTTCAAACGGTAGGTGCAGATTCGATGGGCTGAACAGCCTCTTTCTGCACTGTAGGGATTCTATAGTTCTACGGATTCTGGAGAGGCAGTGTGGCAGGATGGTACCAACAATGTCAATGGATGCACACAATTCCAGAAGGACAAATGGAGATAGTTTATCTTTGTGACGGTTGCATAGGATGTCATTTATGACTTTGATAAGAGACTTTTCAATATTATGCAGTGGTAAGAACCTGATTGGAGGGATTTAAGCATGGAGTCTCCAAGAAGATGTGAACGAATATCGGATTCAAGGACTTCATTGCGGAATGGGAAGTCAGAGCTGGGATAGTGGTACTCGAGGACAGTGGGGTGGAGGATTGTTTGTTTGCTAAAGTAGGGAGGCAACAGCTGGAGAGAGAGAACTGTTAATAATATCAAACACATGGGAACTGGGGCGGAGGTGAGGTGGGGAGTCGGATTGGGGGAAGGTTGAAACAAGGTTTGGGGCCTCTGGTATACTCATATAATGGATCAGCTTCAGGTGTCCTGGATATGTGCTGAACAGATATTGTCCATACAGGTCGAGAAGGACAAGTGAGATAGTATTGATATTATTAAACCCAATACTGAAATCAGCACATTCATGCCACTCATTATAAAAGTAGTGCAGCACCATCGACAGATAAGCTTGCATTCACGGTTTGAACATTTTGACAAAGAATACACAAGTATCAATTTAACTCTTAGATTTTACACAATAGTGCATAAACTTATGTAGACATTACAATGCAAGACATTGCAGTTATGGCAATAAGAATTATGTAAGAATTTAGCAACACCAATTATTAATCCAACCGATTTATTTGATAGTAAAATAGCGAGCTTTCAACACTCCCGTGTCTTCATCAGGCAAGTGCAGTGTTCTGGTCTGCAATAGCACACATCAGCACAGACAGTCAGAGATTGCTGATTAGAATGCGAATCCTTACATCTAACCTGCTATTCAAGTGTTAAAGTGGCTAACAATGTGTGTGAAGGGGATCCTGAGCATTGTTAGAGAGTTGTGTATTTTCTCCAGACAGCACAGTAAGTGAGGTTTTTTGCTAACCCAGGCAAGTTACGGGGGTTACAGATAGTGTGTCATGAAGCCAAGATCCCTGTTAAGACCGTCCTCATGTGTGCGGAGCTTGGCTATCAGTCTCTGTTCAGCGACTCTGCGCTGTCGTGTATCACGAAAGCCCCCTTGAAGAACATTTACCCGCAGGTCGGAGGCCGAATGCCCATGACTGCTGAAGTGTTCACCCACAGGAAGGGAACTGTTTTGCCTGGTGATTGTTGAGCGATGAGCGACGTTGTCTACCTAATACGTTGCAAGAAAGGATGTCCCGAAGCATGGTATATTGGGGAGACCATGCAGACACTACGACAGCGGATGAATGAGCATCGCTCAACAATCACCAGGCAAAACAGTTCCCTTCCTGTGGGCGAACACTTCAGCAGTCATGGGCATTCGGCCTCCGACCTGCGGGTAAATGTTCTTCAAGGGGGCTTTCGTGATACACGACAGCGCAGAGTCGCTGAGCAGAGACTGATAGCCAAGCTCCGCACACATGAGGACGGTCTTAACAGGGATCTTGGCTTCATGACACACTATCTGTAACCCCCGTAACTTGCCTGGGTTAGCAAAAAACCTCACTTACTGTGCTGTCTGGAGAAAATACACAATTCTCTAACAATGCTCAGGATTCCCTTCACACACATTGTTAGCCACTTTAACACTTGAATAGCAGGTTAGATGTAAGGATTCGCATTCTAATCAGCAATCTCTGACTGTCTGTGCTGATGTGTGCTATTGCAGACCAGAACACTGCACTTGCCTGATGAAGACACGGGAGTGTTGAAAGCTCGCTATTTTACTATCAAATAAATCGGTTGGATTAATAATTGGTGTTGCTAAATTCTTACTGAGTTCTTACCACTCCAATCCAACGCCGGCATCTTTACATAATAAGAATTATACCACTGAAGTTAACAACGGTCTTTGTTTAGATGGACAAACCTATTTGTAACTTAGTTTTCATCCTGAAGATTCAGAGATTATCATCTTGCATGATATAGGGTCAGAGTTTATTGGGGCTATAGAATGAACTCTTTGAATCTCTGTAATTCAGTAGTTATCGCCTTCTTTGGAGTTTTGCCGTTCCTGTTTCTCTCCTTGTTCCTCTGACCTTTCCTCCTCAACTACCTTTAAAGTCTGTTTTTGCTACCCTGTGTAAACATTCAAATCTCTTCTAGAAATGGTTATAAATGAAGCTGATGAAAGGCTGACATCCTTTATACCATCCGTTTGTTGGTGGTCTGTAATTTGCTAAAGCTGCAAGCCAGCTGCTGTTGAAGGGTCATCATTGGTAATGTCACCGTGCTTAAAAAAAACCTTCAAACAATCCAATCTAATCAAGTAACAAGGATTTTAGTTACTACTTTCAGTGCTCATTGTATACAACATTTCCAATTGGCCTGTTTTCAAGTGGCAAAGGTAAAAATTGTTATTTGCGAACTGTAGACTGATAATTACTCTACTGACTTGAGCATTGGACATTTATCTGTACATAATTTGAACCTGTTTACATTAGGCGAGCTAATATTTCAATTAAGATTGTGGGCAGAGAAAGGTCAATAAAGATTTATCCTCAATTGTGTTAATGCAGCAATTTCTAACTTCATACTGCTAACTATAGGGATAACAAGTCAGTTCCAACAAGTAAACTTTGAAAAATCAATGCCAGATGTAGGCAAAATAAAATGTAGGATTTGCACTCTCCTTAAAAGTAGACATGGTCTGGAGGAGGTCTTGGCGCACAATGGGGAGTATCCTACCTCTAGTTCAGAAGCTCTGGGTTTAAGTTCCATTCCAGGATGTGACGGTCAAAGAAGATGCATTCATAACGTGACCAAACAGACTGATTATCATCCTGTAGATCCTTCTTATATGGCAGGTGGTAAGGGTAGGAGAGATTCCTGGTTAACCAGAATTATGTGATATCTGCAGCACCATAGCTCCCCATGCTTAAAAAATACTACATTCAAACCATTGGCATGGTATTCTGTGACAGTGTCCTTCTTGCTTTGAGGAACTGCGAGAGAGAAGCCTGTTCTGGACACATTTAAGCAGCATAACTGCATTGTGCTCTGAATGTGTACATAAGAAAATCCAACATTATAAAAGACAAGCATGACCCACATTTAAAAAAAACACCTACTTGTTAATGACTTAATTCAACTGAATCCCCAACATCTTTGTCCTTTATTTTCTGAAGAAACATCACAAAACGTTCAGAGTACTGGAATGTAAAGTAATGCACTGGACCAACTCCAAGGAATCTGGCTGAGCCAAAGACTCTCAACCCACAATGTTCATTCCAAAATCTTAAAACCACTGGAAGGAAGGCGGGAAAAGGTAAGAGAGGCCGTTAAACAGAAACCAAGAGAAACAGACACGGTGACTCTGAACTTTTGCCCTGTTTTTGACATTTACACTTCTTTTCTGCTAAATCAAAGTGTGAGAAAATTCACCACTCTTATGTTATGCCACTTAATATTTGATTAATCTGCTTGGCACAAGTCTCCATAATATTTCTGGCAGCAACGACAACCTGCTTGCACATACCCCAGTGGGGATCATTTGCACAGGAGCACCATTCACCCGGTGGTGTTATGCCTGGGAATGTCCTCTTTTCATGTCATTTGAAAGACTAAGTTTTGGATGCTGCAACTGCAGAGGGCACATTCCCCACACATCTAGTTGCGGTGCCAGGGACATGGCAACGACACTCCAGGAAGTTGTCTGCATCAAAGATAACACAGACTGAACTCAGCCAGAAACAACTGCAGCTTGAAGAGAAATTGCAAACAGCGCTCTATTCTTTTTTCTTAAAAAATAACTTGCCTTTTTTTAAAGAAAAAATGGTGCTATTTAAGCATGTTGAGAATCTGATAATTAGTGCATGAGATTGTGACAGATCCTGAGATAACTTTTTCAAGATATAACTGTAATTCTCCAGAAAGTAGTGCTTTCCTGATCTGATGGGAGACTGGAATGGCTTTTGGCAATGTAAATGGACTCTGTACTTTTGAACTCTATATATTTAATCTGAGCTGCATCTTACTGGGGAGTATGTGATGAGACAACATACTGGGCAGTTTAATCTGTATCTAACCCAGTGCAGTAAGTGCAGGAGAGAAGCAGCAAAGGCTCGGGAAAAGAACAGCAAGTGAGAGGTGGCAAGGGTTCGTGCCAACGTTGGACTGAACAGCACAGATGGAAACCAGTACTGGCACCAGCTGAAGAGCACATACAATTTATAACAGAGGTGGGAGAAAGCTCACAAGCACTGGCAGATACAGCAAAGACCGAGTGCATATGCACAACTGTTCCTGGCATCTGGTCAGTGGCTATAAGGTGCTGCAGTATTTCTGAAATGTGTTAGTTGCTTTGAAGCACCACATCTAAATGGAAGAGTTTGACAACTTTGACAGACCTCAAAATTTGCTTTATGATTTCTGGTTTCACAGATTTTTTTTTTCCCTAACTAAAATCCCCATCCCTCATACACCTCCCCAAATATACAGATGCCTGCAAAAACACACACATACATGCAAACACACATACACACCCACAGCTCCCCACCCCACACACACACACACACAAACATACAGAGGCACATACATATATTCACACACATAAACACACACACTCCTATATATGCATATAATACATACACACAAATTTCCTGTGATATATGACTATATACCATCCTTAAATGATAGAAGAACAGCAATCTGAGAATGCAATAAAGCAACATGACACAAGATGATGTTGCTGAGCTACATCCCACCAGGTATCTAAGCTGATGCTCCTAAGATAGCCTGTCAAGCAGACCTAGACAGTGCCTACTGTATTCCACCTATTCCAAGAGAATTTAAGATCTTCCTGTGAAAAATTAAGGACTCTTCAGAGAGATGGTGTAATGTTGTGATGTCCTGGACACGAGCACTGCTGATTTGGTATTCCAGAAAAACAGGAACGGGAGTAGGCCATTTAGCTCTTCAAGTCTGTTCCAGCATTTGGTGAGTTTATGGTTGACCAGTGAACAAACTCCAAAGGCAGATAGTATATCTGCTCCACTGTCCTCAATAGCTTCTAATATCAAAAATCTATCAATTCCAATATTAAAATTTGTGAGTGATTTAGTTCAGTTGAGGAAGAGAGTTCCAGGCATCTATCATTCTTTGTATATGGAAGTGTTCCCTAACATTGGGGGTGTTTGGTGGGAAAACTGTTCTCGATCACAACTATTCTTTCAGTTCAACTTCACACTGGAATCTCCCCACTCTATGCAATGCAGTGAATGTCATTAAAAACGGGGGGTGCGGGTGGTGGTGGTGGTGGGGGGGGGGGGCGCAGGGCTACTCTAACAGTTTTGGAACTCTCCAGATATGCAGTACCCCAATCTGTTAGTCTCCCAATTTGGCAGCCAGCTCAATCACTGGCCAACCCGGGATTCCCACAGTGCTGTCCCTCCACCCACACCCCTCCCCATCCTCCTCCACAGCCTAATCACAGCCCCACAACAATTCCCAAACCAGCTCTGACCGCCTCCTGCCTAGGAGCACCCTAATGTCCAGTACCCCATACACAGCAGTGGCAATCCCCCCATCCCCCTCACTCCAGCAGACTTCCTCTCCTGCTGAACACCTCCAAAATCAAAGCCCCCTGTCCATCCCCTCTCCTCGGTCCACCCCAATCACTGTCCTTCCTCCATCGCAGATCAATTGGCCATTGGTCCACCCCCATCATCCCTAGGTCCCATCCAGAGGAGGCCCTGTCTTCTTAGCACTGTCCGATGCCTGGTTGACAATGCCAATGTGCCCTATGGACATGAGCACTTTGCCCCTAGGGCAGTGCCAGGGCATATGCTGGCACTACCAGAGTGCCCATGCCTAGGGAACACCAACCCCCACAGCCTGACCTCCTGGGGGAGGGGGGGAGCTTCAATTGCAGAATCTCCCACTTGTTCCCCGAATGTGGGAAGCTACTCTAAATTCTGCCAGAATGAAGGCAGGGGTGGGAGATTCAATCGGGATCAGCAGGTTTCCGATAATGAAATGCTAAACATATTTAAACTACATTAAAAAAAATTCAAATGACTTACCAGTATTCCCGCCATTTTTCAATGTGGTCTGGACTCCAACTTTTCTCCGGCTCTGGGAGATGTGCATGCGGTCCAGGCACATATGCAAATCCCAGGAAAAGGCCAACAATGCACATCTCCCAACCTGAAAAGTTGTGGGTCGCAATGGGAGGATTGCCCACTTTGTTTCCAAAAGAACAGGTTCTAATTTTTAGACCAGCTCCAGTCATTTGAGATGAAACTGGGAGATATCCAAAGTAGATGAAATGCAAGGAAGCAAGGAAACAATTACAGCAGCCTTCCCTTCCTATCTCCAATCCCCAGAGCCTTTACCGTGGCTCTGCTATTTCTATGCTCAAGTTTCCTAGAGCCAAAACTGGTCACTACACTTTTGGCATTCATTTTTCCAAAACACCCTTCAGCTCATTTGCAAACAAACATACAAGGACAGCAATGCAAATTCACTTATCCAGGAACCTCGTCTGGTAAATGTGTAATTTCCTGGGATGACAACATGGGATCAAGAAAATCACAGAATTCCCACAATGAGGCCATTCAGTCCATTGACTCTGCATCGCTGCATCAACTCTCTGAAAGATCATCAAATTCAGCACCATACCCACCACCACCAACTCTATTCCTATAAAACCATTCATTTACCATGGCTAATCCGCCTAACATGCACATATGCATGGCCTGTAAAAATGGGAGGAATACAGAGGCACTATATTTTTTAAAATTATTCTTTCATGTGGGCATCATGAGTCAGGCAAGCATTTGTTGCCCATTGCTGTTTGCCCTTCAACATAGTGGCTTGCCAAGCACTCCAGAGGCTGAGTTAATCATATCGCTGTGGATCTGGAGTCACATGTAGGCTAAACCAGGTAAAGGCAGTAGATTTCCTTCCCTAAGGGACATCAGTGAACCAAATAGATTTTTACCTGAATCAACAATGGCTTGATGGTCAGCATTACCAAGACTAGCTTTTCAATTCCAGATTATTCATTGAATTTAAATTCTACCAGCTGCTATAGAGTCATTCAGCGTGGAAATGGACTCTTTGGCCCAACCACTCCATGCCGATCTTGGTACACTCCCAGCCAGTTCCAATTGCCCACTTTTAGTCCATATCCCTCTAATCCTCTCCCATCCATGTATTTATTCAAAAAAAGTTTTATATGCTGCCATAGAGTCTTTAAATGTTGCTATAAAGTCATTGAAACCTTGTCCACAGAGAATTAGCCTGGGCTTCTGGGGTGCAAGTCCAGTGACATTATCACTATATTCCCCTATACTGTTGGGTTAGTGGGTTCTGGGGGAATTGATGGTCCAATGTTCATTCACTTCTAGAATCCGGAGTTGATTCCAGTATGCCTAAAAATCCGATGTCTAACACAAGTAGGAGTTGTTTGTGAAATGAATTCAAGAAGCTTCAATTCAGACCCAGTTGGTAGCGACAAAACCTCAACAATTAAGCAATCTCTCTTCGAGAGACCATAAGGATAAGCTATTTATAGGAAAACTCATATTGGTTCTGAGATAGGCTACTTGGAAGATATCAGAGATACTTGGAAGACATCAGAGATAGACTGATTTGGAAAAACAGGAGTTCTTATTCACTTTAGTTGCTACATCAGAAGACCAGGAACCTTCAGTTATATCTTTTATATCTGTTGGCTCAGGAATCCTTCCTCTTCTTTAATGAAGTCACTGTGTTTACTCTTTCAGCAGAAAATAATGGGCATTGTTAAAGTTTCATGTTTGTTTCACTGAAATGTTATGCTCAAAGTGAAGAAGCTTATTACAAGATAACAGAATATTTTCCATTTTGCAATTCCATGCAAGTTTCAAGCACTTACTGATTGAGCAAAGAGAAAACAGAACCAGAGAACACAGTTCCCTCCATCTCAATAATGTATTAGTAAATAACCCCCACCAATTGATTGGATTTGCACAACTCTAACATAAACATTTTTCACGAATTTTCTGACATTTTGTAGATGTGCTGTCAACATTGGTGGAATCTAAAGCAGTTTTGGTAAATCCTTACAGGGTTGAGACTATCTAAACCCATTTGACAAGGATCCTTGAGAGATGAAATTGTCTCTCATTAGTCTAAATTTAATCTGAAGCCAGGTCACAGACATCAACATAGTCCAAAGATGTGCGGATTAAGTGGATTGGTCATGATCAATTGCCCATTAGTGTCAAGAGAACTAGCTAGGGTAAATACATGGGGTTATGGATCTGGGTGGGATTGTTATTGGTGCAGACTCAATGAGCCAAATGCCTCCTTCTGCACTGTAGGATTCTATGATTCTACGATGGAAGAAAAATATGCCAATCTCCCAGGCTCTAATTCCTAATATGTTTTACTTGGTTAATTTTACAGTGATGCCACCTTCAAGAAATTGTTGGAAGCTTTGTCTTTGTTAGAATAATGAGCCCAATAAATCATCCATCATTTGATATCTACCATGATGCAAGTGGCAGTAACAAAACAATGCACTTTAACATGATTTACCTTAACATTCCTGCTTAAAAAGAAACAAAAAGCATTTTTTCATTGGTCAGTGCCTTATCAAGTAAGCAACCATAAAGATGATACATCCTACATTTTGTCTAACAAAAAATTAAATCATCCACTGATATGGACAAAAACATGAATAAACATCCAAGTTGGTGAAGAATAGGTGCCTAACGGTAAAAGAAGGATTTTAGTGCTTGAGTTAATTGCTGATATATATTTGTTACAGTTATTTTGTAGTACAAAACTTAATTATTGATAAAAAAAGACACTTTGTTGAAGCTTTTTATCTTGCATTCAACAGACAATCACAAGAATGCCAATATCAGTTATTATTATTTCCTCTGCCACTGGCGTTCTTACAATTCTTCTGATGAGTGCAAGATGAAAAGCTTCAACAAAATGCCCCTTTTCAACAATATTTTTATTTATTCTTTCCTAGAATGGGGGCCTTTTTAGTTAGTTCACCATTATTGTCCATCCCTAATTGCCTCTTGTTGCAGGTGGTGGTGAGCTGCTTTCTTGAACCACTTGCATGTGGTTTAACTATACCCAAAGTGCTGTTAGAAAGCGAGTCCCTGATGGTGGCCCAGTGAAGGGGACCATAGCTCCAACATGTGGTTATGATCAACAGAGCTTGCATTCCACAAGGTGATATAAAATGTTTCAGTGCATCCTCACCGCTGGAGAAAAGTTCAGGTGCACTGTGAAATACGGGAGTAAATCTTTAAAAAAACTACATCCCTTAACCCATAAAATGATCAAGTTGGTGTATGTGGTCTCCCAAAATTGGATAAAAATGAAATACTGTGGCTGCTTGAATCAGAGATAAAAACTGAAAATGCTGGAAAATCTCAACAGGTCTGACAGCATTTGTAGAGAGAATAGAGCTAACATTTCGAATCTGAATGACCCTTAGAGCTAAAATTGGACTTCTGTAGAAATGTTTCAAATATTATTTTGTCTTCATACTATAACCTTAATATAGAGTTTGCATTCTTACACCAAACAATTTGAGCATTAACAACAATTCATTTTCTGTTGGAAACTGATTCTGCCGCGTTCTTTTATTTTAATTATCCCCTAACACTTGAAAATCTCCAAAGAAAAGCAGAGAAGGAAGTCTGCATTTCGCTTTGTCAGTTCCAGTTCTTAAAACGTCTCGCCGGCAGGGGGAGGGAGTGCAGCTACTGACGACTTGTGTTCGAAATGTGTTGGTTAACCGACTCTGTTGGATAAAGCCCAACATTGACATGAATCCCGGAAAGGGGGAGGCGGGATTCTGCTCAGAAATGGGACTCACCATGTATTCCATGTTTGCAGCAGGTGGGTTGACTTGACTCCGAACTTTGTTGTGGTAATCGAGAATGATTGACATGTCAGTCTGCGAGATGTATCGCCTCCGCCTGCTTTTCGGCACGTCCCCAGGTCCCGGGTAATTTCTCCAGGACGACTCCTTCTCGGTGAAGTTTGATGGCAGGAGAATGCCGGAGACATCTGCACTTGTTGCTTGCACAGCGCACAGTAACCTGAGCAGAGCCAGGATGGAGCAGAGCTTCATGACTGCCAGTTTGCAGAGATTGGAAAACGGTACACTGCAAACCAGATGTTAGACTGAATAAAAAGCAATGTATTAACATTAAAGTGCAACTTCAAACCTCTGTGCTTCGATGGGCGGGGGGGGGGGTGAGGTTCATCCTTTATTAATGCATTATGTATCAATCCAGTATTATTCTTCGAAAGCAAACAAAACTGAAGCATTCAAATAATCATTTAGCAGTTTTAAAATAATTCCTGTTTTCCTGGCAGCTTTCGACAAGCACGGCTTTTTCCCCAACCCCTTATTTTGATGTTCGCAATGTATTCATATATTCAATTAAAAATAAATATAACTCACCTCTTGCATGCAGCCCCACTGGCAAAAATATGAGTCGAACCCTTCCAAATTTCAAAGTCCGTCTGTAAGGAATCTTGTAAAGTATTTCACTCTTGCGACCGGAGTGAGATCAGACTGGCAGTGAATGTGGAGTGAAAGAGAGAGGGGTTTCTGCTGGTCTCTCCTCCCGGCCTTTTATATTGGGTAAAACGTTTCAGGAAGGCAAACTCATTCTCCTCTATGATGGTGTCTCTTTAACTCTTCACGACCCCTGAATCAGTGCATTATCATCTGGAAACCCAATGCCTTCATTGTTGCTCCTCTCGCCGCTGCCAGAATCTCATCATGAACTTTTCCAAACCACATATGTGTGTAATTTGGAAAAAGAAAAGCTGGCAGGGGAGGAGGACACTGTACTCCATGTCAGTACAAAGCATGAGCCGTGTGTCATTTTCTGGATCCCCCTGTGTGTGTGTGTGTGTATGTGTGTGTGAAAGGATTGCAGACACATTGGACATTATTTCAAACGTGGGTCATTTCAGACTGTCCAAATTTCGGCAAGAGAATCCCTTCTCTGCTCCTCCCCCCCAAACACACACACACATATACACACACTGAAAAGCATCTTTAAATTAAAATATCTGGAATTAACTCGTTTTTGACGCAACTCCTCTCGGGTAGACTGTAATCCCATCTCCAAAGGCTGCGTTTAACATTATTTATAGAAAACAAAGCCATCTGTTTCAGCACCTGCATGTTGGATGTTTTCAAAGTGAGAGGAAAGGGACTGATAGACTGATGTATCTGTTGGTATATTTTTGAATGGAGTGTTGTAATAGGGGTTAACCACGCTGCAAAAACGGATCACACATACAGCTCTTGTTCATTTTAAACCCACGCGGAATATATCTGTATTTTGCACCCACACTCTTCCCTACTCTTTATGCCGCATGTGTTAGTGGGCTGTAATATAACATTCCAGCAGCAATAACAAGGGAGCGAACAAGTGAATGGCGAACTTTGAATGTACATCTACTTTTAAAATGCACTTGAAGCTTTCAGCCAACCAGCCCTTTCTCGTTGGACGAAACCCAACAAGTGACCATGTTTCACACATACACACAGTGAAGATGTAGTCAGTACATTGCAGCACCCGAGAAAGCAGCAATGGACCAGAGTTTACAGCACTCTGACCTAAGAACTGTACTGAATCTTACAAATGTCACCGTCGGCACACAAGTTAACAAGTTCTTATTTTTTGCCCAAAGATCGCTTCAAAGGGTTCAGATTTCACTCTGCAAGTCACAGAAAGTGCACCAGTGACGCGCCGGCGCTAGTTGAGAAATTGATATCTTTTAACGCACATATTATTTTATATTTTCATATTCACACCCGTTATGCAAATACTGCAAGAAACCAAACCCTCTTACAGCCTCAGAAGCTCCTCACACGCTCCAAAGATGTGCAGGTTTGGTGCATTGGCCGTGCTAAATTCTCCCTAAATGTACCAAAACAGATGCCAGAGTGTGGCAATTAGAGGATTTTCACGGTAACTTCATTGGAGTATTATGTAAGCCTACTTGTGACACTAATAAATAAACTTTAAACCTCTTAAAGCATTAATGGGATGAATTTTACTGAGATGATGTCAGGTTGAAACAATAAATGCCAGACGCAGAAGCCTCTAATCTCCCACCTGAGCAGTAACAGAAAGACAGAGCAGGCAGTGGGTGCTGGTGCCATATCTATAGCTCAGAATGGAAAAACCATTCCAGACTAGTAGCCAACTTTGGGACAGTGGAAACTGGTTATTTCCAGCTGACTTAGCTGGCTGGAAACCAGTTGCTCCAGTTAACAGAATGTTCAGCATGAATAGTTGAAAGCTGGTTGATTCTGGTCAGTTGAGGGTTAATCTCATCTCAAGAGAGAATAGAGTCAACATTTTGAGCCTAGATGATCCTTCATCAGAGCTGGTCATCCTGATTTGAAACATTGGCTCTATTCTCTCTCCACAGTTACTTTCAGACCTTCTGAGATTTTCCAGCATTTTCTGTTTTGGTTTCAGATTCCAGCATCTACAATAATTTACATTTATTTTGTAAGGGTTAATCTCAGCTAGTTTCCATGCCCGCAGGGGCTGGTGTGTGTCATAGATCCTTATAACCATATTTTGATTTAATGTTTTAAGTTTTCTCTGGACTTTGGTTTCTGTTTGGGCCAATTCCCCCCCTTCCTTTTTGGGGGGCTGCCCCTCTTGATTTGTCCCTAAGTTAATTTGAGTTCATTTACTTCTTAGGTACATGAAAAGAATTACCTGATACTGAAAAAAAAATTGATCTCAGCTGGGTGGAATCTGGTTGATTCTACTTAGAGAGCAATTGTCCCTAGCTCATAGAA